>JAWPEI010000073.1:0-400000 GCA_035578085.1 Solanum pinnatisectum
AAGGTCGCAAGCCTTTTTTTCATGCTTGACTTACTTGTCACTCCTCCAGAGCCAAAGGTTATCTTGCATAATAGATTTTCTTTTCAACCGATCAAGTCAAACTACAAACAGCCTGATAACTAAGGTTTAAGGATATGTAGGCGGGCTAATGTTGAAAACTCATGTATTCTGACACACTCTCAAATCTTATTCTCGAGAATTTTGGTCTCTTCATAATTCGATATCGGGATAGCTTTTTAATTCTTTCATAATCGTGCATCAAATCAAACATATCGAACTACAAGTGGCATGAATTCTCATATACCCTAAGATATGTAGTAAACTCGATTTCGGGGTTCGGCAATAATTCTTAAAGTCCATACCAAAATCCCTTTCCTAAAGATGTAGATGTGGTCGGTCAAAATTGGATTCGTCAATTTCATTTGCCTCGAATTTCTTGCATCAATCCAAGTCAAACGAGGGACAACTGTTGACACCCAATTTTGACCCTCCACAATATAAATTGATCATCAAGCTTCTTTAATTCAAACGATTTGAAACAATTAACTTAATAAAATTCAAAACAATTTTCAAGTTTTAAAATAATATTGTCAATTTTATTATTTTATATATATATATATATATATATGTGTGTGTGTGTGTGTGTGTATATATATGTAGTATATGTAGTATTAAGTATTAACAGTAAATACAGTAACTGGTATATGTAGTGTATATGTAGTATTAAGTATTAACACTAAAAACAGTAAATACAGTAAAAATGGAGAAAACTAAAAACAGTAAAAACAGTAACAACAGAAAATAGTAAATACAGCAAATACTACAAATATGCAGGAAATACAGTAAAAACAGTAAATACGGAAAAAACAGTTAATACGCTAAAAACAGTAAGTAAATACAGCAAATACTACAAATATACACTACATATACCAGTTACTGTATTTACTGTTAATACTTAATACTACATATACTACATACCTATATAGTGTTAATACTTAATACTACATGTACTACATACCCTATATATCTAAGCGCCCCATATATTAATACTTAATGCTACATGTACTACATACCTATATATCTAAGCGCCCCATATATTTGGTATCAGAGCGAGAAGTTTTTGGGATAAATAGCCTATGAAAAGACATCCTTCCTTTAAAAATATAAGGTATAGATATTGACATTTATATAAAGAATATAAAATTAGACAAGTAGCTATAGAAAAGAAAAGATTACTAGAAAATAAATTTAATATAAAAAAAATATAGAAGACTTAAGCTTAAGTGACCCAGAAATTATTAGCAATACTAGGTGGGATATATCAAGTTATGATATTGACATATACTGGTGTAATAAAAGAATACAGTTGATAAATAAACGTATTAAAAAAGAAGCAATTTTGTTAAGCTATTTAATGCAAACCATAGCAAGAAGCTATAGACAAGTAACTCAGTGGCTTAGAGAAGAAAAATACCATAAAACATACATTTTAGACAGAGAATTAGAACTAAGAAAACAAATAACCTTAGAAGACTCATATTACGACATAAAATATCTAAATAGAGAATTAGAATATACTGAAAGACAAGTTATAAACTCCGAAAGAAGAATAAAAATATATAAGAAAACACTTAACAATATACAATTTGGATAATATACATGCCTCTAGAATATATTAAAAGAATAAGATTAAGATATAGTTGGCTTCACAAAGAAATACAATATAAGGTAGAGCTTAAACATAATCTAAAAAGATCAATAGAATTTTTAACTTGGATAGAAGCAGAGTTAGAAAAAGAACAAATAAGCGAATTTTTAATCTGGTCAAAAGAAGAATTAGCTAACGAAGAGATACCTAAAACTTATACAATAGATTTTTTGAATAAAGAAAAAGCTAAAGTAATAAAAGAAATTAACCACATAAAATTAAATATTAAATATACTAATAATAGGATAAATTACTATAAACTAATATGTCCAATTAGAAGTTCTATAGGATAGAAAAATAGATTCTCTAAAACAATTAGAATATTTAGATTTAAGAATACTCCCAGAAAAGAAATATAGATCACTACCCAAAAATAGTATTTTAAAGTGTAATTTTTCAGAAGAAGAACATATATTACATTCTGCAGATAAACAGTATAATACTTTAATAGATTTAATAATAAATCTTAGTGAAAAACTCAACAACAAGATCAAACTATAATAAGACTTTTAGAAACTATAGAAGTAATACAAAATAGACAATTTAAGACATTAGATAAATTAGAAAAGAATTTTGATTTCTTAAAAGCACAAGAACTAGAAATAGATAGAAAAGTTCAATATCTAAATACTAAATTTAATTTAGAAAAAATACCTACAAAATTAGAAATAGAAAGGTTGGTAAAAACTATAATAGAAAAACCGAAGGAATTAGAAATAAAAAATAACCAAGTAACAATAAAAATCATAGAACAAGTAGAAAAAATAACTAGTGAAATTAGTAATTTAAAAGAAATAATTAAAGGACTAGAATAGATCTCACTATCATGAGTGAAGAAGACATAAATTATAAAAAAGTATTAGAATATACAAAAAATTTCCATCCAGAACCAGCAGGATTTTCAAATCACATTCCCTCTAGCCTAACAGACAAAATACTTCTCAAACAAAATAATACAATAATCGCCTTACTAATAAAATTAAATACAAAAGTAGATAAAATACTAAAAGAAAAACAACCTGAACAACAAGTTAATGCAGAAATAAATAAACTAATAAATCAACTTAAAAAGGTAGAAATAACCCCTCAACAAGAAGAACAAAAGGTGATTAAAGGACCACAAAAATGGACTTTCTTTCAAACAGACGAACAGCCCAAGAAAGTAGACCTAGTTTCTCAGAAAATAGAATAGGCAATAACATAATCTCTAGAATATTATCCAAAAGAACATCAACCATAGAAGAAAATCAAGAATTAAATGAAATAATAGATATAGACAAAGATCTACAAATATTTCAACAAAATCAACTTAAACTATTAAATCCTAGAACATTATACAATACAAAATACTTTTCAAAAAATAATCAACTATACCGACACTATAGAGAAGAACAGATATCTGCTATAGGAGAAGACTTTGCAAGCCTAAATTTGGTAAACCCTGCTTTTATAAAGACAATCAAAAATCTTAAATTAATGCTAATGCACATGGGATTAATAGTTATAGGAATAAAAGGATTAACTAGAAAGAATTTAGGATCTAAAGTAATGGTAGTATTATATGATGACCGATGGACATACTTAAAGAAATCTATCATAGAACTAACAGAAGTAGATATGACAAATAATGGTGGAATATTTTATATTAGCCCAGACTTTTTAATAAATCTAAAAGAATTTGGTAAACATATTAAAATAGGAATCCAGACCAAAGGGTATGAAGAAATGAATAATGGAAATAATTTATTAATGTGTGTAGGTTTTATAGGAAAAATGACTTTAAGTAGTAATACAAAATTTAAACTCCAAGTAAAAGATGTAGTAGAAGTAATGGATAATAAAGGAATAAAATTAATAAAACCAATAAAGATAAATCCAGAAGAATATGCAGGATTAGAATGGAATTTAGATAAACTAAGTAAACCCAAAGTATTTGCGCCAGAACAACACTTAATGTACACCAGCTCAAAAGGAGAGACATCTATTAGGTTTACAAATTATAATTATATAAATCAAAAAGAATTAGAAGATAATGAAACAAAAAGTACCATAGAAACAGAACAAGAAGAACTTATGAATATAGAGTTAATACAAGAAGGATATGAAGTAGACAGTGTTATAGAAGAAGCAAAAAGACAATACACGGAAAATAAAAATAAAGTTTTCAAATGTAAATGATGTAAAAAAGGAAAGATGGATATAATAGAAACAATAGAACACTTTAGATTGTGTGAAGAAAGGGATGATAATTTAGCTTATATAATAGATGAATCCGAATACATGAATGAGGAAAAAGAAGACACCCAATCCCTAAATAGTTACAAAGAACTAATGGATGAAGCAACTAGCTCGTATAGTGTAAGCCCATTTCAAAGAACTACATCAGCTCCAAAGATTAATTACAGTACAAGAAATTTACCTAGAAAATCATAGGTTAGACATGATCAACAAATAAAAGATAACATTAAACCAGCAGGAAAAAGAATGCCAATAGAAGAACCCATTAGATTACAAGAAGGAGGAAATAAAGAAAAAATATTAAATATAGCGGCACACGATCCACAAATGTGGAATACAGTAATAGACTTATGGAAAGGAATAGTAGTAGAAGATTTTATTAAAAACTATCAAGAAACAGACGCAGAGACTATGTATAGATACTTAGAAACCTTTCTAGGAGAATCATGTAAAGTTGTATGGGAATCTTATAAACAGACTAAACCACAGGAATTCCAAGACTAATAGAATTAGGACCAAACCCCTACAATTTCACAAATAAAATACATGTGTTATTAACAGGAGAAGACCCAAATAGTGGCTTACTGGCTCTACAAAGAAATGCTTTAATAAAATTAGAACAATTAAGTATATCAAATTGGATACACATAAAGAAGTTCGTTAATGACTATTTTTACTATTGCACTATTAGTGGAAATACATTTAATGAAGAATTAGGAAAAAAGTTATTTAATAAATTACCAGGAGCATTAGGAAGAGAAATAGAAGAAAGATGGTATAAAAGAGAAGGTGTAGCTCAAGACCCTACTATCTCATGGTCTATAGGACAAAAAGTAACACACATAATGGAAATACTAACAGAAAAATGTACTAACATACAAATACAAAAACAATTAAAACAAAAAGAAATGAATTTTTGTAAAACAATGATATACACTACACAAAGTTATGATAACGAACCCAGTAGACCAAGAAAATCTAAAAGAAGAATAAACTATAACCAAAGACCTTACAAAAATAAAAAATACTTTTTGAGAAAATCTTCAGCAAGAAAACCTTACTTAAACAGAGATAGACATGTTAGAAAATATAGAAATGATAGAAATTATAAAAATAAATTAGAATGCTATACTTGTGGTAGTTTAGAACACTTAGCAAATATATGCCCTAAAAGAAATAATATGAAAACTAGAAACTCTCAATTAATATAAGACTTCCAAGAGACCTTACTAAATGTAGATGAATTTATGTCAGATACAGAAAGTATATATTCAGTTATAAACTTAGACATAGCAGAAGAAGAAAGAGGTCAATCAGATACATCTGACTCAGAAAATGATAATTTAATCAATGAAATAGGATTAGAAAGATTAGAAAGAAAAGAAGAAGATTTAACTTATACAATGATGAACACATACCAAGACTGTAATCATTACTTTGAAAGACAGAAAGGAATAGACAGTAATCAGTGTAGTATATGTAAATGGTATCCTAGTAAAATAAATAGAGCTAAATGTAAAAATTGTTACATAGAAGCATGTATAAGCTGTATAGAAAATAAATTAAAACAAGAAGTAACCAAACAACAAGAACAATTTCAAACAAAAGATCAGACTACCAATCTAAGACTAATGACCCTAGAAACAAGAATAAATGATTTAGAACAAAGACTAACATCTGTAGAAAAAGGAAAACAAGTTTAGTTTAAAGTGAGGGTTATAATTCTGAGCTAATAAGTTTATAATTAAGTTAATTATTTTATTTCATTAAAATTAATAAGCTCGTTAGTTAATTAATGTTAATTCATCCAATTTAATTTTTGCCGAATTCACTAATCAAATCAATTTGGCTCTCTTAAACTTAAATTGGCTAGAGTTGCAATCCAAATGGCCAATTCCCAATTAAATTTAGCTACATCTTTAATTCAAATCCAATTCTTTTATTCCCATCTAACCACTCCTAAATTCAGACCAATTTTGAGCCTAACTTTCATCCCACTTCTCAACTAAAAGTAGACCCAATACTTAGCCCACCCCAATTCTTTTTGGGAAAATTTTATGAAATAACAAACTATTAATTCAAATTAAATTATATAGTTATAGTTTATTTTATTTATAATCCGCAGCAAACATCCCATTTTTTTGCCATCTGATTCGATATACAATTAGCCATTTTCGGTATACAATTACTCATTTGGTATACAAATGTATAAAATGTGTATGTGCTTGTATAAAGCGAGAGAAAAGTGTATATACAAATACAAATACATATATTTTCATCCTATACACTTATAATTATACAAATACAGCTATTATTATACAAATTACAATGTATAACTTAATTTATACAAAACTGAACAATTTGTATAAAATTGAATGTATGTAGCGAATTATACAAATCAAAAGCTCCATAGCAAACATAAAATTTGCTATGGAACGCAATTATACAAACTATAGCTATAACATATAAATACAAGTTTTATGTTTGCTATATGTGAAAGTTTCTCATTCTTTTTTCCAGCAAAATAATACAATACAATCAGCCCATCCAATAACAGCACCAATACATACAACAATACCAAAAACCGACCCCACTGCACGTTTTCTTCTTCTTCCTTGCGTGTGAAACCCAGAAACCCTACGTCGCAAATCCAGTGAAGCGTCCTGCACATCACAAGAATTCGGAAAAAAGTCGCGTCGTACGCCTGCAGCAGCCGCGTTCAGTCGTCCCATCCCTCTTTTCAGAAATTTCTCATCCCTTCCATTGTTGCCTTGAAAAAGGGAACAAAGGAATTCAAATTCAAGAAGACTTTTTCCCCAAATCGAGCCAGATTTTTGGGAAAAAGGCTCCTGCTTTTCTTTGTTTAGGTGTTGATGAACTGATATAATAAGGGATGACGAAAGAAAGATAGAGAAGGGAGAGAGAGCTTGTCTTAGAGAAAAAAAAAGACATTGAAAATATACTCGAGAATATAGGAAAAATCAGTCTAATCTTGGCCTTATTTGCTTACTCATCTCATCGGAATTGCCGGAGTTTCACGTGGGTGATGGAATCGCTCTCGAGCTCGTCGCCTTAGTTCGCTCCCCTCAAAAGGTTTTGCCTCAGTGATGAAGAAAAGCGAAATGGTAGCTGATATATGATGAAAAAAGAAGTTGAAACATAAGTCAAGCTGAAAATGGGATGTAAACATGTTGTATACAGCAGTATACATTGATATACATGTCAAAAAATGTAAAAACACAGGGTAGAGGTGAGATACAAGTCTTGAAAGCTGAATAGAGCTCTTGGAAGTCAAAAAATGCAGGAGGAAAACAGCTGGAATACAATAGTATAAAGCTGATATACATATACATGGTAATTATAAGGTTGAAGGGATGGGCCATCAACCCAAATTCTCCAAAAATGGCCCAAATTCAACCTCTCTTTTACTTTCCTAATTATTTGATTACAAATGCTTATTGTTTGTTTTGATTAGCTCTAGTATTTTAATTAACTTAACTTAATTAAATCCTCCAAAAGATGAACCCATTTCCTTTGTGTTGATTAACTTTAATGAATTTCATTTTTATCAATTTTGTTTTCTTTGTTTATCAAAATGTCTTTAGCCCCAAAAAAAAAGTTTACTTGCCTTCAACTTATTAAGATAGTTTCTCATTTTAATTACTTCAAATTATGAATTTTAAAGTTGTTCAAATGAATTCTCACATAATCTATCATTTAAGGTTTTAATTTTTATCTCGTCTTTAAAATGGTAACCGTAAGGTTATTTGTTAGAATTGCTAATCTTAATTTTTTTTTTAGAAATTTTGATCACTTTCAAATGATTAAATTAGTCTCATTTTCCTAAAAACTCCAAAAGTGTTCTTTGTGCACTTAATTAATTTCTCTAAAAAAAATAGTCAAATACTTTTAGTCAAGTCGTAGGATAACCGCGGGTTAGCGGGCGCTTCGAATGCTTTAAAAATCTTCTTGAAGTGTAAATGAGAGCCTCTTACCCATTTTCTCTAAATTTTTAAAGACTTAATCTGTTAGGGTCTTTTTAAATTAAGTTTTCTTAATTTCTTTAAAAAATTAAGTGGCGACTCTTTTCTAAGTATTTTTCTTAAATTGTTTTATACTTAGAACATTTCAAAGAAATGATTTTTATAAAGATAGTAATATTACGGCATAACAACATATTCTAAAAGAAAATAGAATAAAACCATTGAAAGACACACAAGAAAATAAAATAGGAATTCTTTTTAACGGGTCTTCTCTATAATGAAGACCATTGACCAGTAAACTTTGATTTGTTAGTTAATGAAAAATATAGTAAACTTGATTTAAAAATAATAATAAGTATTTGATTTTCAATATACTTTTTCAGTAACAACGGAACGAATCATTGCATCAGATACAAAATAAATAATTATTCATCCTCAAACGGCATAGATGAATGAATGTTGAGGCAAATATGAGTATCTAATTAACGATTGAGCCTTCGTAATGGAGGGCGAACCACTGGCGTCATCAAAATTTCTGAAAAGAATCATCTTAAGATTATGATTTTTCATAGCCATTACCAAGAATCAAAATGGATGGCTTATGAAATGGGAAGGGACAAGGTCTCTTGAAAAGTAGGGCCTATGTAACATCTCAGATTTGGAAAAGAAAGAAAATGCAGTTTTTAGGATGGTGTCTGTGTCTACGGGTCCCATCTACGGATTGTAGATGTTTCTACAGGCAGTAGATAAAACTGTAGGAACTAGGGGAAATAACATTTTTGAATTAAGTCCGAGTACTCTTTTTATGATTCACCTGGACGATCTGTCAACCTTTGTACGAGTCATAGGTAGATCTCGTAGGTGAGTCCCAGACTTAGTGAAAATTTAAGGGTCAAAGATGGGTTCTACGGTTGGTATGTACGGTCTGTAGAAAGACCTATGATCCGTACATAAAATCCGTCTAAATTGATTAACTTTGAAGTCCCAGTAACCAATCTACGGTTGACTAGTACGGTCTATAGAAGGACCTACAGACCGTAAGTCCAATCGTAGATGGAGCCCAACAGTTATTTTTAAAGGGGTTTTTGAGTATTTTCCTAATTATTTTAACCTAATATTATGTCGTTTAACCTTCTTTTTATTATTTCTACTCTTTTGTTAGTTTATCTTCTTTGTATTTTTTTTCTCGCTTTCTCTATTTTCACCTTTTTAAGAAAATAAAATAAATTACTTTGTTCTTTCTCATTAATTATTTTTATTTTCTCTTTTATTCTTTTCTCATTTTTTTTTACTTTTTTCTTCATATTGTCATTTATTAGAGATACCATTCAAAAATATTTTTATTATTTCTTTCTTATTTTTTTGGTGTTTATCTTCTTTTTATTTTTTTCTCTCTTCCTATATTTTTTTTTACCTTTTTAAGAAAATAAAATAAATTACTTTTGTTCTTTTCTTATTTATTATTTTTATTTTTTCTTTTATTCTTTTCTCATTTATTATTTTTATTCTTTTTTCATATTATCCTTTAATATACATATCATTTGGTAACAATTTTATTATTTCTTTCTTTATCCCTTTTCATTTTATCCTTTAATAGAGATACTATTTAATAATATTTTTATTATTTATTTCTTTGCTCTTTTTTTTTTCTTTATTAGAAATACCATTTGGTAATATATACTCTTATTGTATCATTTACCAATGAGTATAGAGTGTGAACAAGAAACCTTAATGTTTACTTGCATTGCATTAGCATGTTTTACAGATTTATATTGTTAGCATGTCATGTTTATGCATTTTCCCCTTACGCAGTACATTCCAAGTACCGATCACATACTTTTCGACCAATATTGTTTCATAATATAGGTTCTAACACATATCCTTCGGACCGCGGTTAGTACATGATTCTATCAGCTTACGCCGATTTGGTAAGTCCTCATGGTTCGAAGACTTACCTTCTTATGGTCATTTCAGAATTTACTTTCAATTTTCAGATAGTTCGAGTGAGTTAGGGACTTCTCCTAGAAAGCACTAAGGCTTAGAGGCTTTTCAGATATTAGTATTCCGCGTATGTTGTCTTTATATCAGAATTATATTTTATGCTATGTTATTGATTTGATAATTTATTCCACTTTTCATATTTGTTCAGTTATGTATGTTATCTTAGTGTCATGCTATGACATATGGTTAGCTTGTGGTCACTCATGGCTTTAGGCACCATGTCCCGGGGATAATCTTGAGTTGTGACACTGAATTGAACATCGAACCTCCAAATGTCGATATTCGTCATGTACTTAGTGGGGGGAGGTCAATGACTAAATAGACTCGTTATGGCTTTAGGGGCTACCGTAAATCATTCCCTAATGTTCAAATGAATAGGAAAGCTCAAGTATGACTTAAAATTGTGTGCAGCTGCCTCATTCTCGAAGTCCACATGACTAATACGACTAGGGATAGAGTGTGTTGGTCCATGGTCTAATGACTAAAACAAAGATCAACTTTGGGGTTGTCATCAAGTCAACCATAAGAAAAACTAGAGTGCATGCATGCTGTCAATATGTGTTTGATGGGCTGCTGACGAGGGTGTTAAGGGAGCATGAGGAGGAGGAAGAGAACCTGGATTACAAACCACCTCTAGTGATGGTACCATTAGATGTGACCAAAACTAAGGGGTCAGACTCTCAACATGGTCCTGTGCTTACACTAGCCGAGTAATATGCTTTAGATCATTGGGTTACTACCCGTATATTTGGGCTTGAGATGTTGTACCACAAAATTGGAGGACGACCATCCATATGTGTTGAGTTGTACCAAGTTAAGTAGGAGTATAAACTGAACACCAATGGCATGGCTACTAAAGACTAGGCTGGTGTTTGTAGAGCCAGAAGAGGATGATATCCTAGTTTCAACAAAGGAAGAACAACAAGAACTCCATAAAGAAAAACAAAACCCAAACTCCAAACTTAAAAACAAAATAATTAAAGTAATCTTATCTTATCGGAGGACGGAATCTCAACAAGAACAATAAGACCATTGTGAGTCCTTCATCTCGATAACGAAGAACATGTAATCCATCAACTCAAGCTTCAAAATGAAAATGGAAAAGTCTATACACTTTCTACTTGACATATTGCGTTGTGGACCGCATCACTTTTGAATCTAATTCTTTTGTATCTCATTTATTAGGGTTTGAACTTCTTTTGGACATATCTTGGTTTTTTTATCTTATAAGTGTAAATATTTAATTTCATTATACATAATTGTCAATTCGAACCTAGTTCAATTAAGAATAAAATAAAATAATTATAACAAGCATCCAAGTGGAACATGTGGAGGGAAAAAATCAGGTATAACATAGTTGAGCTTAACGAGTACAATACAAGAAAGAACTCCAATACTCTCAAAATCGAGAACATGGGGTTCTTCTGATTCAAGTTATTAGTTTCATATCAATTTCGTCTCACAAGTTTTTTTATCACATTCGAAGGTTAGTGAAAGTTTTGGTTTTTATTCTACTTTGCTTAAATATTAACATCCAAATGACCCTAGAGACAACTGATTCTTTTTTCTTGCTTTTATTTGTGGAATAGTCGACCAATTGTTAATATGACAAGTATTTATGAGATCATCTTTATCTTGTTGTATGTCAGTTGATATAGTAAAATTCATCATCATTTATTTTTTGTTCTCATATTATTTATTTTTTCTATTTTTCCAAATTCTCTTTAGTAAATTTGTTGTTATTTAAGGTTTAATTTTTTGTGAACTCTTTGTGTGTTAATTTATTCTGTTATCCCAAATTTTTACTCACACATTTTTTTATCTTATCCAAGTTTGATAATTTCTTCAACTAGTATAATTCTTTTTTCTTTTATGTCTATTCTGTTTGCACTATGTTTTCTGCTTTTGAATATGTTAGTATTGAAGTTTAACTTTGGTACACTGATACTTCAGTGAATTACAAATGAACAACTTGATTGAATGCTTAAGTTGTGTTCTTTTTTAGTTTGTTCAAAAGAAAATGTCCACTTTCTAAATTGGAAATCATTCAACTTAAACTTCTTATTTTATCTTTAGTGACAAATTTCTATGGCCACACAAATATTATGACACATTTAGGACCATAAATTTTAAAAGTCTTAAAACTATAAATACTATGACATCTTTGAGATAACACATTTCAAAAGATTTCCACTTCCTTAAACTTCAGTCAAATAGTTCACATAATTTAAAGCAAAAGAAGTAGTTTTGATTAGCTAAACTTGTCCGATCTCCTAGACAAGAGAGAGATGGCTTAACGGTAAGGACCATTAGGTTTGAAACAAGTAGCAACTCAAGTCAAGAAAACTCTAGTCGTTGATGTGAAATAAATCCCTGATTTTAAAAAAAAAAAAAAAAAAAAAAATAAACAAGTTTGAATGGCTAGCCCAATTATGAAATTTATGTCATGAGAGATTTTATCTGACCTAAGATTAAATTCCCATTTTCCAAATAAACTAAAATAAAATGATAAACTATAAAAAGAAAAAAATTAAAATGCATAGCATCAAAAAGTAACAAAACGTGCACATTATCGTCTCTGTGTAAGTGTGCATTTTATGTTCTAAAAAAATTGATTAATCTGCATAACTAGTCTTTTTAAAAATAAATTATTTGTTATGTTAAAAATAATTTATATAGATAAAAGAGAGTCGTAGGCCCGCCTAGGTGGCGCAACCACAAATCAGGATTTCCTTTTAATTTATTTAATTTCAAAATTAGTCTTCCCTTTCATGAAAAGTTGTGACTTCTATGAAAAGTTGCGACTTTTACGAAGAGTTGCGACTTTTATGAAGAGTTGCAACTTTTATGAAGAGTTCCGACGTTTATGAAAAGTTGTGACTTTTATGAAATGTTGTAACTTTTCCAAAGAGTTGTGACCTTTCCGATAAGGCACAATAAGAATTTATTCACATTACCCTTTGTTGTCTATAAATAGAGGGATTTCCTCTCATTTTAAAACAATGAAAATTCTAAACTTCTTATTCTTCTTCTGCACAATTAAATATTCGTGTACTTTGCTCCTGTTGAGTGACTCACTGACACCATTGTTTTTGTATCAATACACTGGTGAATAGAATCGTTCTATCCTGAGAGGATCTATTCCTTTAAACCTCGGGTACTAGAAGGGAATAATCTCCTTAAGGGGACAATGTGCATTCAGTGGGCTCGATTTTTTCCATTCTGTTTCATTCTATTTTTACAGATTTTGGTATGTTTTTTACGGTCATTAATTTATGCTTATGTTATTAATTGTTGGTTTTGAGTACATGTTTTAAACTTTATTGTTTATGTATATGCTTTTGATCATTATGTTGAAGTAAAGATATGTTAATCAAGAGTTTGATGTAATCATTAGACTATTGGTGTCATGTAGATTAGAATTCTTAAACTTGTAAAATAAATGACTTTGATCTTTATAGAGTTTTCAGTGGCTAAAAGATCCATGGGATGTCCAAGAAGAGACTTTTTAGTGTTCAGAAGTTATGGTGGTTCCACACTACCTTGGAGTTTTAGTTATTCAACTTTTTATCTTATCGAGGTATTCAATCGATTAGTGACATCCAAAAAATAAAGGAATGTAGTGGGATGATAAATATTGTACTCAACCTTAATCAAAAGTTTGGGGTTCAAATGTTGGATTGAAGTCAATGAATTACCCCTCAAAGTAGGATGAATCCATATTAATCAAATATTAAAGAAATAATTATCTCCTTATAAACATTAGTTTAAAAGTCGCAAAAAAACAACAAAATATGTCTTTTGGCTATCAAAGTAGTGTCATCGACTGCGAATGATTTTGAATAAGGGACTTGCCAAGACATCATTTAATCCAAATTATTTGAGCGACATACGTTATTTCATTGAACTCCAAGAGATGTGTTTATAAATTTTAATTAACTTATCAAGTACACAACTAATTATATAAGATGTATAATATTTAGATTCTGTATGTAGAGGCATTGAATAGGAGAAAAACTCTCGCAATTGATGAATAAAATGTTTGTACCACTTTTTGTAAATACAAATATAGACAATGAAATAATTACATATCTTTTCTAAAGACTTTGGTGATGAATAACTACAGTAAAATGAAGAATTAATAACAAAATGCATAAACACTTAAAATCAAATCTTTTTGGTTTTAAGATTAAAAAAACATTTCATTTCATCTTTGGATAAAATATTCTTGACAATTTATTGTAGAGTTGTACCCACTGAAAAACACTTATATTATCAAATGTTCAGAGGTAGATTATTGATGTAGTTCACAATCGCGCGAAGCACAAGCAATTTACCTAATATATGTATAAAGGAGAAACATAGAGAAGGTGACGTGACACCTCTCTATGACCTCCATTCCATTTTTTCTTTTTACAACTAAGACGCTTCACATGCCAAATTATAAAAACTTTTTAGCCAACAATAGTGTTTATCTTTTTTCTCAAATTTTAATATATTTTCTCCTTTAATTTATTAAATAGAATTAATTAATAAATTAATTAAGCCCACGTAGTTTATCAATTAATACAATTGATATGCTATATTTTTTTTTTGGTTTCCCACCCGGTGTTCGGTATCCACATTGGAGCCCGACTAAATCCGGATTCGCGCCGGAAAGTTCCACATTGGAGGTAAAGCGCTCCCTAACAAAAAGGCAACTCTGTACCCAAGGGGGTTCGAACCCGAGACCTCTTAATTAAGGATGAAAGAGTACTTACCATTCCACCAAAACCCTTGTTGGTTGACATGCTATATTTATATCTTCTTTACCTATGTTTTCCCATCATATTTGCTTATATATTTTTATACCATCATAGCTCATAACTCATCTACTTAATTTCCCCTATTAATAATATTTATAATTCTCATAATTTTCAACTTTTCATATTCAAAACCATTAAATATTTAATGTAAAAGTTAAGACACCGTATGGTATTCCTCCATTTTTTTCCCTATATAAATTCAACTTTTTATTTCTTAAGATTCAATTCAAAGTTACTATTTATTTTCACTATTATATTATATTCATGCTTTTGTTTGACTTGAATAACAAGAAGAAAACTCTTGAATAGTGATAGACTTGTGAAGTGGATATCTACAAGAGCTCACACAATTATATATTGATTTCATTTTCCTTCTATTTTTTTTTATGATTAAAGTTATAATGATATATGTATTTTATTTTTTCTTTATTTCCTTTATTATGTATTAATTTTAATTTAAATGGATTTATGATTGTTGTAAGTCTATAATTTCTTTTGATTCAAATTAGTATTTTAAAATGGAGTAGATCCTAAAGAGATATTACTTTCTTATGAATTTATCTCAATTATGACTGGAATTCGACTATAAGTACTAACGATGTTTAAATTTATAATTAATTTCCTTTTGTTCAAATTAGTAACTTAACTATGTTTTCAAGTCTGCTAACTACTAATGAAGGCGTAAAAATAAATTTTAATGATTGAAATATATTTTTCATTTGATATTTATTATGTTTAGTGGCGTTTTAAAACCAATTTGAGTATACTTGAAATCAATTGGCCGTCTATTAAGTCTAATTCTAGCCACATTTTCTTTTGAATTCCCACATTGTGTTTGACACCTATTTTGAAATCTGACTAAATTTGAATTCATGTCAAAAAGTCTTACATTAGAGATAAAACACTTTCTAACAAAAACTACTTCATACCCAAAGAGAACTCAAAATCGAGATCTATGATTAAGGATAAAGTAATACTTACACCACCCTGCCACCTAGGGCTGCATATTGGTAGGTTCGGATCAGTTTTGAAGTTTATCGGTTTGATTTATTGGTTATCGGTTTGTAGAGATGTTAAACCCTTATAGAACTATTAAAATATTGACTTATTAGTTATTGATCTTTATCGGTTCGGTTATCGGTTTAACCATTAAGATTTGACACAAAAAAATTATCGAAAAGATGACAAAACAAATGAACCATGCACATGAGTTCATAAGTTACATCTTGCTCAAAAGCAAACACTTTTATATTGTAGAATAACCAAGAGTTTGAGACAACCAAAAATAAAAGTAGGAAATCAAACTCTTAGTCAAGGATTTTATATACAAAATGGTATAAAATATAATTATTTAATTTACTATCGGGTTATCGGTTAACCCATTAGGAAAAAACCTCAAATCATTAAAAATCGATAACCAGATAACAAAAAAATAAAAACCGTTATCAAATTCATTAAACCAATAACTCATTATTGATAAATCAATAACTTTTTTTTATTTGAGTTATCGATTTCGATTTGATTTTGAACCGCCCTACTACCACCCTTCTCTTACTAACCCAAATCTTCTTTAACCCAACCCAATTTCCACCCTCAGCAAAAATACATACACTCATTTACACTTATATATACGTACCACCCGACCCCACTGCTGTCTCTTCTTCTTTCACAGGCCCGAACCAGAAATCGTAACCCTAATCAACTCTCTTCCAAGCCAGTACAATCCCACACGGAGAACACGGAATTCGTACCAAGAACCTTCTCGAACCGAGTTACCATTTCGTTCTTCATCTCGTCCTTTCCCCCAAATCAGAATTTCATTCCAAATCCGTTGTGAATTAGTTCAATTCGTACATAACTCAAATTTTTGTCAGAAACTCCCCGTCGATTTCCTCCCAAATGCCTCAAAAATCCTAAAATCTCTCTCGAAATATTGGAATATAAAAGCTTTCTTTTCCGGCGAAGCTCAGCCGCAAATCGTTTCGAGGTTGTTGTTCCAGTGGCTGAGGTATACTTGTTTATTAGTTCTATTTTTGCTTTAGCTTTAGTCTACTGTTTAGCAGTTGATTTGGCTCAATGTTTATCTGCTTGCTCAAATGTCAGCACTCCATTCTTACTTCTGTTTGTTTTTGTTTTAATATGATCTGGATATGTGGATGTGAAGTGGTGATATGCTACTCTGAATCAGTTTCATGACTTTGATGTAGCCTAATCTTGTTCTGAAAAGTATAATTTAATTTCTGCTTATAAATCATGCTTTTATTGTAGTTACTTTGGCTCAAATGCTGTCGTTTGCCTATTTAGAATTTAACATCTTATCCTTTCAGTTTGATGTCCTGTTCATTTTAGATTGATAGTCACATCGGTTGATATCCTATCAGTTCACTATGTTTTTGATGTAGTTGTGATTTTTTATTTTTTTGGCATGTTCATTCAAATCTCAGTTGGATTGGAATAATTTCGTTAGCTATTTGTATTTAAGTATCTATACTGAGCCTAATTTATCATTCTTGATCTGAGTGTTTCCTCCTTTGTTGCTCTAAAATTCCTAAATTTACTAGTCCATTTTAATACCTTTAAGAAATGATAGCCTTCTTTTAGGCATCATCATCACTTGATAAGTTTTCTGAGTTGGCTTGAATTCTTTCAGTTACTATCCCATTTGGATTAATTTTTATTTTTAAGAATGAAATCATTGTCTTTTTCTAGCTGGGCTGCTTGAAAGCTGTTTTTTTGAGAGAAATGAATCCACTAAAGAAAACTATTCAACGCATTGCAGTTTATTATTGTTATTTTACTCCACTTCATGTGATATCCATTTGAAATTCAAAATGTACTGGCTTAAGCATAGTTAAAAGGCATCTCTTATTTTGTACGATTTTGCAGGCAAATTTTTGTATATTATAACTCATTTGCTTATTGTAGGAATAAAGTAGAAACATTTCTCTTCGTGGGTGCTAGACTTGGGTTTCAACTTGCTGCTGAACTGTGGATTGTAAACAGGGTTCAGGTCAACTTTAGTCTGTTGATTTTTAAGTTTCTTCACGAAGGTGAGTTAGATTACTTGAAACTTTTGCATACTTTAAATTGTTTAATGTTTAGTGCAGACCTATCAACAAGAAAAGTAATTTTTTAGTACTGACTTGGCATTTTCTTCTCTCCAGCTACTGTTGGAGAAGATTGATTTCTCATGGAAATAACTCTTGAAGAACTTTTCACACAACATGATTAAGCAGAAAGAACTGAAATGTTGTCCAAAAAATGGTTGATCATGGCGATGTTGTGCAAAGTAGTGTTCAATTGATTGGTGATATGGTTGATGCTGTAGATAAGTCATGTCACAGTAGGGATGGCGGAGTTTCTTGTTCTCCAAAGAGAAGTATTACTGGAGTTGAAGAACATGCAGATTTTGAGCCACATGATGGGATAGAATTTGAGTCCCATGAGGCTGCATATGCATTTTACCAAGAGTATGCCAAGTCCATGGGATTCACAACCTCAATTAAGAACAGCCGTCGCTCCAAGAAATCAAAAGAATTTATCGATGCTAAATTTGCATGTTCTAGATATGGCACGACTCCAGAATCAGATACTGGTAGTAGTAGGCGTCCTAGTGTCAAAAAGACTGATTGCAAAGCAAGCATGCATGTTAAGAGAAAGCGTGATGGAAAATGGTATATCCATGAGTTTATAAAAGATCATAATCATGAGCTTTTACCAGCCTTGGCTTATCATTTCCGAATCCACAGGAATGTTAAACTTGCAGAGAAAAATAACATTGATATTCTTAATGCTGTTAGTGAACGAACAAGAAAGATGTATGTTGAGATGTCTAGACAATGTGGTGGAAGTCAAGAAGTTGGCTTGCTGACTAATGATTTAAATTACCTGTTTGACAAAGGTCGGTGCTTGTCATTAGAAGAGGGAGATGCTCAAGTTATACTCGAGTATTTCATGCATATCCAGAAAGAAAATCCATATTTCTTTTATGCAATTGATCTCAATGAAGATCAATGTTTAAGGAACTTATTCTGGATTGATGCCAAAAGTAGGAAAGACTATGTCAGCTTTAGTGATGTGGTTTTCTTTGATACCAGCTATATGAAAAGCAATGAGAAGATGCCGTTTGCTCTTTTAATTGGGGTAAACCATCATTGTCAACCTATGATGCTTGGATGTGCACTTATAGCAGATGAGACCAAACCAACATTTGTGTGGTTAATGAAGACGTGGCTTAGAGCAGTGGGTGGGCAGGCTCCAAAAGTGATAATCACTGATCAAGACAAGTCACTCAAATCCGCTCTTGAAGAAGTTTTCCCATGTTCAAGTCACTGCTTTGCTCTTTGGCATGTGCTTGAAAGAATCCCGGAAATACTTGCTCATGTAGTAAAGCAGCATGAGAATTTCATGCAAAAATTCAGCAAGTGTATATTTAAGTCGGTAACTGATGAACAATTTGATTTAAGATGGTGGAAGATGGTTAGCAGATTTGAACTGCAAGAGAATCAATGGATTCATACACTGTATGAGGACCGCAAAAAGTGGATTCCAGCTTACATGAGAGGCAGTTTTATGGCTGGAATGTCAACAGCTCAACGGTCGGAGAGTATAAGCTCCTTCTTTGACAAGTACATTCATAAGAAAATCAGTCTCAAAGAGTTTATGAGACAATATGGAATGATTCTGCAAAATCGATATGAAGAGGAAGCAATAGCAGACTTTGATACATTGCACAAACAACCAGCTTTGAAATCACCTTCACCGTGGGAAAAGCAGATGTCAACCATTTATACACATACAATCTTTAAGAAATTTCAAGTTGAAGTATTGGGTGTAGTTGGGTGTCATCCAAAAAAGGAAGCTGAAAATGGGGAAAATGTAACTTTTAGAGTTGATGACTGCGAGAAAGATGAAAATTTTATGGTCACGTGGAATGAGGCAAGATCAGATGTTTCTTGTTCGTGCCTTCTATTTGAATACAATGGTTTCCTCTGTAGGCATGCAATGATTGTTCTTCAGATGTGTGGTCTTTCAATCATCCCATCCCAATATATTTTGAAGAGGTGGACCAAAGATGCAAAGAATATACAGTTAATGTTTGAGGGGACTGAAAGAATTCAAACCAGAGTACAAAGATACAATGATCTATGTAGAAGGGCAATTGAACTGGGTGAGGAGGGTTCTTTATCTGAGGAGAGTTATGGCATTGCCTTCCGTGCCCTAGATGAAGCTCTAAAGAACTGTGTGAATGTTAACAATAGAAGTTCTGCATTAACAGAATGTAGCAGTAGTGCTGTTGGACTTCGTGATCTTGAAGAAGATACTCAAGGGATTCATGCTACCAAAACAAGTAGGAAGAAAAATACAAACAAGAAACGGAAGGTTAGTTTTAGGATCATTGATTGTTTTTAGCATAACTTGTTATAATAATTTGGCTCCTTTGACGTGACCATTAACATAATGGTATCTCAGGTGCAATCTGAACCAGAAGCTGCAATCGTTGAAGCTCAAGACAGCTTACAACAAATGGTTTGTTTCTTAGCACTGTATTTATTATTTTGTTGCCTATAGCCAAGTCCATAAGAAATGCTTTCAGTATATGATAAATCCTTTCTACAAGCAGTGGTAGTTTTAAACCTTTCAGAAATGTTGGGACTTGCTACATGTCCTTTTTGTCCCTAGTGACTATATATTTGCTCGTGTGAGACTTTGGTGATATATTAATTTTATTACTTTGCTGGTTATAGGATAATCTTACTGTGGGTGGAATGACGTTGAATGGCTATTATGGTACACATCAGAATGTGCAGGGACTGGTAGGTTACAATCTCTAAATCACATTTCTGATTATTGCTTGATCTCACAAAAAGAGAATTAGTCTGTACAAAGAATTTTGTGATTTTCTATTGTTATGATCTCTAATTAGTGTTCACTGGTAGATACAGTTGAATTTGATGGAACCTCCCCATGATGGCTATTATGTTAACCAACAGAATATGCAAGGACTGGTATGTGATATTGGTCTATTAAGTTAGATTTTTTTTACAAATTAGATTAAGATCCATGTAAACGAAATTTCTTCTAATCATGCTGCAGGGACAACTCAATACAATTGCACCTGGCCATGATGGTTTTTTTGGGTCTCAACAAAGCATTCCAGGACTAGTATGTATGCCGCTACTTAACATTATTGTCTAGAAATTATGATTCAGAGCATGAATTTTTTTAAATGATTCTTTCATTTATTTAGGGGCATTTGGATTTTAGGCAGCCGAGCTTCACATATGGTTTGCAGGTTTGTCCATTGTCTTCCAGTTTTGCACTTCGTAATTTACAGGATACGAATAACATCCAGCATCTTATGCCACTTCAGGATGAGCCTAGTCTAAGAGCTGCTCAGCTGCATGGAAACAATGCTAGATGATTGCTCATCAATTTTTTGTTTATGGATATCCAAGTGTTTCCTGCTTCTAGATTAGGTAATACTACACTGTTTTCCTTTCACTACAGCTTTTAAATTGCAGAACTGCGTAGGCTGCTTGGTCTCATGTGCTTTTTTTTTTTTTTTTTTGGTATTGTGCTTTCCAGTTTGATGTCTCCGACAGTGTAATACTGTTATTCGTGTACGGACAATTAAGTTGCTGCTTTGCTGGGTAGTTTAATTGAGTGATCAATATTCTTTTTTTTGTTTACTCTTTTACTTTTATTATGATGGTATTCAAGTCAACCTGTGCACACCTCGATCAATCTACAAAGTGCCTGCTCTAGCATAGGTACCATGTAACTCTATCCGCCAAGGCTTCAACAAAAGAGGAGAAATCATTTGGCGGTTTTTTGCTTCCCTAATCATTATCTTTTGAAATTCTTTATTCAAGAAGAATACTGTCAAACAACCCATTGCCCCGTTGGAAGAAGCTAAGTGTGCCATGATGAACTTAGCCTAAGAATTAGCTGGTGGGTGTAGTTGCTTCTGCAGTGTTTTAGACGTATAAAAACCTTCTATATGTCAAAATCGCAGTTTGAAATTCGAGTATAGTTGCCTATAGTGAAAAAGGTAAGAACAAAATAAAAGGGAGAAAGGGTCACTACACCTGCTTAGGAAATCTGATAATCTTGCCAATTGCCTGGATCTCACAATTTGCAGACAATTACAAGAGGTGATGGATGACTTCTTGTACTCTTAAATAATCGAGTACTGAAGAACTAGGAGATTGGATTTTCTAACTTTAAAATTGTAACAATCTAAATACGTTGTAGATGTTTTTGACAACTCCTTGTTTCTTTGTTAATAATGTGCTCTCAAAAAAGAAAAGGAAGAGAAAACCATTGAAATATAAATAAGAGACTGATTCTTTCAGATTCTTGTATTTGTCAAGGTTGCCTCTAATGCAATACACCGATTAAGGCATGCCAAACAGATTTTTCCCAAGTTTATAATGGATTCTATTCCACTGTAACTCGATTCTTTCGTTGCGTTGCTATCTCTTTAGTGTATATCCTGAAGTGGTGTCTTTGTATTTTGTTGGTTTCAGGCTTTTGTTACTGCAGTAAGTCATGCACTCATTTGTTCCAGCTATTTATGATGCAACAATATGCATCTCCAAAAGTTCACCTGCACCTACAATGCTGAAACTTTTCAAGGGGCAGCCTTCTGTGGTAAATAAAACTATCCATTAAGTTGGAACTCTATTTCTCTTTTTCCTTCTCTGCCAATGGATATTTACAGAAAAAAAACTCCTGTTCCAATTTGCTTGGTACATTTGATTTGGTAGAAAGGTTAAATATGCCACAACGGTGTGGCTATAAGACTTTTGAAACTTGTGGTTTTAAACATGCCATAACATTTGTATGGTTGTAAAAGCTTCTTGTCCGGGTAAAATGGGAGTTTAAAGTTAATTGTTTCTGGACATAGAAATTTGTGTTTCTTTTTGGATTGGGACTACTAAGGAAGTAGTAGTGCCAAACAAGTTGGGAAGGAGGGAGTAGATTGATTATTATTTTTAGTGATGACTCTAATTTGATTCTTAATGACATAATTGCATCCTGTCAATGTGACTCAACAGCTGTTTTTGTAAGATCATCCACAGCCGAACCTAATAGGATTCATAAGCTTGTTTGAGACTTTAAGATGGGCTTTAGTAAATGTACTTGAAGTGGAAGTCCTAGAGGAATCTTAATAGGGACAGTGAAGTGGATCTCTTGTGGATGAGAGTGGAAGTTCAGGTTAACGGACAGTGCATTTTGAAAGAACTTCTTGCTTATGCTTGCCACAACTGATGTGTGATGTGGGAGTTCCAATGGATGCCAATGGATATTGGTGAAATGGTCTGGTGGATCCTTGTACTTGATGCGTTTGTATTTTTTGTCAACTGAACCCTTAAACTCAATTAAAATAAGACTTTTAAGCCCCTCCAACCATGTGTGTAGCTCACTCTCCCTTACATAAATGACATGTCATAACATCAGATATATTAATGTCATGTCATGTCATAATTATTTCATATCTATTTTTAAATTATTAACCAAAAATGTTACTCCATAAAAGAGATAAAAATAAGAAGTTTCGATTTAAAAAATAAAATAAAATAGTTTTATCTTTCACCATTCATCTGCTTCCCTGAACTCACAACCACCATTAACGCCATCTCCATTCCCCTAATTCCTTTCTTCTTCGAAAAATGATAATGAATCTCAGCAAACCACAAGTTGGGGGTTTCTTGATAGGTAGCATTTGACTAACATGAACCGACAACGTTTTCTTAATGTTGGATTGTGGCAGATTTTTGAGTCTCAAAGAATAAGACCACGCACAGTCAAAACTCAAACCCAGAGTTCAACACTGAAAAAAAAAATCTATTTACTCTCTTCTCAATTTCTCGTCATCATCCGTCACTTAAAGCAATAAATAACCACCATGGAAGATTCATAGCTATCGGAGCGAAATCGCTCAATTTCTGTTCATCGTCATCACTCAAATCACCAAATAACCACCATGTAAGATCCATAGCTACTGGAGCGAAATCGCCATTGAATGCTTTCTTGTTCAACAGCCGAAACTTTCGCACCGTTAAAACTTACTAAAACACCCAATTGAGATTCAAACCTTCATGTTCTACCTTCTCTGCCTAATTACTAGTTATGTGTGAAGGAGTAGGGTTTCTGATATTGTTGATGTCTGATCAAATGTCCAAAGCAGGTGTAGAACCAAATGAGGTTGTTTATGATACTTTAATTGATGGGTTTGCTGAAGCTAGTAAATTTGATAGTGGCTAGGGTTTTGGGGACGACAATGGAAGGAGGGGTTGGGAGCTTTATCTTTTTTTCTTTTCTTTTTTATTATTTAATATTTTCTAAAGCGAATTCAGTGCTCTCACTCGCCTTTTAAAATATGATAGCACGCGCTGTAATGAGTTAGCAAAATAAATGTCACATAAGCTCGGTCAATGATCAGAAGCGTTTAAAAGTCTCATTTGGATTGAGTTTAAGGGTTCAGTTGACAAAATATCAAGTAGAAGAGTCTAGAATACAAACTCATACAAGTATAAGGGTCCATCAGGCCATTTCGCCTATCATATTCATAGATGTTAATGAAGCCATAACAGTAAGCCTTGTATCTTTGTGGTGCCTTGTAGCACTTAAAAATGTGTTGAGATAGTGGTTTAGTTTCTTCTAGTGTTTAGTTGATTTTTTTTGCTTTTGTGTCGGTGCATGTGTATCTCAAGCAGCATGAGATGAAGGATCTGCCTGAAAATGATGATGCCATAGCCCAATGGTGTAGAGATATCTATGTGGCCAAGGTTTGTCCTTGTTACGTATCCTTCCCAATATTCTATCAATAAGAAAATTATCCTTACCAAAATATTTTTTGTGGAATGACCCTTTCTTGTGCTTATTTGTGATGTCTAAAAAGCACTTTTGGTGTTGTCTTGTGACCTGCTTTCCACCAGTAAGTTATTGGACAAGCATATTGCCGAAGGCACTTTTGGAGAAGAAAAGTTGCAAGACAATGCCACCCAATCAAATCCCTTGTGGTAAGATACTTTCTGATTATGCCGGGGGATATTTCAATTCCTTTCTTATATCAAACTATCTGTTGTCTCTCCTAAATAACAGGTAGTCGCATCTTGGGCATGCATTCTTATCTTAGAACCATAAAAATCTTACAAGCAACTGCCTTGTTGTCGTCATGGAAGGATGTTGCAATATCAGCTGCTCTCATGGCTGTTACAGTTCTCATGCAAATTTTGATTAATTTCTCAAAGTCAGAACGCTCTACAGCTGCCCAAAGTTGCATCAGGAAAGGAAAAGAATGTGAATCAGGCTTTAGAGGAAATGGACAGGAGGACAAAACACACTAATTATGATTTTCATCTGATATGGTAAATGAACCCTAAAGTTGTAGCCTTGATCATGACAATCACAAGGATGTTTGTAATATGTAGTAAGCTGCGTGTCTATTTTAGACCCGTAATTATTTGGCCAAAGTGAACTAACTTGTGTTCAATTTTGTTTCTAAAGATGCAGATTCCATGTTTGGTCTAATTCATTAATTGTAACAGTTGTGTCTATGATGTTGGTAAACTGCATCTTTGTGTTGATGTCCTGGGGAAACTGAAGTGACTTTAAGAGTAAGAGCAGTAAACAAATCATAAATAGATGTTTGAAAGATTGACATGAGGAGTCGACATTTGATTCCTTGAGCTGAGAATGGGCTAAGAAGGAGACAATTGAGTCTTGAATGAGAGTCTGTTTGTGTTAAATTTGTCCACGCATAGCGTCGTTACACAAGATAATATCAACTTCCCATGAATAATTTCAATAGTTGGCTTAATGATTTAGGTTCTTCTTCGCAAGGAGTTGTTTGATCTGTTTGAGAGATCTAGATCCCTTTCTTATCTAGCTTAGCTTTCAATTGCTACCTTTATCTTTCTTCAATCTATTACACCGTTACCTTCTATCACGGAGAGAGTTGCAAGCAAACAGCGTATCAAAATTTATTAAGCTAATTACATTGAACACCACTATGATAAATTTTTTGGGAAAAAGGACAAATATATCTCCGAATTATCGTAAATGGTATCTAAATACTTTTCGTTATACTTTTAGGATGCTGATGTCCTTACCGTCCAAATTTTGGGGCATATATACCCTTTCTACTAACGGCGGGACACGTCACAATCTAAAACATTTACCTTATTTTTATTAATTTTTTACCCGTATTTAAAAGATCCACCCATATTAATTAAAAAACACACCCACCCCAAATTATAACCCAAATACCCTCAAAACACTTCTCCATCTTCTCCGTTTCTCATCCTCCGCATTTTGGTCGAGTTTGGCCAACTTCTGGCCAAGTTCTTTGATTTTCAAGCCGTTGTTCAAAAAAAAAATTTCTATGAATCCCAAACGAACTCAGCCCTCCACATAGTAATTAATTAATGGCTTAAGTCATTGTTGGCCACTTAAAGTTATCCGCATATTTTATCTGAATACATCAATTAAGATATGTACCTATTAAATATTTTTTGATGACATGGCATCATGAGTGTTAAACACCCTTCAAAGCGCGTGAATCCAAAAAAATTAACTAACAAGCCAATCAAAAAATGACATATCAACATTTAAAAAGCCAAGCAAAATTTAATCAAAAAAATAAATCCTTAATAGTGTCTTCTTCCCCAATTCCAAGCCATCTTTACCCTCTGCATTTCCTCACCAGCCAAATCCTTTGCCACCGTCCCCTGCCACACCCTATTCCATATTCTCCTTCATTGTTTCTTCTACTATCATTCCGTCATCACAAATATCGCCGCATTATTGTAGTAGGAAAAGTACCGATTAAACAAATGACCGTCAAAATAGAAAAAATCGGAAGAGTTGATTGATACAAATATGAAAATTCTAACCTTATAAAATATAGAAAAATTCAAAAGGGTTAAATTTGTAGGAGGGAATTTAATTAAAAAAGGGAAAAAAGACAAATATACCCCCGAACTTTCGAAAATGGTATGTCAATACCCTTCGTCATACTTTTCGTTCATCAAAGCCCTTGCCGTCCAATAACCAATACACATTTACCCCTCTCACTAACGGAGCACTGATTGTGTCCACGTGTCGCAATCTTATGCCACAACCCGATTGACCAATTTTTTTACCCAAATTTCAAAACCTACCCATAACCCATTTAACCCACCCGATTTACCCACAAATAGACCCTCTAAAATCCTAAAGAAAAATGGTAATTCGAATTGGAAGGAGGCGGGTAGTTGGGTGGGGGAGGAGGAGTTCGTAAAGGATAAGGGTTTCGGGAAGGGGGAGGTGTTGTAGAAGCTGCAAGTAAGGAGTAGGTTGGGTGGGGAGGTGGTGGGGGAAGGGAAGGAAAGGGCAGAGCAATAGAAGAAGACGGCGGCAGCGACAGCAACGGAGGAGGGCGGTGGAGGTGATGATTTTGATGCCTTTTACTCTATGAAATTCCCATTTTTTCTTCATTGCAGGAACAGAGGAACAGTAGAAGAAGAATTATAGAAAAGAATAATGAAAAATGTGGGACCTACGTTGTTAAGGGAAAGTGATTAGCATGTTAAGTTGTTGGAAAAATAATTTCAAAAATTAAGTTTTAGAAAAACAATTCATTAATTAATAGGAGTATTACAATAAAATTCTTATTATAATCGTATTTTTTAAAACGCGTGTAAAGTTTAACATAAATAAATAAATTTTAGGATTTTTCTTTAGGATTTTAAAGAGTTTATTTGTGGGTAAATCAGGTGGGTTAATTGGGTTATGGGCGGGTTTTTGAAATTTGGGTAAAAAAATTGGTCAATCGGGTTGTGGCATAGGATTTCGACAGGTGGACACAATCAGTGTTCCGTTAGTGGGAGGGGTAAATGTATACTAGTTATTGGACGACAAAGGCTTTGATGAACGAAAAGTACGACGAAGGGTATTGACATACCATTTTCGAAAGTTCGGGGGTATATTTGTCTTTTTTCCCATTAAAAAATAAAAATTAGATTGAGTCAAAAAAATTTGGTGAACCTCCATTTTTTCCAGCAAGATTACTACAAATCTAAATGATTTTCTTTGAAATTGTTAGAAAATTCAAACATTAGAGAATCCACAATATAAAAACTATCAACATATCTTAATTAATGTTTGAGGAAGACAATGAAATCGGATAAATAACAGTTATGGTGTTGATGACAATCACCAAATCGGAATAGAAGGGAGAGGGTAGGTCGCAGCGATGGTGCTGATGACATAAATACAGAGTGAAAATACTCATCACTCGCTAGCGATCACCATGTGGAGACAGACTGTGGTGGCCGGTCGGCGGGTTCCTATCGGGAATGTTTTGGGTCGTTGGGTTGGGCAGGGTTATTTTTGGTTTTCTATTATTTTTCTTACTTTTAGAATATTTTCTCATAATATATTTTTTAAATAATTTTTCTGTACTCAAATGACATATGTCACAATTTATTAGTTATTGTCTCATGTCGCAAGTGTATCTCGCGCACTTTAAATTTTTGTGTAATTGTCAAAAAAATGTCAAAAAGGTATCAATTTGAAGTGGTAAAGGTGTTTAATAGGTACAAATTTTAGTTAAGGTGTTTAAGTGAATTATGCGGATAACTTTAAGTGGCGTCAATGATTTAAACCTTAATTAATTAAATTTGAACTGATGCATTTTGATGACAGACACAAATAGGAAAGCCACATCAAGATTACCATTTCCGTCAGGGCTATTAAATGGAAACAACCATCTCTAAATGATACTATTACCTTGCCACGGTAAATTAGGATCAACCCCATGGGATTGGGGATCAAGTGCTTGTTTCACAAATCACTGGACCTATCATGGGATTTGCAACTGCTAACAAAAAGTCATTGGGTCTGTTTATAATTGAATTGAGGATCAAAATGGGTTGATCATTGATGAACGAGGATTACACGAAAAATTCGAATGACAGGTCGTAGAGGAAAGAGTAAAAAACAGAGGATGAAGTGCAGATACTAACAAGTGTTTTGAGTTATAATTTGGGTATGGATATTATGTTATTTGGGTGAGGTTTTTAATTAGGGAAAAGAGTAAAAAATATCCCTCAACTTTATTTTATGGATTGACTACACTCCTACCGTTAAAATAAAATTAGTTTTACCCCTACCGTCTACAAAATGATATTGTACCCTCCAAACTAATGGTTTCCCCAAATCACTCAAATTCTCAATTTCAACCCAAATTATCCATTTAAAACAAATTATCAATTAAATCCAACCCATAACCCATTTAATCTGGTCTTACATTCCAAATGTATAATAAGAAGTAATAAATTCACCAAAACCCGTTTCAATTCCTAATGAACAAATAAATTTCCAGCCATTAATGAGTTTTTAAGAAGCAATGTTAGGAGCAAAAGCAGAGGAAGAAGACATGCCAGCCTTACGTTCATACACAAAAATAAGAACAATATTGCTATTGAAGTAATCCAATAACCTTCTTCCCCAGAAGTCACTTGTATAGATGTATTCACTAGTTCTTCAAATCCGCCGCACACGACGGCGTAAAGGCAGTACGAGGCGGTCAAATTCCACCAGAAAACAACAAGAAGAAAGAAACTAAAAAGTTTATGCTGCTGCAATTTTGGGTGGGAATTATCTAATTACACAAATTCGGATCTGTGATTTCAGTTGTGAAGAAATGGGTGTGTTGTTTTCGATTTGGGTATTTTGGGGGAGAAATTGAAATTATTGATTTTTTAAAGTTGGAACTCGCTTGTAAAAATCCGAAATTCAAACTCAAGCTCCAAGCTCCATTAATGGCAATGAAGTTTCCATGGTTGGTTCTTCAAGTTTCAGGCTCCAATTCAAAAACTAATACCCTTAGAAGCTTTTAACAATGGCTTTGAAGATATTTACAGAATGAGTAACAACTACAACAAATTCAATGACAAGGGAGAAATCCATTCTCATTAGTTTTGGTGGACTCAACAAGATTGAGAAAATTGAAAATTAAATTCAATTTTGTTTATAATGGTGGTGGGTTTTATATGGGTCGGATTAGAAAAGAATTTCATTCTAAATGGGTAATTCGGGTCGAAATTGGGAATTTGAGATTGATTTGGGGCAAACTGTTAGTTTGGAGGATACATATGATAAGTTTGTAGACTGTAGGGGTAAAACTAACTTCGTTTTAACGGTAAGAGTATAGTCAACTAATAAAACAAAGTTGAGGGATATTTTTGACCCTTTTCCCTTTTAATTAATATGGGTGGATCTTTTAATAATGGGTAAAAATTGTAATTAAAATCGGGTAAATGTTTTAGATTGTGACATGTGCCCTGCCGTTAGTAGAAAGGGTATATATGTCCCAAAATTTGGACGGTAAGGACATCATCGTCCTAAAAGTATAACGAAGGATATTTAGATACCATTTATCGGGGGTATATTTGTCATTTTTCCCCTTTTTTTTTACCGGATACACACTATATATCACACAATCGAATATAAGAGGATTCATGGTGTATATTATTTGCGGATGAAATAGTTGATGAATCTCGGCAGTTGGAGGTCGGAAAAGCATATGCCTGACTCTAATGGGTTTAGATTGAGCAAGTCCAAGATTAAAGGGAAAAGGGTTTGATATGCCCCAACATTGTCATTTATAGCCGATATACTCTCGTTATGAAAGTGCTCATATATACCCTTATTGTTATAGAAATGGTTGACATATACCTTTACTGTTATAAAAGAAGCTCACATATACCCTTCATCTAACGAAAATGAAAAAAATTAGTTTTAAATTTATTTATTCTTACTTTAAATTTTCGAAAAATTCATGTAGGGATATATATGATCCTTCTAACAAAGTTTAAGGTATATTTTTAATTTTTTTCATACAAAATTAATTTTTTGACTTCTTTGATTATTAGTATTATTCGAGTGTCTTTTTTTTTTTTTTTATTTCATTCTTTAGTGTAAAGAAAAAATATAAAACTATTTTTTTGCTGTAATATTGTAATTTAGTTTTTGTATTTGTAAAAATAAAATTAAAAAAATGGGGCATCTATAATAAATTTTACAAGAAAATTAGTGAAACATAAATAAATTTGACCATCAAAATAATAAATTTAAATTGGTCGTTGAAACAAAAAAGTCAAAAAAATATATGTGTGAGGAGGATCAAATATACCCCATATGGATTATATTTTTTTTCAAAAAAATAATTAAGAGATTAAACTAAAATTATTTTTTCCACTTCCGTTAGAGGAAAAGGGTATATGCGAGCCATTTGTATAACATTAGGGGTATATATGAACCACTCTCATAACGAGGGATATATATGAACCACTCTCATAACGAGGGGTATATCAACTCTGAATGACAAAGTTGAGGGGTATATCAGATCCTTTTCCCAAGATTAAATACATGGAGTACGAGTTCAACATCGTAACACGTGTGACTAGTACTGTAGAAGTGAGGGTTGATACACATGTTGTGTAAAAGATAGTAAGTCTCAAATATCTTGGATCTGTTATCCAAGTAAATAAGAAGGTTGACTAGGATGTCACTCACCTATTGGTACATGGTGGATGAAATGGTGTGTGCACATTCAGTCTTATGTGATAAAGAAGATGCTATCAAAACTTAAAAAATAAGTTCTACAAAAGTCAAAGGGGCTTTATCACCAGTAGGTAGGTTACTAAAAATGTTACTCTTGCTCAAGAAATTGTTCATGGAATGTCAAAACCTAATGTTGGTTGTAATATTGTTATCAAATTAGACATGGCTAAAATTTATGATAGAATGGGTTAAAATTTTCTTATAAGATCTTGTTTATCAGAAATGGATCATTCTTATTTCTAATATTTGGTACTTCAATTTAATTAATAACTCTAGATATGACTAATTCTTCTCGTCCAAGAGTCTCAAACATGGTAACCTTCTACCCCCCCTCTATTTTTATTTTGGGTGCAGAGATTTTTTCTAGTTCTTGAACATAATCAATCACCTTGCTTGCTTATGCTATGCAGATTAAGCCGAATACATGGTGTAACATCTTGCTGAATTCTATGCTAAATATTTGAACTATTCATCATAAGTGTATCAGCTTGGACCAGGTCCTACTTGATTATGTGTGTTAAGGTTCATTCCCAAGTGTAGGAAGTTTATCAAATGTGGTTTAGGGTCATAAAAGACCTCTAGCACTAAGTCGAGTTCATATCTTTCCTATCGTATAAGTTTTTTTCATGAGTTCATGCAAGAGTCAACTTTAAACAATTATATTTCTCATAATATTAAAAGTTAGGTGGTCCATGATCTATCAAATTAAAGATACGTGTGTCTTCTTTCCAACGACCATCAAACATTCGTCAATTTGATTTTGGAGTAAAAATTATGACTGTTTTATCAAAGACACTCTCAACATAGATTTCAGGACCTGAGTTTACAAGTCCAATCTGTTGTCCGTAAACCAAAGTACGGTCCATTGTTTGAGCTTGTAAAATGAACTTTTGCAGTTGATTTTTCAACCTGCTTTTCATGGATTCAACAACGGGTGTTAAATCGATCTACGATTCATAAATTAGGCTAGTAGAATGAAATTTTGAGGCCTAAAATTTTATCCTTGAATTCCACAAATGGGATATACAACCCGTAGATCAAACCACAATCTGTAGATGACCTTCGTGGAATGTTCCGACAACTTTTTAGTCAGGGTTATTTTGGTCCTTTCCCAATCTTTTAACTCCTAAACCATGATGTTTTGACCTATCTTAAGTGTAATTGAGGGGAAACCACTCGACAAAAAAACCTCCTCTTACACCTAACATCTAAAATTATCAGATAATACGTTATGAGTTCTCTCAAGCAAGAAACTAGGGTTCTTCACCTTCAAGCTTCAAGTTTAGAAATATACCAAGGCTTTCCATTCCAAGTATGTGCGATTTCATCAATGGGAAATATTTCACCCATTGAGTCTTCTCTAGTATTTCACTCCTACAAAATTTTAGGATTTTACGAAAAACATGAATATCTTTTTATTTTAGAACCTTGTCATGAATAATCTATAAAGACATGTTTTTACACCTGATTCAACACATTTTCTTAAAATATATTGAACCCTAAGAATACAAATACTTGATGCCTCTAAATTGTGTTGTTTTAAATTGCATGTTTTCTTCAGAATACAAAAATTGTCATGATTAGCTTTATACTCAGTTTTTCAGTTTTACATGTTTAAAGATACTTTTAGATAAAGTGTATATCAGTTATTATCAAATTTTCAATTTTCTGAGCTATTCATTTTTGTTCGTATTATTCAGTTATCAACATAAGTTCAGTTGGTAATATTATTTAGCACCAAGCGGACATAGTGATAAAAGCTCACGTATAATTAGCTAGGACTGAGACCTTTAGCAGCAATATCTAAGTCCCAGAATCACGTCTTGTCTTAGATTTTTAAGGATCACCCATTGGATCAGGACTGACAAGGTACAGTGCACCTTCTTAGTTGGGTACAAATTGGACTCCATTTAGCTCAAACGGAGTATGTCGGTTAGTAGTATCTCCACAATTCAGTTTTAGATTATAGCAGTGATCTTGCATTCAATTATTTCAGTATTTATTAGTTTTATGTCTTGCTCTTTGGTCATCGCATCAACTCACGTATTTCAGTTCCATGTTTAGTTCAACACCAGAGATTTATCATGTTCAAATTGTGCCTATCTCATATACTCAGTTCATTCAAAGTACTGACCGTATAATCTCTTGCACTTTATTATTTTAAAATTTAGGTTCAGATGCTCAGTATCTAGCTTGCAGTTGGTACAATTTCATATAATCTTAGCAACAAAGTTTGGTGAGTCCTCATCTTTCGAGGACAAGACCTATTGTTATTTCTTCATTTTAGTCTTTCAGTTTCAATTAGTTAGAGTTAGCTGAGGGCTTGTCCCAAAAACTCATCTCACACTTCAAGAAAAATGGTCCTTAGTGAAGGAAAATTTGGTCGTTAAAAATCTAAATCAGGTAGCTAAATATCAATAACGAGCGGAGAAAATACGGTCATAACTAGTAGTTAAAAACCCCTGACGTTAGAAGTCAACGAATTGTATTTCAATTCGGTCACTAAAAGTACATTTAACGACGAATTAAATTTTGATTGTTATGTCCTTTTTAGCGACCGGATTTTCCCTATGTATAAGTACTTTTACGATCAAAATTCCTTTCGTTAATTGTATGTTTGTTTCAATATTAAAAGTAATACTTTTAATGATCAAATTTTCCATCGCTAAGGGCCATTTCTATATTTGATAAGATATTTGTAAATGAGTTTTAAAGACCCCATTTTCATTTGCTATTATACAAAAAATTATACTAATGAATAATATTAAATGTTTTATACACAGAAACACATAAAAACATATTTAATAATTAAATTCGTATAAAACTTCATTGTTAATTATACAAAGAACTAATTAAAGAAGATAAATCATATTCAAGTTGATATGTCATATATATCTTTATCAACTCCTAAAAATGAAAAATTGCAGCACATATAAATAATAAGATGTCGTCTTTAAACTACCCCTAATCAAAGTAAAAGAACTCTTGAACGATGTATTTTTCATATTCAAATTCTTGAGCTGTAAAAAAAATAAAATTATGTAGTTTAGTGAAAAAATAAACTCATAAAGACGAAATACAAAATCTAAATATATTTACTGAAAAAGATGCAAAACATTAAAGTTTCTAACAAAGAACATGATTCATAACTTATAGTATGGTTAAATTTAGCATCTTTTCTTTTTGTTTATATTCTTATAATTCTCTCTAGAGTCTAAATCTAACATTGGCATAGTAATCTTCTATCTATATATAATAGGAGAAGAAAGTTGCCATGTGTCAGCACCACAAAATTTCTCAATATTTAGTTTTGAAAAATAAAATTTAAAATTTAAAAATAAGTTAGATTTAAAAATGATTTTTTGGAAAACTACAACAACGTTTTTTTTTTCAAAATAGTTGACACAATTTTTACATTTAAAAAAGTCAAAGATAAAATAGAAAAAGATAAAAAAAAAATAATATATATATATATATATATAAAAGGACGGATGAAACCCATTATCCCATTTTCTTCCATTTCTTTTAAACTTAAAAACTGCATTTTTTTTAATCAAAGAAAAAAATTTACTGTTTTAAAAAAGTTACTGTTTTAAAAAGACAAGTTGAAGGTTTTTTTACCTAATTAAAATTGTAAAATTGTGTCTGCTTACGTTTTTTGAATTGAGACTCCTTTTTAATAGGAAACTTTCATAATTTTTGAATTGCAAATAACTATCCAAAAACTGCTTTTATTTTTAGTTTTTTGCCTTATTATTTTTGAAACCGTCTCCTCTTGAAGAGAGTAGATATAAAGGAAAAAATAATTACTTTTTCTTATTATGTTCTTCACAAATTTGGAGAGAAGATATAGGGAGAGCACTTCACTTTGGAATGATGAATTTTCTGATTTTTTTTTTTATGTACATTATTTTCTTTATATTATATATAGACATATAATACAGTGATACATCAACTTATGGAGGAGTGGACATATTTAATCAAGCATAAGAAAAATCGTCTAACAAAGTATATGCATCAATGTGAATTGATCTCTCCAAACTGACTTTTTGCCATCTACATCAATACTATCGTTTGGATTAGCTTTAAAAAAAAAAAAGTAGTTTTTAAGTTAAAAATAAAAAATCAAATTGAAATGACTTTTAAGTCAAAAAATAAAAAGTAGGGGGAGACCTACTTTTGATTTTTGACTTATTTTAAGTCATTTTAAACTTATTTTAAGTCATTTTTGACCTTGCCAAACATTTCTCAACTTATTTTAAGTCATTTTTGACTTATTTGAAGTTACTTTTTATATTTGTCAAAGACTTTTAGAAATAAAAAACTGACTTAGAAGTAGATTTGACCAACTTTTAAGTTAATCCAAACACCCACTAATTTCATGTCTCTTTTTTTGTAATTTTCTCACAGGCTTTAACAGGAAGCATAATACAAATCTATTTGTTTAGAAAGATGTTTTTATTGAGGAAAAAAAGGTAAGTATTATTGTTTAATATCACTTTGGATTTTGTAATATCTTAATCACATTTTTTGTTTAATCTTATTCTCTCCGTTTTTCAAAATTAAAACGATAGTAGATATTAAAAAAAAAATTATGCAACACTACGAGCAATAAGTGTTTTGGCATAAAGTTTACAAAATGGCTTATAATTTATTTTTTTCAAAATTCGTGCAGGTATACTAAATTTGGATACAAAAAATTATAAGTATTGTATTTTAAGTGTTACTTATGATTTATATTAGAAAGTATATTTAAGAGATTCAATATTATTACTTTGGTTATGTTATTAATTATTGACATGACCGAATAACCAAACCAAAAAAAGCCGAACCAAATAGACGAAAACCAAATCAAACCAGATTTATTTTGGATCGGATTGGGTACACTTTTACAAAACCAAAACCAAAAAATCCAAACCGAATAGTGTAAAATCAAACCGAAAAACCGAATGCACATCCCTAGATGTAACATAATTAATGTAATGTGTTTTAGGTAGAGATAGAATAGATGTAAACTCTATTTTTTTGAAAATAAGAAACAATTATTATATGCATATTATGAAATCATGAAATGTTTGATTTTCTTTTGATTACAAATATTTGTTCAAGGCTCATATCTACAAGAGGTTTAAGATGTCAATCCTTCCAGAAATATTTTGTTGCAAAGGTGAAGACTAAATAACCCCCAAACTTACATATGTATAGATTTTTTTCATATATACAATAAAAATTTAACCAATACATTCCTAATTTTCATCACATGTTATGATGATAATTATTAAGCAATTTTAACTTATTTTGGCTTATGAGAAGCGTGTTAATTCTTTTGTAATAATTTTCACAAATTTAAACATAAATTGATAGTTATATATTGATAATAATTTGGATTTTCTCAAAAAATAAATTTACTAATTAAAAAAACTAACAAATCACACCAAATGGTTTTTTGAAAAATCTATATTGATAAATAATTTTAAAATTAGAATACCTTTAACAAAAAATATCGTTATGAACAAAATTTGAATAATTTAGAACACTATTGATTTAATCAAAATGCCAGAAACTAAAAATATATTTCAAATTTTGTTCTACTTCTTTAATTAAAAAAAATAGAACATTACTAAAATGTGGAGCACTTTTTAAGCTTGATTTACTGTATTTAAATAATAAAAGAAGACTTAAAAATTACTATTATTCTCACTTTTTTCATTTAGATAATTAAATTTTTACTCAATATGTATCACGCGGATATATATGAGGAGGTTGAACACTGCATTCACTATATCGAAACATGTGATTATAAAATTATTAATAAGTGAATAATAAAATAATTTTAATTTTAAAATTATGATATTTAAAATATCCACACGAATACTAGAATATAAAGTTACTTTCTATGAAATCAGGTATGATTTCTTAATTTATGAAGGTGGTTCATATATAGTTTTGCTTTACTGATAGCACATCTGGAATGCTGAGTGTCGAGTTTTTTCAAAACAATTTGTCTCAGTTTCTAAGAAACAAATAATAACACTACATGCATGATCATTACATCTTGATTTCCTTAGGAACTTAGTCCCAAGGAGATGTTTAACAAAAATATGTATATATACAAGAAGAGGAGCAATCATAAGAATAAATATTCATAACCCAAAATGTTCGTGACTTCTTTAATGAGGCTAATGCTAGAAACTCGGCCACTAGTACTTAGTAATCATCAGATATTTTATCTTCGTTATCCTTCCTATGAGCCTCAAATAAATATTGAAGATCTACGAGAGAGTCATGCATGAGATCCCAGAATTTTTTTTTACTCAAGACTAATTTGTTGAGGCTAAAATATTTGCACAACCACATGTCAAATGATACAAGATATTGCCTTTAATTGTCATCATCATGTTTCCAATAAGTTGAAGGAGATAAGTTTTTAACAAAATCTAGAGCTTCTTCATTTCTTAATTACATCTTCGTTATACAATGAGTTAGTTCAAACGACTTCAGCCGTGGGCAAGAGCTTCAATAATGCCTTCTATCGGTGATGCATGGTTGTTTAATTTGTGTCAGATAGATAGACTCAACTCCTCTAAACAATGAGAGCTTTTAAACTAGCTACTTCAATCTTGTTGTTGTCACATACCATACCATAGCAACATATTAAGCCTTTTTGGGTAGTTTGGTTTGAATTCAAGTTAGGATGGGATAAATTATGATATGATTAATTATGATGGAATAAGTTATGATGAGATTATTTTTATTGAGTGTTTGGTTTGTTGTATTCAAAATAATAAATTTTAATAATAATTTATTTGTTTACAAAAATGCCCTTCATAAATGTAAAAAGTGATGTAACAAAAGGGTTGAAAGAGACATTTTTGTCATTTACTTATTTTATCCCGGGATAAATTATCCGGAATTACTATACCACCCAAGGGGAGGAATAACTTATCCCGGTACTAATTACTAATCCCGAAATAAGTTATCCTGGACTTGCCAACCAAACAACAAATTAAGTGGTACTATAATTTAATCCCAGAACTATTTGGTATTATCCTTCACATCAAACGACCCCTTTCAGTTTTCCTAATCTTTCAGCTATATATGTACACAAGCTACTGGCCAGTGGCAATCCATCAAAGCCTTATGCAATTTCAACAGCTAGAAGAAAAGGCCAGAATTATTCTGAATGTCGACACTCAAGAACCTTATTTCTTAATGACATATATGTAATCTTAGCTTGCTAACATCCACTTCATTCAACATTCAAATCATCTTAGAAAACTCTACCAATTTTCCTTTCATATGTCACAAAATAAATTCAAAAACACATTCCCAGATCACCATTTTAGCAAAAAATAACAAAGAAGTTCAAATTCAAGCCAAATCAGAAAAAAGATTAAACAAAAGGGCTAGTATTAGCAAGTTTGAGAGTAATCAATGTATGTCTATAGAAACAACATCGATATACACAAAAATAATTAGACAAATAGGAGAAATTTTTGTCAGCTACTAAGAAGCACAATAATAAAAGAAACAATAAATTCTACAGAAACAACATCGAAAAAGCCAAAATTGGACATCTATAGTGAAAAGTAGGGAGATTAAATCTATAAATGGAGAATCAAAAACTTGGTTTTTACATTACTACACGTGTATTACCTACTAACAAATCCTATTATTGGCCCGTCAATCTATATATGTCTCGTTTAGTGATATAGTTACCAAAGAAAAATTAATATTCCATCCAAATATGAAACAAACTGATGTTAGTAAGTAATACACATTTAGTAAGGTAAGAAACCAAGTTCTATTGTTGGTTCATCCAACAAAATATGTATGTCTCGCTTAGTGATATAGTAGCAAAAGAAAGATAAATAATAAATCCAGGTATGAAATACATTAATTGTTGTTAGAAGATAATCACGTCTAGTAATGTAAGAAACTAAGTTTTATTATTGGTCTATCCAACCTATGTATGTCTTTATTTAGTGATATAATAGCCAAAGAAAGTGTAATAACTCATCTGAGTATTGTAATATATTGTAGTTAAGAGGTAATACACGTGATGTAGGAAACCAAGTTCTATTATTGGTCCGTCCAACCTATGTATGTCTCATTTACTTATATAGTAGCCAAAGAATTACCACTAATATATCAGAGCATCGAAAACATTGTTGTTTGGAGGTAATACACATGTAGTAATGTAAGAAATCAAGTTCTATCATTGATCTATCCAACCCATATATGTCTCGTTTTGTGATATAGTAGCCAAAGAAAGAACATTAATCTATCTGCATATGTGATACATTATTGTACAGAGATAACATGCTTGTAGTATTGTAAGAAATATTGTTTTATTATTGGTCCGTCCACATAAGTATGTCTCGTTTAGTGATATAGTTACTGAAGAAATACCAATATTCCATTCAATTATGAAATACACTAATATTAGGAGGTAATACACGTATAGTAATATAAGAAATTAAGTTTTATTATTGGTTCGTCCAACATATGTATGTTTTATTTAGTGATATAGTAGTCAAAGTAAGACAAATAATTCATTCACATATGGAATACATTGTTGACAGTAGGCAATACATGTGAAATAATGTAAGAAACCAAGTTTTATTATTTATCCTCCCAACTTATGTATTTCTCGTTTAGAGATATAGTAGCCAAAAAGAAAGACTAATAATCTCTCTGTATATGTAATACATTATTGTTAGGAGGTAATATGCTTGTAGTAATGCAAGAAACCAAGTCCTATTATTGATCCATCAACCTATGTTTGTCTCTTTCACAACCCTAAAACTCGAGTCATGATGACACCTACTATGACCCACCAGTGAGTAAGGCAAACCGTAACCCGAAATGCCAAGTAACATGCATATAGGGTGAAACCAACAATTAACGAGAAATATAAGATAAACTTTAAAAGAAATAGCCGAAGATAAGTGTGTGTGTATATATATATATATATATATATAAACCTGGTAGTCACATGTACATCGCTACTACAAAAGAATATAAGTCCCAAAAGTTGACCTAAAACAGATAGACTTATCTCAAAATGCAAAAGGCTAGTCATAGTTACAAAAGATAGAGGCAGAGTGATCCAGGACGCCAAAAGCTCACTCTTATCTCTGAATACTCCTGCAATCGTCTTGATATCACCGCTGGTGACTAGTGCTCGGATATGCATCACGAAAATAAATGCAAAATGTAGAGTGCAGAATGAGTACCAAAACAACAGGTACCCAGTAGACATCATAGGCCGACTATTCTTGAAAAGTAAAAATAATATGAAAAGTGAGAAATAACACTAACTAGAGTTCAAATAGACGGGATGCTAACAGAAATATAAGAGGAATGCACACGAGTCTAAGAAAGGATGGAAGTAAAAAGCAAGTAACTAACTATAATCTAACTGGACCCCATAAGCTCAGAAGGTACATTTATGCACAAGTTTAAGTACATAACCCGACAGACCCCCATAAGCCTGACAAGTACACAAATAAGCTATAACTAATGAGTACAAAAACTGGTAAATCCAGAATAGGAGAATGCATAGTCCAAACCTTGAACTGCAGATATAACACCTGTGGAATCCTTTAAAACCATGCGTCTAGGTATCAACTCAATAAAGGATAATATGCCCAAAGCTCGGACTGTGACTGAAGATCATGTGCCCATACCTTGATATGCAACTATAAGAGCGGTATGCCAAGACCTTGAATCTACGACTATACAAACTGATGAGGGAGAGTCACATGTCAAGTCACCATCATAAGGCCACCGTGGATTGATGTCCACCCTAAAGTTGCTTATGAAACACTCCAAGCCCGAATCAAATCCAACCTGAATCATCAAAAAAAGTCCAAAATTACAAAGGAGAATCACTAAGGCCGTAGTAAAAAAGGGCATTATGGATGCAAGGTCCTCAAAGTCGAGTTACTTCCTGTGTAAGACTCATACTATCAGACCTAATTCTGTTATATCAGTCTATAGGGAGCTAATCCATTCGAAGCAATATGAGAGCAATTCTAAGGCCTATCGGTCTTAAAACTAGAGTCTAAGGCAAACACTAGCCTACACCTAGGTTCATGCAAATAACAAGCTACCAATAATCATAATTAAATATGAACGAAGGCCACAAGGTAAGACATGACCATAAAGCAAGAATAACACACTAGCACTCTCGAAATACCCGAAAATAAGGCCTAATACATGTTTCAAATATGTAAACATGAATCGACGACCAACCCATCCCAATTCAACTAATTAACATGATTTCACATTCTCAAAATCAATCCGAGACCCAGAAGCCATAACCTATCTCAATGCAGATTGCACACGTTCTAAAATCAGGATTCCGAAGGTTTTCCCTTTCAAATGATCTCAAAACGTTGTCACACTATAAAAAATAAAGCCACAACATCAATACAAACTTTTTGAAACAAAAACACAACAATTAGAGATAGACCTAAAATCTAGTAAAAATAGTATTGTACCCACACTGAGATTCCTTAAATTGACTCTGTCAAAAAGTCTTAATGAGCTTACTAAACTTGTATTCCAAAATAGGACACATTTCAAGCTTGGAAAACAACCAACCCAACTCATGCGAGAATTCCACACAAAACTCCATTAAAGGGCTAAGAGAGGTCTAAAGAGGAAGAACTTACCTCTGGAATGCATTCACAATGCTCTCCCGAAGGTCCCTATATAATTCTCTACCAATTTCCAACAAGAAAAACCAAATTCCCACAAAAAACGAGATCTGAAGCCTTAAAACCGATCATAGAACAATTATGAAAACGATCTGCAAACAACCTTAACTACGTGTATGTGTTGTAAAATTGGTCACTTATACAGATTGAGCGGCATTGCAAAAGTGACACATGGCCACTTTAGCGGCTGGACACGTAGGTTTGCTACCGCTTAAGCAAGCCCTTAGTTGCTAAAGCGGTAAACACTTAAACGAAGCTAGGGCCGCTAAAGCGGCTAGCCCCTTACTGGTCTGGCGCGCTATAGCGGACCCCTAGCCACTAAAGAGAATATGGCTTAAGTGACACCAGGGCCGCTAAATCGGCTGCACCAACATAATACACTAGAAATTTTAGCTAAGTCTCAGTAGACTCTACTCGGGTGTTCAGAATTGGTTCGGAACCCCATGCACTCAAATGAAATATGCTACCCTACAAAATTCAGCATTATGGACTTAACAAAGATGTCAAAACTTTCAACCGACATAATCTCGATGAAAAGTGGGTCTAATATATAAACTCCAATTTAAGAAAAACTTCCACAAGGGGGATCAGGATAAGCCGAGAAGCCTTGGGATACGTATCGAAGGTTCTTCTAGACCAAACTCAATGTTTTGGATTTTACAGAACAATCAAAATTGCATTATGAGGCTATCTTCATAAACGTCTAATAGAAGTCAACCGTTCAAGCTTCAAAAGCTCTAAAACATAGAAACTTGCACATAATTCAAACGAACAGCTAGGTAATCGAAGTCCCAATTCTAAACGATGAAAAGAAGGCAATAACAAGAAATCAACCTGGAGGGTCATTAAACATCCACTAGTAAAAAAAGTTTCATTTGTGAAAGTAAGTGTGATAAAGTACCTAAAGGCTTAAACAAGCGGGGAAACTGCTCTCGCATCTCGTGCTCGTGCACAAGTGTCCAATTTTTCCTGAAAGGTCCTCCAAAACCTGGAAATGAACTGAGAATCCTGATCTAAAATAATAGATATCGGTACCTTGTGAAGACGAACTACCTCCATAATGTAGGCACTAGCTAAACTCTCGGCACTGAAGGAAGACTGAACGGGAAGGAAGTGTGTTGACTTGGTCAATCGAACAACGATCACCCTCTAAGATTTTGGTCATAGTCTAAGGGGTACTTCTACCTTATCCCTAAATTATATAAAAACCTCCATAGCTGTAATAGACTAAATTTGTTAAGTAATGAAAAAAAAGATACATAACTATGATGCTAAGAGTAGTAAAATGGATTTAAAAGCCGAGACTTAGTTTACTCAAATTTGAAATCTTGTTTAAAAGATATTTTGATATTATAAAAATATTTTATTTATAAATTCTAATAAGTTATTTTGAGACCCCGCGAAGCAAGGGCACATAACTAGTAGTTGATAAAAAAAATTGTTTTTGCTAAAGATTTTTTTTGGTAGAAGAATGGTAAATTTAAACCATTTCAAACAGATAGAGGACATTTTTGGCCCCAATAGATAGAAAGAAGGAAAAAATTGATCCAATCATTTTTAATAGGTTGTGAGCATGTTTTTACCCTTTCCCTAGGAAAACCGCAAGAGAGAAGAGAAAGGGAAAAAAAACAAGAATAAGGAGGAAAGTGGAGAATATTATGAGTATTCTAACTTAAATTGCAATAAAAATTTATGTTATTAAGTTTTTATCTTATATGAAATGAATTGTCAAAAATTAAATTCTTAGAAAATTATTTGTAGCAATATATAATTTGACCTTATTATTATTATTATTATTATTATTATTATTATTGTTATTGTTATTGTTATTCTTATTCTTATAGTAATCATAGGTGGTATAGTTCAACACTTTTTAAATATGAATATCATAAAAAAGAAGTCTACTGTTAAAAACAGTAGAAAAGAAGAATATGATATACCGCAACAATTACCCTGTAAAGGGCGGACCCGGATGTATCCGTTGGATTACCCTGTTTTGTGGGCGGACCCGGTTGAAACCGTTGGATTACCCTAAGGGCGGACCCGGATATGGATTATTAGTTATCATGCCAAAATTGTTTAAATTTGTAAAAGAACCTTACAGTAGGCTGTGCGATCCGTTGTCATATGGTATCAGAGCCATGGTATTATAGTAATCATAGGTGGTATAGTTCAACACTTTTTAAATATGAATATCATAAAAAAAAAGTCTACTGTTAAAAACAGTAGAAAAGAAGAATATGATATACCGCAACAATTGGACTTACTTAATAAGTGGACTATTCCTAAGATCTCACCCAGAATTATATATCAAATGGGAACATTTGAGAAACTTGGTTTAAAACAAGTGGTTAAAACAACTGAAGAAACTATTACTATTGATAATGATCATCAGACTTTTAGACTTATATCTGAATCTGATCTAGCCCCTTATAAGGAAATTTATAGATTTATGCATATTGTCTTGGTTCAGGTGGCGTTTAAGCCCCTTACTTTGCGTAGACTACCTGAAAGTTTTATAGCAGCTTTACGTGATGGTAGAAATCATAACTGGAAAAAGTCTCTAATAGGGACTATTCAAACTAGTCTAGCTTATGGACCAGTTTATTTCAATGCATATCCTAATTTGCAGATTTCCTTGCAGGATGAGAATTCATTAAGTTCTCTAATGTTAAATGTTAAACTTCATGGTTATGATTATATGCCTGGCACTGAAGTTGTTTGTATTTGTTATAGAATTTATTATAAATTATTGCATACTTTAAATCCTACGTGCAAAGTTATTGATTTTAAAAATGAAACTATTTTAATAGAAACTAATTTGGAAAATCGAGAGTAGTTACTCGAAGACCAATTAAGTGGGAAGAAATTGATTTCCCACAAGAATGGGTTATTGAGGGAGCTACTCCTCCTAAAAATAATATTAATGAAGAAGTTTCAGAAATTGAACAGTTGAATGATGGAACTGTTAAAATAAAGTTTTCTGATTTTATGTCAAATAATAAAATTGAAAGTGGAAGCATGTCCTCTAGAATTACTAGATCTAATTCCTCTTATATATCTCCTCTGGACTATATTGTGCAGGTACCATCTAGGGCATCTACTTCTCATATTAGAGAAAATTATAGATGTGAAAATATAAAAATTGATAAAGATAATATTGCCAGACCTAACTCAGATTTGGATATAACTGAATCTGAAATGAACTTCCCAGATGGGTTAAATACATAAAATTGTTTTATGATGAGTGACAAAGCTATTGATTTTAGTCCTGGTTCCCAGGCAAGAAAAGAGATTGCTAAGGAATTTCAAAAATCCAAATGGAAACCTTTTAGAAAATGGTTTTTCAAAAATTTTAATAAAGAGGAGCAATTTCAATTTCAAGAAGAATTTTATAGAGATCTTATTGAATCAGGAACAAAGAATTTAATTCCATTCGTTCCATGGTTCATGTGTAAACATGTTTATAACTACATATCGATGTTAGAGAAAGATTTTACTTTAAGTAATGAAGAAATTACGAAATCAGTATTTCCGCCATTACAATCTTTCCACATTAATAAAGATGATAAGATTGTCCATTTTAATGCTTTTTCAAAACTATTTGAAAATGATACTGCTTTAATTACTGCTCAGCATGTTAATTTAATGATAAAACAACATAATTATACAAATATTTATATGAGTATGTTAGGTGATCATATAGTATCTCTGCATGAAAAAGTTGATAAACTTTTATCTCAAATGGATAATGATAAGAAGGGTAAGACTATTATTGCTCAACCTAGCATTCAACCTCCCCCAGAAATTGAAGATTTTAAATTGAAGGATTTTTCTGATTTAGAAAATTTCCTAGAAAAGGCTTTTAAAGGTAATAACCTTAAACCTTTGAAGATTAATAATCTTTCAGGGGAAGAAAGTAGTAGTGTAGATAATAAGGAATTTTCTGATCAAATTAATAAAATATCAGAAAAATTTGCGAGGAAACCAGTTCAAATGATGTTTTACTATCCTAGGCCAACCCCTCAAGATATTCTTATAGAAGAACAAGAATATGTGGTAACAAATAGCTATAATGGGAAAGAAATTTATGAATGAAACATAGATGGTTATATAGATAGACAGATTTATACAACTATGCACAGGATGATGATGTATAGTACTATCTGTAAGACTAATAAAAATAGTGACAGGACTATTGCAGAAATGATAGCTGCAGAGTTTACAGGCCAATTGAAAGGTTGGTGGGATAATTATCTAACCCAGGCACAAAAAGATAAGATCCTTCAGGCTGTGAAACAGGAAGGCGAAGGAGAAGTTCAAAATTCAGTTTATACACTGGTGCTGAATATTATAGAACATTTTTCAGGAAAATGGTCAGATAATAGTGAAACCATCAGAACTTTATTACAGAATCTAAGGTGTAAAACTCTTACATCTTTTAGAATGTATAAAGATGTTTTCCTTTGCAGAGTTATGGAACTGCCAGAGTGTAATAGCACTCATTGGAAATCCAAATTTATTGACGGATTACCATCCCTCTTTGCTGAAAGAGTAAAGAAGGTCCTGAGAGGTGATGGTCCTAGTATTAATTATGAGAATTATACTTATGGAAAATTAATAAATGCTTGTGTGCAGGAAGGTTTGGCTTTATGTAATGAAATTAAGCTAAATCAGCAAATCAAAAGGCATCGTCTTAATGAAAGACAACAATTGAGAGAATTTTGTGAGCAATTTGCTCTCGATATTCCTAAGCTTGCTTCAAAGGGTAGGAAAGAAAATCAAAAAGAGAAGCATTCTTCTAGAAATAGATCTTCCAAAAAGGATTATAAGGAATGGAAGAGAAAAAGAATAGAGAGAAAAGAAAGAAGGAAGAATGAAAGAAAAAGTGATCATAGATTTTATAAATCTAAACGCAGATATAATAAGTCAGATACTTGCCACAAATGTGGAAGATATGGTCATTGTGCAAAAGATTGCAGGGTCAAAGAAAAAATAAGAAACCTTGATGTAGACGATAATATTAAAGAATCTTTATATAAGATCATGCTTAATTCTGATTCAGGAAAATCAGATTCAGAATATAGTAGCCAGGAGGATTCTTCTGCAACGAGTGAAGATCTTAAAGCTCTTCACCAAGAGGATTATATAACCTCAGAAGATGAATGTTTACCTTGCCAACAAGGGTTGGAGTGTGAAAAAGATGGAGAGGAAGATGATATTTATAAGATATACTCTCAGTTTAAAGAATTAAGTATTAATGTCATTGATAATGACAAAGTTATAGAACTTTTGCAGACAATTAAAGATCCAGAAATAAGGGATCAAATTATAAACAAAATTAGTAATACAGCATCCACCTCTAAAGATAATATTCAGAAAGAGGTACCGACTAAAGAAGGTGCATATACCATGGCAGAAGTCCAGAAAATGCTACTAGAAAGGAGAAAAATAAGTACTCCTACTACTATTAATGATTTGAAAGAAGAGATTAATAATCTCAAGGATGATATTAGACATCTTAAAGAAAAAAATGTCATTATAGAAGCTCATCTTGATAGTATGGATATTAGAAGAAATTTGAGTAATAACTCAGCATCTTCTTCGTCAGAAGAAGGAGAAACTAATAATTTAGACTTTCTTACTAATCTAAACTTAGGTAATAATAAAGCTGATTTTTTGCAAAATCTAAAAGCTTTTACTTCTCAAAAATTTTATACAAAAATTACTCTTCTCATAGATTATAATTATAAAAAAGAATTTATTGCTTTAATTGATAGTGCAGCAGACTTAAATTGCATCCAAGAAGGACTTATCCCTTCAAGATACTTTCATAAAACTACTCATAGTTTAAGATCTGCAAATGACAGTAAAATGAATATTGAATTTAAATTACCTAAGGCTTTTATTTGTAAAGGAAAGCAATGTGTTCCTCAAAGCTTTGTTTTAGTTAAAGACATTACTAACCAAATTATTTTGGGCGTTCCTTTTATAAATGATATTTTTCCCCTCACATATTGGGATAATGAAAAAATAATAGGTACTTGGAATAATAAACCTATTAAACTTGAATTTATTACTAAACCTTTTACTAGGATGTTAAATGAATTAACTTCAAAGATGATTTTAAAAGATAATCAAATGAATTTTATTAAAGGAGAAATTAATAGTATAGAGGTTGACACTATTTTGCAAAATCCTAAATTACAGGATAAAATTGCTATTTTAAAAAATCAGTTTTCTCTTGAGATATGTGGAGATCATCCTAATGCCTTTTGGAACAGGAAAAAACATGTTGTCAGTCTTCCATATGAAGATGATTTTAATGAGAATAATATTCCTACTAAAGCTAGGCCATGCCAGATGAATTCAGAATATTTGGAATTATGTAAAAAAGAAATTGAATCTTTATTGCAGAAGGGCCTTATAAGGCATTCAAAGTCTCCTTGGTCTTGTACAACTTTTTATGTTAATAAACATGCTGAGCAAGAAAGAGGTGCCCCCAGGTTGGTTATAAACTATAAGCCGCTTAATAAAGCTCTTAGATGGATTAGGTATCTCATCCCTAATAAAAAAGATTTGCTTGATAGAGTTTATGATGCTATTATATTTTCTAAATTTGATTTAAAATCAGGATATTGGCAGATTCAAATAAGTGAGTCTGATAGATTTAAAACTGCTTTTAATGTCCCTATGGGTCAATTTGAATGGAACGTTATGCCCTTTGGCTTAAAAAACGCTCCATCTGAATTTCAAAAAATTATGAACGATATTTTTATGCCTTATAGTAATTTCATCATTGTTTATATAGATGATATTATTGTATTTTCAAAAAATATAGAAACTCATTTTAAACATCTTGATTTATTCAAGAAAATTATTATTCAAAATGGTTTAGTTATATCAGCACCAAAAATGGCTTTATTCCAAACGAATGTGAGATTTTTGGGTCATCATATAGAAAAAGGAAAAAATTAGTCCTATTAATAGAAGTATTGAATTTGCTTCTAAATTTCCTGATAAAATTACTAATAAAACTCAATTGCAGAGATTTCTTGGCAGTCTTAATTATGTAGCCCCTTTTATAAAGGATTTAGCTCTGGATACAACTATTTTATATGATAGGCTTAAGAAAAATCCTAAAGCATGGTCAGATGATCATACTGAAGCTGCTAAAAGGATAAAAGATAAAGTTAAGAACCTTCCATGTCTTACTTTGGCAAATCCTAATTGGGAAAATACAGTGGAAACGGATGCCTCAGATATAGGATTTGGAGGCGTTCTTACTCCGTATTGCCCTGATAATAAATGTCATTATATTGTACAATTTTATTCTGGGAAATGGAATCTATCTTAGAAGAATTATGCCACGGTAGCCAAAGAAATCTTAGCTATTGTGAAAAGTGTTTTAAAATTTCAAGGTGATCTTTATAATAAGAAATTTATAGTAAAAACTGATTGCCAAGTAGCTAAGTTTATGTTTAATAAAGATTGTAAACATGATGTTTCTAAACAAATGTTTGCTAGATGGCAAGCCTTATTAGCACCTTTTGATTTTGAGATTATTTATAAAAAAGGAGAAGATAATAGTCTTCCTGATTTTCTCACCAGAGAATATTTAAATTAATCATAAATGTCTTTCTTTTCAGACATGAGACCTTCATGGCCTCCTACAAGGGGAAGAGGTGGAGTACGAAGCAATAGAGGAAGGGGAGGTCATATCCTCGCCCAAATGGGTAATAAGACATTGGTGGCAACTTCTAGCTCGTCAAATACAGGTGATTTGAATATAAATCACCCCATGTATAAAGAATTCATGGATTTTATAAAATCTAAGCAAAATCAGGAGGATATTCCAAGGACATACTCAGCTGTAATATCAAAAGAAGAAAATATAGAAGTCTTTGATATAAACGAAAGAAAAGAAGTTATACTTCTTTTGGAAAGTCATGATTTAAGATGGAAAGATGACCCATGGCACTTAATGAATAGGTATTTGGATACAGTCTGTTATACTACGACTGCATACAAATGCAGGATGCATTACGAGATGATACTCTTAGCAACAGGGTCAGCTGAATTTCAATATTTTTACCCTGCTAATACTAAAAAAGTTTATAACTTTTCTAAGATAATTATAAAAAGAATTCTTTCTCCAGAAGAATGGGGAATGAGTCCTTTAAAGGAAAAGGATTATATCCATCTTGAACAAAAGATTGCAGTAAAATATAATTACTGGGATTATGTGGACAGCTTTAATAAAGCATTATTATACGAGAATGCTAATAAAAAACATTCATGGTTTATAAAGATCTGTTCGAATGTTTATACACAGACTATTCCCAACTGGTTTTGCAGGTGGTGGATGTTGTATGGTCCATCTATTAAAATTCTACCAGAACAATACAAGCAGTTATACTTGGAATGGGTAGATATCTCCCCCAAACTTATAAGTATGGAGAAAGATAATATCTTCTTTGAAGGGATGTCTGTAATGTACTTTTTTATAGAATTTTCTATCCCATGGATAATGAAATGGAATGTGGAAGTCAGTACTACTTCAGAAGGATTTCCGTGCTTACAAAGGACTTTTCATACAAAGTTTTGGAGTAAGCTAATAAGCAAGGATCTTGATGGCAAAATACATGGCCAGGAAATATTAGATTTAATAAATGTAACAATTAGTAAATATCATGCTAAAGAAATTTCTATACCACAAGATCATAATCTTAGTCCGTTTAAGCAAATTGCAAGAAAACTTCAAATGAAGAAGGACGTAATGTCCAAGTCTGAAATAATAGCTTTATACATGAAGGAAGCAAAGAAAGACTTGATGAAAAATCTAGATATAGAAATTGGAGATGATATTTCAATGACCTCGGCCAGTCATACAAACAATGATGATGAAATATGTTTGGCAGGAAAAGGCCAAAGTGAAGATGAAAAAATTGATATTGATGCTCTGTTTATGAAGTTTCAAGAGCAAGTGGAAGAATCTTCTTTCGACAAAGCCACATGCAAAGGCAAGGGCAAGATGTGAAGACAAATTTAGAAAATGACAATAAACTTTAATAAAGTTGTCATCTTTAATAAAGATAGATAGTGGCCATTTAAAGTTTGTCGGCCACATGAAAGTAGTGGGAAGGCCATTAGGGTGTGTCGGCCTTATCTTTTTATTATTGGCCAATGTAAAAAGTGTGGGCCAATGTGATTTTACAATTTTACCCTTCTAAGTCCTCTATATAAGGAGGCATTTGTTGTAGTTAAGAGGCCCCTCTCTCTATCTCTCTCTAAAATACTCTCTTGTAAAATATTTCCGAGTTCGAATAAAAATTTTCAATTTGGTTTGCATAATTTTGGAGTTCGTTTACAGGTACTATTTTCCTTCTACTTATTTCTTTTGTTATTGTTACTTAGCCTAATGACAGGCTAAATCATTGTGTTGAACTATATCATACTAGATTATTATAATTTAATGGAATTGTATCTATGAAAGATGGTTTAAATGGCTGAAATTAAGGTCAAATTTGAATAATTTATGGCTTGGTAATAAAAGATGAGTTTGATCCGTTGGATTACCCTGTAAAGGACGGACCCGGATGTATCCGTTGGATTACCCTATTTTGTGGGCGGACCCGGTTGAAACCGTTGGATTACCCTAAGGGCGGACCCGGATATGAATTCTTAGTTATCATGCCAAAATTGTTTAAATTTGTAAAAGAACCTATTATTATTATTATTATTATTATTATTATTATTATTATTATTATTATTATTATTATTATTATTATTATTGTTATTATTGTTATTATTATTATTATTGTTATTATTTTTGTTGTTGTTGTTGTTGTTGTTGTTCTTATTATTATTATTATTATTATTATTATTATTATTATTATTATTATTGTTATTATTGTTGTTGTTGTTGTTGTTGTTATTATTATTATTATTATTATTATTATTATTGTTATTATTGTCGTCGTTGTTGTTGTTGTTGTTGTTATTATTATTGTTGTCGTTGTGGTTGTTGTTATTATTATTATTGTTATTATTGTTATTATTATTATTATTGTTTTCAATGGAACTTGTCATTGTCATTTGATTGGGAACATATTATTTTGAGATTAATTATTTCGAGATAAGTAATTTCTGAAGAATTATCCTACCATGTGTATAAGATAACTTAATTCATTATGGTATAAATTAGGGTTGTTAAAAATCGAATCGAAATCAATAACCTGAACCGAAAAAAGTTATTGATTTATTAGTAATGGGTTATTGGTTTAGCGGTTTTGATAACGGTTTTTATTTTTTTATTATCGGGTTATTGGTTCTTAACAGATTGAGATTTTTTCTTAACGGGATAACCGATAACCTGATAGTAAATTAAATAATTATATTTATACAATTTTGTATACAAAGTCCTTAAATTAGAGTTTGATTTCCTACTTTTATTTCTGGTTGTCTCAAACTCTTGGTTATTCTACAATGTAAAAGTGTTTACTTTTGAGCAAAATGTAATTTGTAAATTCATGTGCATGGTTTATTTGATTTGTCACCTTGTTTTTCAGTGATTTTCAATGTTTCCTTTTTGTCAAATCTTAACGGTTAAATTGATAACCGAACCGATAATGATCAATAACCGATAAGCCAATAGCCTAATGGTTTTATAACAATTTAGCATCTATACAAACCGATAATCAATAAGCCAAACCGACCGATACGCAACCCTAGTATAAATGGTGGAATAAATAATTCAATGACTACCTAATAACCTAATCAAACACAATCACACATTTTTATTTCCTTAATTATTATACCTCATAACTGACATTAAACGACTTCTATACTTGTCTTGTCTTGAATTTTAAAATGAGGGCGAGTATCAAGGCAAAATTTCTCTTATTTTAGAGGAACCGTTAAAAAAAGTATTTTAAAACTATTTAAATAGTTGTACGATATATTTATGCTAGTTATTTAACAACGAGGACATTTTGAAAATAATATATATAAGAAGATAAAATTAATCTATTTTAAATAGTTTAATAGTACTTTTAGTTTTTTTTTTCTTAAGAAAAAGGAAAAAATGTTTTTGACGATACCCAATTCTAGTGGAATTAAAAGAATTTTTAAGAATTTAATGTAGCGACTGGTTGCACTACTAGCATATGATCAACCTACTTGTGAATCTATTATTTTTTAATGCAGGTCACTTTTGAAGAAGTTGAGAAATGTAATGACCAGTCATAGTCTCCGCAACACTAATAAAGTAGCAGATATTTTGGCTAAATAGGTTTTCAAGCTATCAAGAAGCAGAAAGTTTCACGTTTTATACAACCCTTTAGACTACATCAAATATGCACTAAAAATGACAAAGAGAAATTGTCATCCAGTAAAATAGTAACACTAACTACTTGTAATAAATTAGGGGTCGTTTGGTAGAGTGTATTAGAAAAAATAATGCATGTATTAACTTTGTGTATTACTAGTACCTTGTTTGATATTCTTTTTCAACCTATGTATAACTAATGCTTGCATAAGTTATACACTCTATTGTGTATTAAAGTGTGTATTGCTAATACCATGAATTTCTAGGTATTAGCAATGCAATGGTTTTAATGCATGTATTAATATGATAAAAGATCCAATTACCCCTCAAAACCCTTTTTATATCTTTTCCACCATAAAAGTCAAGAGTGTCTTTGTAAATAATTTTTTTTAATGCAATACATACTATTTTTAATGCATCAAACCAAATAATGCATTGTAATAATCTATGTATAATTAATGCAAGCATAACTAATACATGCATTGCTAATGCAAGCATTATTAATACACTCTATTTAATATTATTCTTATACACTCTATCAAACGACCCCTATTAGTGTGTTAACTATGATAAAAAAATAATTACTACCTAATATGTCAGTACTTACTAAGAAAAACTATATAATATTAACCTCTTTTAACCCCCCAGAAAAAAGTACTATGTTGAAAATGGGTAAAGTTAAATACCAGTTGGGGCATCCATGGTTTCCTTTTCTTACCCAAAACTAAACTAACCTGTTGTCATAGTTAACTTAACCACATAGATGGTTACCAAATTTCATTGAAATATGTGGTTTTCTTGATAGGTAGGTCTTTGTGTTATATAAAATGAATATTTTCCACCATTAAAATTAAAAAAATAAAATAAATGCAAGGAACATTGAACATAGCATCATGTCAAGATCATTTATAGATTTGGTTCATTGTATCTGAATTGAATACTTTTTCTTCTCTCTTTCCTAATAATAAAAAATGAAACATAAATAAAAAATAGAAAATGTTAACCCCACTTTACACAAACAAAAATATAGATACAAGACAGCACCACCCACACACAAACCTCATTGTTTTGTACCTCATCCTCCGTCCACCTCTTTTTTCTCTCTCTTTTTGCCCTATTCAATAGGGTTTCCAAATGATCTCTTGCTACCTGTTTTTCTGATGCAATCAGTTGTTCAAGCTCTTTTAATTGTGCTTCTTTTGGTTGATCTGTCAATTTTTGCTCTCCATAGAGGGTTTTTTGGTCCTGGACAGTGCAGATTCTACTTCCCCAGTGTTTTTCAACCATACTCATGTCTAAAGTCTTCAATTTTAGTGGTATGATCTTCATCCTTATCTGGGTTTTGCTTAAAAATTCAATCTTTATCTTAATTATTGGTTTATTTCTCTCTTTTTGAAACTTGTGTTTTAGATTTTAGGCTTTTCTTTTAGAGTTCATCTGTTATTAATTTTATGTAACTTTCTCTTTGAAACTAGTGGGGTTTCTACGTCTGGATCCTTGATTTTAGCCTGCCTATGTGTGATTTTTACCTATCTAGATATGATACAATTGTGTCTCTTCTTTTGTTTCCTTTACTAGTGCAAAATTCCATATATTTTGTTAATGATATGCTAATCTTGGGCAAAAATGGTCAAGAAAATTAATTGATGGATATTTTGTTGAAAGTCAATTATTTTTTTTTCCATGTTTGACTGAAATATTTTCTTTATAGAACTCTTCAAAACTGATTAACCTGGCATATGGAGTATCTTGTATTTCTGTGATATATGCTCTAAATCTGAATCTGATCAGACATGCATGTGAAGTGGGTTTGGCCTTTCTCAAGATTTGTTTGGTCTCAATTGTGGTCTTTGGCTGATGTTCTTTACCATCTTCTGGATTTCAGGTGATGATGTTTTTTACCATGGTGGGGCTGTGTACCCAAGTCCCAAAGAATCCAGCCTATTTCTGTCCCTTAGGAATCATGTGGATGTCTATTTTCCTCCTTGCAAGAGGTCTCGTGTTGCGGTCCCTTTTGTTTTCACTGAAAAGAAGCAGAAGTTGTCTTCCATTGATGTCCTACCTGATGAATGCCTTTTTGAGGTATTGAGGCGCCTTTCTGATGGCAAAGAGAGGAGTGCCTCTGCTTGTGTTTCCAAGCGCTGGCTTATGCTTTTAAGCAGCATCCGCGGGGATGAAACAGTCATCTCAGATCTCAATCCATCTTTGGAGACCGAGCGAGGATCTATCCAAACCGCCCTTGTTAAGCCCGTGGACTGTGTTAAGAAGGGTGAGGTATTGGACTCTAATGGTGCAGAAGTTGCTGAGGCTGAATCTCAAGATATTGAAGGAGAGGGTCATCTCTCCAGGTCCCTTGATGGAAAGAAAGCAACAGATGTCCGACTTGCTGCTATTGCTGTTGGAACTCCAAGCCATGGAGGGTTAGGGAAGCTTTCTATTCGAGGAAGCAACCCAATCCGTGGTGTAACTGATGCTGGCCTTAAGGCTATTGCTCGAGGTTGTCCTTCTCTTAGGGCTCTTTCTCTCTGGAATGTATCTTCTGTTAGTGATGAAGGTTTAATTGAGATTGCTCAGGGATGTCATCTCTTAGAGAAGCTTGATCTTTGCCAATGCCCTGCAATTACTGATATGTCTTTGATGGCTATCGCAAAGAATTGTCCTAATTTGACCTCTCTAACGATAGAATCTTGTTCAAAGATTGGAAATGAAACTCTTCAAGATGTAGGTCGTTTTTGCCCGAAGTTGAAGTTTGTGTCTCTCAAAAACTGCCCACTCATTGGAGATCAAGGAATTGCAAGTCTCTTTTCATCCGCTGGTCATGTTTTGACAAAGGTGAAACTTTACGCATTGAACATCAGTGACATCTCCCTTGCTGTTATTGGACATTATGGCATTGCCGTGACTGACATTGCCCTTATCGGTCTTCAAAACATAAATGAGAGAGGATTTTGGGTCATGGGTAATGGCCAAGGTTTGCAGAAGCTGAGGTCACTTGTTATAACTGCTTGCCATGGAGTTACTGATTTGGGACTTGAAGCTCTTGGTAAAGGTTGTCCAAACTTGAAGCTGTTTTGCCTGCGAAAATGTACAATCCTGTCAGATAATGGCTTGGTTGCTTTTGCCAAAGGTTCAGTTGCACTAGAGAACCTCCAATTAGAAGAATGCCACAGGATCACCCAGGCTGGGTTTGTTGGTGTTCTTTTGAGCTGTGGTAAGAAGTTAAAGGTTCTGTCCATGGTGAATTGCTTTGGTGTTAAAGAGTTAGCCTGTCGATTTCCATCTGTGCTGCCTTGCAACTCACTGCAGTCTTTGTCTATTCGCAACTGCCCTGGAGTTGGTAATGCTACGCTGGCCATAGTGGGTAGGCTGTGCCCCAAACTGACTCAGTTGGAGTTGAGTGGCCTTCTTGAAGTAACTGATGAGGGTCTTTTCCCTCTTGTTCAGAACTGTGAAGCTGGTTTGGTCAAGGTGAATCTAAGCGGATGTGTAAATGTTACAGACAGATCAGTTTCATTCATAACTGAGTTGCATGGGGGAAGTCTCGAGTCTCTTAATGTTGACGAGTGTCGATATGTTACTGATGCAACCTTGTTAGCAATTTCCAACAACTGTTGGTTGCTCAAGGAACTTGATATTTCAAAGTGTGGAATAACTGATTCAGGTATTGCATCTTTGGCAAGTACGGTGCGACTTAATTTGCAGATCCTCTCATTGTCGGGCTGCTTTATGCTTTCGGACAAAAGTGTACCCTTTCTGCAGAAGTTGGGGCAGACACTCATGGGCTTAAACATCCAGCACTGCAATGGGTTCAGTAGTAGCTGTGTTGATCTTCTCTTGGAACAGCTCTGGAGGTGTGATATCCTTTCTTAAGTGCACAGGGTTCAAGGATGAATGCAACTTACAAGTTGAGCTCCTTTGAAGATGGAGCTTAGTAAGGAAGTTTAACTAGTCTTTCTTTGTTAGTGTTAGCATAAAGTTTTTTGGTCCATGGTCTTGGGTCTTCTAATAGTCCAGTATCTCGGCTCCTTTTTCCAGGGATGTGGTTGGTTCTCTTTTTTTGCAGCTTCTTCACTAAAGCTGTTTTTGGGAAATTTTTTTCCTGTTTTTCCAACCATACTTCCCTGAGATACAAATGCTGAGTTTTTGGATTAAGAGATTCATGTCTGGTCCTAGTCCTAGTCCTTGTTGTCACTAGTTTTTAACTTCTAGCCTTGCATTGATTACCAAATCTTGCAGTGGTAGAAGCTTTTCAATAGTCTTAGTCTTTTATGTGTGTGAACTTGTAGTTTTACCGAGTCTTTCACGTTGTTGAACCTTAGTGTTAAGGTTCAGCAACTTGTGATGGTTGGGTTATGTTTGTGTGTTGTGTTCTTGTGGTTGCTTTTGGGCAGTTGTAGGTATAGATGCCTCTCTTTCATGGGCTTTGGCCATGGCAGCAAGTTCCTTTTCTGCCATGACAACCCTCTGGGGTTGTTTTTTTCTTTTTTACCAAGCCTTAGTTTTGCAGGCCTCTCTTGTTCTTGTACTCCCAAATGTTGTAACCTCGTTTTGTACTTGTGGAAATGTTAGTTTGTACTAGTGTCTTTTATTAAATAATAAAAAAAAAAGAAAAAAAAAAGTTAGGTTGTATATCTGTGTTTGATCTCTAGAAATTAGTTTCTTGAAAAAAGTTCAAATACAATGAATGTATGACATGACATGTCACATTAAGATGGGATTATAGCGACCTTTGGCAGCTGTTGGGGTCAATTACTACATGTGTGTATTTGTCCTTTTCTCCAACACGGGAGACGTTAGGATTAAGGAATGGTGCAAAGCAGTCTCTCTTTTACGCCTACTTTGTATGTTTCCTTCTCCGTAATGAGGAAGCTTCATGAATGCAAAAGTGTCTTGCCTAACTATATTTTCGAAATCAACCACGTGATTGACAATGAAAATACACCATTTACCTGTAACTTTACATGCCCTTTCCTTCTAATTTTTGCACCAAAGTTCCAACCAATTTTTCTTTTATGACAAAGGGAAACATGTTGTCGCTGCCTTTGGGTGCGTACATGATGTCAGACCCACCTTTCACAAGAGTAGAAGCTGGTACTCAACACTTGTATTCTATTCCCCATTCTTCTGCTTTCTACAAATATCATAAGAGAAGAAAGAAGTTCATGTAGATCGGATCCTAGCATCGATAAATGCTATTTGACTTGAATGGATTTATGACCACATTCTCCATATGGCCCTCTTATCTCTTCCTTCTCCGAGCTCTGGTTATGAAAAGAAGGAACCGAGAAGAACGTATGGGGCAACTCGTGATGTTTATATTGATCTATTATGTGCCTCAAATAATAATTTTTGATTGACTGCTGTTTTAATGGAAAAATGTGACTTTAGAGATAATGCTGGCAAAAAAAAAAAAAACCTTAAAGCTATATGAAGGTAGCTAGGTGTAGAACATAATATGGAAAAGACAACAGAGTGGAGAAACTAGAAAGTGTCGAAGAGGAAAGGCACACAAAGAAATCAAGGAAATTCTACAATTTTGTTTGAATAATTTGTATGCTTTGGATCGTTTGGTAGAAGGTATTTGGATGGTTGTTGCATATGGTGTGAAAGCATATTTCTCTAAGTTACTTTTTAAATTTGCGTCTATTTAATTAAAAGGGCCAAATTTACTTAATTAAATACTGGTTTTAACTCCAAAAAAATATATATACTAGTTTTAACCATGATTGATTATATCTATATTACCATTATTGTTACATATCGTTTGAATTATAAATCCTCAAGTTTCTCTTTCAATTTGTGCCTTTTAAAATATTAAGGCCCAAGTTTAATTAAATACTAGGTTTAACCATGATTAATAAGTCTATATTACCATTATTACAGGGAATAAGTAATTTCTAATTCTAAATAAAGTATATTAAGTGCATCTATTTTATGTTTCGAGGATTATTTTCTATTCAATGAAGCATAATTCTATTTTATACTAGTAGTATCTTATTATATTAATAAAATCGTAATGGTTCAAAAAAGTGTGGGGGATGATAATTTTCATCTAGTAGTTATTTTAGAGTATGAATTCCATGATACACGATGCAATAGGTTTTCCTCGGTGAAGGTGGAAAATGCAATCCAATTATTTCATAGAGGTTAAAAAGAAGTATTTTTTTAATTTCTTATAAATTTATGATTTTATTGTGAATTCTATCATTTCATCAATTTTAGATTCTAGACGGTATTCTAAGTAGGGAGTGCAATTTCACTTTCCACACGTGATAAGTTTGGTTTAAGAAGAGGATCTTCTAGTATATGGTTTGATAAATTGATTAATCTTGGTCCTTTATTTTCCTTTCTAACAGAAGTGTAGGGTTGTTATACTTTAACTGATAATATTAATAATTTTCTTTAAAAAGATGTTTGGAATTTTGGATGAATGCAGGACCATTTTTCTAATAATGCTGCTAGTATGTCAGATTAAATATGAGATATGTAATTAGGCAATTTGATTAAATGAATAAATCATCGTGTATTAAATCTAGCACAGATAAGTTCACAGTTAAATCAGCTTGGGAGACATTCAAATGTAGGGTTGATTATTTAGAAGACTACACGAAGAAATGGATACCAGGGTTCCTTTCAAAAATTTTATATTTTTTGGTTGAAAGGTCCGGAAGCATAAAGTTCATATTTTTGATATTATCATAAAAGCATTTCTCATTTGCGTCAGTGTTGTTAGGGAAATTATTGATCACCTTTTCCTCTCTAGGGATTAAGTAGTTGCTTTTATTTGAGATTATTGTGCTAGGATAGCTGGGATCTTAAGCCCATGGATTCCAAATTAGACACTATGAAAAAATTGGTGGAATGAATAAGGTAACATTAGGTTGAGAGTGGTTTTTCAAGTTATGTTCAATACTATCTTTTGATTTTCATGGAAGCGGAGAAACATCATCTTGCATGGAGGTTCTTATTCTAGAAATAAGGTGATGTGGGATATTAACTCTATCATTTCCAAGTTTATTAGGTTGAAATTTTACATAATTCCTGGCCACAAATGGTAATCATGTTTGAAAATTACACACTTGTATATCAATCTAAAATTGTAAGGTGGTACCACCTCCTAATGGGTGGTTGAAACGTAATATTGATCGGGTTTCTAGAGGTAATCCTGAACCGAGTGCTATTGCTTTTTGTGTGAGAGATCATGAAGGGTCTCTAGTAGGCCCTAAAGACATAAAGATTGCTGATTCTACTAATTTTATGGCTGAGGCTAGGGCTATAAGTGAAGGGCTGTAATATATTGCCTAGAAAAGCAGTTCACTAATATTATCATTGAATCAGATTCATTGATTATGATTAACATCATTAATGGAGTATGAGAGATGCCTTAAAGTGTGACTATTGAAGTCAACTCCATTCACAGAATGAACAATCTAATCATAGTAAGAGTACAACACTCCTTTAATTAGGGAGAAGAATACTCTTGCTGACATTTTTTGCTAATTTAATTTTTAGTTTTATAGGTACATATGAATTTAATGCAGAACAAGAAGTTTCAAGTACAGGAAGAAAAATTATGGTACTTGGTAAAAGCAGCACACCAAACTTAAAGGTTTGAACATACAAGTACATCAAATAGGTCCGGATTAGAGTGTACGAGAACAAGAACAACTTGACAAGTTAAGTAACTGATATACAAAAAGAGGATTTTGGTGAATTTATTTTGTTTCATTTTAAGCCTGAATCAATTTCATGTGGTTGACAGTATTAGCACCTAATGAGGGCATAGAGGTGTTCAAAGGGTACTAAATCAACGCTTAAAGAGATCAAATAAATTTTCACCTAAATTGAGGGTGTTATTTAGCTCAAAAAACTTTCAGAAGTTGTAAACAATTGAAATGTCTAGTCGTTTATGGTGGTATTAATTCGATTGTGGGATTCAATCCATTTGAAGATTAGATAAAGAAATTGCATATTACCTGAACTGTTTCTGCTACGTAAGTGATTACAACAAAAATAGGTGATCCAGGTTTGAACAATCGGAATTGGTCCAATATTTACCCCATAAATGAAGAAGAATTAATGATTTAATAAATGGTAGTAAATCTTTATGAGTCATAATGGAGATGTTAGTTACCAGCTAATTGAAGCAAAATCAATTTGTTTAGCTACTAGTGAAAACTATCGAAGAGTTCTGATCGATTCAACATGAGGATCAAGGCACTTGAAATAAAGATTTTTAAAGAACATTGATTTAATTAGTTCCGGTTGTAAATTAATATACTTCTCAGATGGTCTTCTTTGGAGATTCAACTCACTGAATGATAGATTTAAAAAATGAGATTGGTGAGTTTACCTGATGAATATAATCTCCTTTGTTATTGATTGGAAATAATGCCTTCTACGGATCCATCATTGTGATCACTTGAAGCTCAAATTCATCGGTGTTGAAGTTCCACCATCGTCTCCGACAAGCTTCAGCTGAGGAATTTTGAGGATTCTAATTTGGAAAACAAAGTAAGTCATTATTTTGTTAATTTAGTACTTTCCAAAATTAAAGTTCTCATTTATGATACAACTGAGCATTTTTTCCCTCTATGATATAAATTTAAGTTGCATTTCCTCCCTTGAAACTTTTATTCCCTTGGTAAGATGGAGTAATAGAAGGCAAAGTCATTGTTGCGAATATTAATATTTGATTCACTTCTTGTGAAATAAAATTTATTGTTTACATCAAGTTATACGATTTTGAATTTAAGGTATGTTAAGGCAAAACATTTTATTTCATATTGCACGAATTCCATGACAACATATGCCTCTCACTAGCTACAATTTCAATTTCATCCTCTTAACTCTTTTATAACAAACACTTCATAATCTTACCTAATGGATGGTGTCATCACTCGAGCCTTGCAATTCTTGCTCATCACTTGCTCATTCAACACGTATGTAATTCAACAGGAATTGAAAGTTATTGCTTTAAGCTCAATTACACAATCAAGGGTAGAATGAAACATGTAACTTCTTAAATGTATGTGTAGCCTCTCAGTGATCGTCAACAAATCGTAGTTCTCTGATACCACTTATAAATATGATAGGTACATAGAAGTGAAAGATAAAGAATCTCATAAAACATTGGGTAATTCATTAAGTGAAAAGTTGAAATAAAAAAATTGACAACGTTATTAAATACCTATGCGAGACTACATTAGGTATTTTACAAAATAAAACATGACATGAATATGGCATCAATGGAACTTCTAAGTCACACATGAGATAAGTCCCTTACTATACCCAAAAACATACAAAATGTCACTTCATACACAAAAGTGCCTCAATGATAAATAGGGCTCACCACAAGCTAATGAAATGAGTGGAGTGCCTAGCGAGAATCAGCACCGCCCTAAGAATTCATATGTGCATCACAAAAAGCTACAGTACCTTAACAAAAAAGAAGTGAGTACATGTGAAATAGTACTCACATGATGAGCTGAACCCAAATATAAAAGAATACAAAAGAACATAAGTTGTACTAGCCCCAACCTATTGCTATACTAAAGTTAAACCAACAAACCAAATTTATTGTCATGTATTTATAATGGCAGCAAGAAAACTCGTATAATACCACTGACTTTTACTGTCCTTCACCTTCTTAAAGTGCTTCTTAAGGTGGAGTACCAGATGTGTTTCCATCTGAATGAGATATAACCAAAAAATATTTTAGAAAAATAATTTGTTTTCTACCTAGCTATAATTTAAATATACTACTTGAAATGCAGTGGACATGCGTCTGCTACAAAACGGGGATTTATATATAAGCATGTGAGCTAGATGATAACATGCTTTTGATGATTATGATTTACCTTTGTGTAACTGATGACATTTTGTTTCCTCAATCTTTATTTTGTTCATATAGTAATGTTGATTTCGAATTTCTTGTCTTTTGTTATGATCTTGCAGGAAAAAAAATGTGAAATTTGTGATGATAATGATTATCAAGAAGAAATTATTACCTTATATCAATGTACAAATGCTGATGTGCACTAGTAAGTTCTCTCTCTTTCGATTTCAAAATGAAAGGGAAATCAGGCGAGTTGAAAGCGATGATTCTCGTATCCATACTTGCTTCATCACCTCGTGACATATCTATATGTTCTTTGTAAACCTCAAACATTTTCCCAATGTCAAATCCCTTCTTTCTTGGTTGACTTTTCATTTCTAAGGGAGAAGTTGATCTTTTCACACAAGGGGTTGCTCCTCTTGAAGAAAATTGCTAGTTAGATTATCAACTTTCTTCCCTATTTTAGAATCTAAAATAGAGATGAAAAGTGGAATAGAAATAAAAGCCTAAATGGAAGTGATATTACCTCTTAGGGAGAGTAAGAACCTCTTCGAGTTGTCTAATCTGGCATTCGGATCCTAATGGTATTGAATACTGGGTTCCACCTAAAGGATACGTTGATTCTTTCATTAGCATGCTGTGGCATTTAGTTCTCTAAAATACTGTTGGTATCTTTTATGCATACATATTCCTCTTCATGTTTTTCAAAATTATGTTTTTCTCTTCCTTGCTAAATAATGAAGATGAATGGTGCTATATCCGCCTGGAGTCTACCATAAGATTGCGTGCTGAGCTATTATGAAGATGCACCAGTGGATTGGTGTTGTGAAGAATGCAATATTGACAAATGGATAATGTACCTTCATCACATAGAATAGAAAATGTGCATCCCGAGGGACCAAGTTACATGCCTTTACAATGATTTGTCAGAGTAACCTGCAACCAAAGAAACACAATAAGTTTCCTTGTGTGAATTGTATTAACTGGGAAAAGGAGGTAAAGACATGGAAAACGAGATATTTACCTGTTGAAGAAGCACTTGGCGTGTTATCAGGCATCAAGAAATATGAATCTCCACTGATAAATACTGTCTTCTTAAGCGTTGTGTCAACCAAATTTATGAAAATCATGACTCAAAGGCATTTCAGCAATCCTAGAGGTCATATTTCAAATTCTTTTATTGAGAGAAGCACAATGCAGCGTCTTTAGGATTAGTAGGATACGTGAAACCTCAGAATCTTTAAAATGCCAAAATCACTGAAGAAAGCGAAAAAAACAGTACAAGTATGTAAAGGTTAAGTGTTCACCACATCTTTTGTATTTGTTACTTGGTTTAATTTGTCTTCTTATACCTCTATTCTTTAGAAATTTTCATTTTCTATCATATACTTTTATTCTTCCATCCAATGATGTAAACTATTCTTCGGATGGTTCTACCATTCTGGAGCATAGAAGTCTCGGTGTTGTGAATGAGAGTCGAATTATGGATTCATCTACGACACACCCTTGTGATCCTGCTCTAGTTCCATCCGAGAAGTAAGTACTCTTCATGAATGCACATTAATTTATAACCTAGGTTAACTAAAAAAATGAATAGGGCACTGTAGAATATATGCCTAACTATGGGAAAGAAAACTGCTCATACGTTGTTGCGAGTTGTGACATAATAATCTGAATAGATACTGCTTAGTGAGATGGTAGTAAACTTGATTCCCATTATGGATAAATTCCTTGAGGACTTGAGGTTATTGCCACTCTATGTCATTGTCTTATGGACCATCTCATGTTTTCAGGTATGGGACACAACAAATTGTCGGTAAGTAGGTTATATTGGAGCCATACATTGTTTATTTTCTAAATATTTAAGTTCTGCAAAATTAATGAGATGTAGAGTGCAAAATGATTCTTAGCTTTATGTGAAACTTTCTGTTATTGTTTATTGTTTGAAAAATTGCTTCATGATCTTTTTTATGTCCTTCCCTATGAGTATGGACTCTTGGAAGTGGTTACGAGATAGCCATCGATTTTGTCTCTGAATTGCCGAAGACTGAGAGGCAAAATGATGCCATTAGCCAACTATACATAAAAGGAGGCAGCTAATTAATTGGTACCACTATTAATTTCTTTTTCAGTTCGACATCTGTTTCATTCCGTCTGTTCAATGTTCTATAGCTTTCATGTGTTACGTGCTGTTGAGCTACAGCCTCTAATCATTTACATTTGTAGAATACTCCTCCTAAAGTGATAAACAATATACAAGAACGTGAATTTTGAGACTTCAAATAAGGAGGATAGATGATTGAAAAAGAAACTTGCATCAACTTTAGAAGATGTATCTAATGTTGGAAATCCTATGGAAAATACGTTCATCACTAACACTTGTACCGAAGTCACCAAAGTTTGTACTTCATCAATAACTCTTATAGGAAATTCTCATAGCTTGAGGCATGTCGAAAGACACTGTCCTCAAGTATATTTCACCCTGTATAGGTGTATCCCCATGATTCAACAAGCTCTTCTAGTATAAAACTAGGAGTCAGAAATTAATAAAGATTTAATCCAGAAGAAAACTCAGCACAACATAATATTGGAAAGAGAAGGAAGAAACTCTCTTTGTTCTTCTCTGCTACCTTAATCAATAGTGGAAGGATAATATATATACCCAAAAATAGTCCTCAACCAACTGTCAAAAGAATTAAAAGTTATAAAAGCAATTTTATGAAGATTAAAGGGAAAAGATCTAAGACTAATTAGGAGGAAACAGACGTTGGCAACTGCCACATTTAGACCAACATTAATACTGATTTATAAGACAATTAACTGGATATTAACACGTATTTAATGTGATAAATATAGAAGATAATATGAACACTTCTTTTTGAGATACTAGAATCATTTTTCCAACAATCCCCTACATATCTCAAAAAGAATATATTAATATATAGAATGAAATAAAAAGTTTTGCTAGGTTTTCACATATGAGTCTAATGCATCGAATATGGTGTCCGTAGATTATGAACCAGACCCGGAGTAAAATAAGATTAGACTTACAGAACAATTGGTGAAGTTTATAACTTCTATGAACCAATAATTCTTTTGTAAGTCCAGTGTCGTATTTTATCGCATTATACCCGCACAATCTTTGTCGTTATTGCGGTTTTGCCCTAAGAGGTCATGCGCGTGTACTGGTATTCACGAGTGCTCTAGAAATCTGTCACAATTTCATAGAAGTGGTGCCACTTCACACTCATATAGGTCCAATCATGAAGTGTATTCTGCAGAGCAATACACCACCTATAAAGGATATGACTTGGATTAAGAGCTTAACTCAACCTCACTTTGCCTTGCAAACTGTTGCACTATATTCACACATCATAGGAGAGACATAATTTATAGTGCTTACTTGATCAACTAATGACTTGTTATTACCCATATGAACCTAATTCATGGGATCTCCAATCACATAGGTTGGGTTACCATCATTGTTGATCTTCTCAAATTGACTAAAGTCTTACTCCTCTCGATGTTTCATTTAGTCAGTGAATTGCTCATATTCACCTTCGACTACACATTATTTATTTACGTAAATAATTCATCTCAGTGCAGTATTTTTATCACATTGTGTCTCAAACACATGTATCTAATTTAGCCACATAAAAAATTGATTTTATTCCAAGTGAAATACTTACTAAGAGTTGTCTTAACCACTTGGTCTCATCACCAATCAACTCCACAACAATTAACTTTATTAAGTTGATTTTTATATTATGGCGCCCCCACCAATAATAATTCATAATTACTAGTGAATTTTGAGATTCACATTGCATCATTGTATCCCTTTTAGTGAAATACAAAATTTGTACCATCACCGAACAAAATATAAAACATTTTCCAACATAATCAACAACATTTAGTTTTTCAACTATAAACTTTGCATTCATCACATTACTATTAATTATCATGAATGTGTATATGCAACATTTATGAACATACAATCAAATAACATAAAGAGAAATTCCTACACTTTCAAATATTTCTAACAAGGTGATAACTTTTCTTCAACATTCATAAAAGAACATTTCCTTTTTTCTCCCTGTTCAAAATGGGCACAAAGAAAAATATTTAATCCGAATATTGTTTCTCTAATAGTAAGAGAGCATTCTCATTAAGATATAATAGAAGTCTTTCAAACACTATTCAATTAATAGAAGTCAAAAATCTTTTCAAGAAGAAACGTTTATCAATTATCAAATTTTCTCATTACAAAAGTCATTCAAACAATTCATTTATTGGAAGCTTACACAATATTTGTATTCAAGTTTTGGATAATGACTAATTATAGTGATTAGCTCAATTCTGCCAACTAATGTTAAGAATGTTCAAAAACAATTCAAATACTGATGACTCATTAATAAAACATTATCCCCATAGTAAAATTACCAAAGCTAGACAAGGAAAAAATAATCTATTAACAACTTGCATCTTCTTTATTATTTAAAAGAAACACATGGTCCCTTAATTAATTTCATTTTTTTTTCATAATGTTCAAATAAGAAACATCATCACACACAAATAATTTTTCACATATATTTGCTAACTGTACAACAGTATCACTAAAATATTTTGTGTATGCATATTATCATATACAACCTCAAATAATGTCAATATTTTACCTTTTTTTTTTTTTTATCACAATTCCACGTAAATCAACTTTCACTAACATTAATATCATGTACCACCTTAGAAAATGCCAATATATAGATGTGAATATTTAAGAAGAATTTTTCATTCTAAGAACTTCAATTAGTTCTAGAATCACCAACATATATAAAAAAAAAAATTCTCCTCCTCCAGTTTGGGTGTAGGACACTATAATTTTAGTTAGCACAGATGTACTCAACAACACAAAAAATCTAACCCCCAATTTCTCACTTTCACATATTAGCCACAAGATTCGCTTGAGAAATAACCACAACAATTTATATCATCCGCTTATACAAATTAATTTTTCTTAACGGAATTATCATTTCTCCAAATCTTCTTCTATATTAAGGACTTGATGCCTTAATTTGTCACACAAATATCTATTATAATATAGACATATAATATCATCACATACCTTATTAGTATGAAGAATTCAATTGACCTCATGAGTTCCTCTGTTGTCTTCATCAGTAGCAAAGACCAAACTAACTAAAAGGCATACTTCAAATATTCAACCTTGTTAGAATTTTGTAACCACCCATTTTAACGTCCACACCCAAACAATTAAAACATCTCTTCAGCATTACATTTTGGAGAGATAAAAGAGCACTAACGATTTTGCAAATAGTATTTCCGTAGGAATAAAGTATACCGAAATATCCTTAAGATTGTTGGAAATCTTACAGAAAATACCTTCATCACGAACACTTGTACTGAATTCACCAAAGCTTGTACTTCACCAATAACTCTTATAGGAAATTCTCATAGCTTGAGGCGTGTCGAAAGACACTGTCCTTAAGTATATTTCACCCGGTATAGGTGTATCCCCATGATTCAACAAGCTCTTCTAGTATAAAACTAGGAGCTAGAAACTAACAAAGATTTAATCTAGAAGAAAACTCAGCACAACATAATATTGGAAAGAGATGGAAGAAACTCTCTTTGTTCTTCTCTGCTACCTTAATCAATAGTGGAAGGATAATATATATACCGTCCTCAACCAACGGTCAAAAGAATTAAGAGTTATAAAGGCTATTTTATGAAGATTAAAGGGAAAATATTTAAGACTAATTAGGAGGAAACAGAAGTTGGCAACTGCCACATTTAGACCAACATTAATACTGATTTATAAGACAATTAACCGGATATTAACACCATTTAATATGATAAATATAGAAGATAATATGAACACTTTTTTTTGAAATAATAGAATCATTTTTCCAACATTTAGATCCCAACATTGAAAGTGTGTAATTTTAACTAAGAGACGATGAATATATCTTTTTAGATATCGCCATTGTAGCCGTGATGTAATATTTTCAAGAGCTAGTATACACACTTGATCTTTACAACATATTTAACTAAACTAAATAATATTTTGGCCCCGTGCTATGCACGGGCTTTGCCCATCTAGTCTTAGATAGACCAGTGGGGAAAATGAAATCCGCTCAAATGACAAAACTATCTTCAGAAAGAAGCTGACATATTATTGATCTGTTGTCTGTTCAATTTCCTCTTACTAGATAATAATATGATAAAATTACAAGCTAATTGAGAATTTGTACCCCTTAGTTGTTCTGAATTGTTTTCAACATAATTACTATTACGAACTAAAAGTATTTGTTTATTAGCGTGGAGGGACCATCAATATCTTTAACATAGATATATCAATTACAAGAGGCAAAGGGTCACTCATACTTCTTTGGTGAAAAAAATATTGTATTAATCTACATGCAACACCGTACAATTACAAAGAACTAAGAAAAATCAACATACCTATGTATTATCTATATCTAGACAAGGGAAAATATAGTAAATATTAAGTATTATATCTATTGATCTTCTAGATTTGTTCTTTTGTTTTCTCTGAATAACCTATCTTTAGTTCTATCATTTAATATCATTTCTACGTATATATAGTAGATGTTGAATCTCTTTCAATTTTCTTTGTGTGTATTTCTTCATATTTTGAATCCTCTTAATGAAAATCTCAGCTCCGCCATGACACGTCGTATATACCTGAATATTCCTCACAAAAACAATCTTGTTTTCCTTGATATCTATGAGTTTTTTAACATTACTATTTCTTTGTACAGCTTACAATTTATAATTAAGAAAATGACTATCCTTTTCTATATTTTCTTTTCCAATTATTTTAAACAAATTTTCCTATGTGGCATAAGAGAAGCCTATGTATGCAAAATCTAAACCTAATGAAACTTTCAATATTAGTTGTTAGTATTTGAAAGCAATGTTATATTTATTCATGAAAGAATGATATATATTTTAAATTATAGTACTAATAATATTTAATTATTTAACTTTAAGGGAGTAAAATGCATAGTTTGATACAATAACATTTTAAAGTATTGTGATTTTTCAATTTTTTGAAACTTAAGACGATATAGTTGATTTGTATCTTATTGTAACATCTTGCAAATTGAAATAAATAGGAAAGAGTTAAAAGTTGGGGACAGAATCATTTTTGGAAAGTATATGAAAGTCTGGAAAATTGTGAAGTATGTTAGTTGAGTTTTTGGTCAAATTCAAGGGGCCATAACTCCTAGCTCAGGATGATTTAAGTGTATTTCCAGATATGGTTGGAAAGCTCTTGGAATAACCTTTCCAACGCCACTGAGTTTGCGCGATTCCAAGTTCGTATGAGTGAGTTATGCCCTTTGGAAGTTGGGCTGTTTGAATAAGGAAAGTCTAATCCGAATTTTGGAAGGGTAATTTAGTCTTTTCCTTACCTAATTATTCTAATTCGTTTTTAGGAGTTAATTGGGGTAAAATCATATTTTAGTCAGTTTAGAAAAGTTGAAGTTTCATGCTAGGGCTTGGAGAAAAGAGAAAAGAGGAGAAGGGAGAAGAGAAATCAAGATTCGTCAAGATCGTCGAGTTTAGCTTGTGGATTTCGTCAAGGGGTGATCCCTACGAGGTATGTGAGATCACATATCATTGGGTTATTTCACCCACGCGCCAACCATGATTCAATTCAGTGAATTTAAGTCTTTCAAAGTTTAGAAATTGAGTTCTTGATGAACATTGTTGAAAGTTTCATTTGAATTTCTTGTGGGTTGTGTTGTTGGAGTTTCTTGCGATTTGATTCATATTTCCGGGTGTAATTTTGGTTTGAAACTATCTTATATTGAGGGTATAAATGATTCTAAGTGTTTGGGGAAGGAACCATTGAAGTTTAGAGGGCTTAGAGTTGAAAAACGAGCAAGAAAAGTTGTAGAACACCTGGGGAAAGGGGAGGGGCGTCGCGCCAGGGACGTCAGTTCTTCCCATTTCTTCTCCACCTTTTCGTACTTGTTCCTTAGCAATGTACCTAAGTTTTCTAGTTGATTCCAACACTCTAAGGTACATCTAAATATCATGAAATCATCCATAAACATGAGATCATGAACCTTAAATCCATAATCCAATTCAAGAAAAGTTAGGACCAAAGTCAGGAGAAGTTCAAAGTCAAGTCTAGAAGTTAAGAAGCAAGTCAAGAGAAGTTTATAAAGTTTTTTTCTGAAGTCTTTCACAAACGTTTTAACTTTGTTTTAAGACTTAAGTTTCAAGTTAAGCAAAAATTAAAGAGTTGAGTTCATTTCTCAAAAAGCTATAAGGGAACTAAGTATTCCCAAGAGTTTAAAATGTTTTCACATTTGAACAAGAAAGGGAAACACCGATTTCCAAGAGAGCTTTTAAGCTAAAGTTGTGAGTAATTATCTCAAACCAAAGAAAGAATTTTTGATTAAAAATCATATGAGCTAAGTATATTTTGGGAGTAGTATTGAGCACCGATATGGAGATGTGAGTTCATATTGACTCAAGTCTCCATAAACCATGTAGCCATCATGGGTAGTAAATGATCATACTTTTTAGATGACTCCTTAAGATGCTTTTAGCATAGACTGGTGGATCCACTTAGTTAAGCATTCTATATGACGGAAAAATATAGGACAGTTCTAGCAGCGTGGGCTAGATGTTGTATCACCACTTAGGCTCATAGTGGTGGTTGTTAGGGGTGGGCGTTCGGTTCTTCGGTTCGGTTTAATCAAATTTCAGTTCGGTTCCTCGGTATTCGGTTTTAGAAAAGTGTGCACCATAGTTCATACCAAACTAGATCAGTTCGGTTCTGTTTTTTCTACTTTGGTTCGGTTTAGTTTGGTGTTTTTAAATCGGTTTGTCGGTGTGAATAAAAATAAAGAGGGAACATCAAGGCTCCAGTCAAAAGGCAACAACTATTTTTTTTACAAGCAGTAGCAATAGCAGACAACACTACTAGACTTTCCAAATGTTTCTAAAACATAAGTCACAGAACTTAAAACACCACAAAACAGTAAACACAGTCATAAGTCACAACGCCCTTCTTTGTTGTCTTGAACCACCACATGACCACACAATGTTTTCAAAATCAAAACAAATGAGCAAGCTTTAGGAGATATGGTTGAACTTGAACCTAATAGAAAAATTAAACCAAAAGGCAGAAAATTAGTTAGAAGTCAGAATATTTCAAGATACAAAAAGATATCTTATATCAAACAAATAAAGTATTAAAACTCACCATTAATAGCAAAAGAGTAAATTGTTATCATACGTCAATAATGCAAGAATCCCTTCCACTGTTTGCCATTTCTGAAGATAATTTAAACAAATGTCAAGCAACATAAATAAGTAGATTAGTTTTACAACACAAACAATATGAAAACTCACCAAGTTCAAGTTTCTCAAGATACTCCAAACTTTCTTCCACACAAATAGAATTAGGCTTTTTTCTAAGCCAATCTTGAGCACAAACAAGAGATTGCACACATTTAGGAGTCAAAGAACTTCTGAATCGATCAAGAATACGCCCACCTGTACTAAATGCACATTCTGATGCGACACTTGAAATTGGAATAGCCAATACATCACGAGCTAACTCTGAAAGAATAGGAAATCTTGGAGCATTAACTTTCCACCAACTTAAGACATCAAAATCATCATGTTCAGGCTCTTAATCTTCTTTAAGGTATCTCTCCAACTCTGACTTAGCAGCCCCACTTCCACTATTTTCCTTTTGTTTCTTCATGTGAAGCTTAGTTCTCAAAGCATTTGTTCTCAAATTTTGAGAACAAGAGCTAGATAAATCAGATAAATCCGATAAAGTAGATCTAGATGGAGATGATTGATATTGAGATTCTTTTGAATATTTTCTTAAATAATCTTCAAACAAAGTTTCCATATAAGCCTTCACTTGTTTATCTACTTTCTTTCCGTTTTCCTCCCCAAATAGTTCTTCAAGTCCAAAGCTAACATACACAAATTTATTGCGAAAATCTAACACAGAAGCAATATAAATCATTGAGTTCATCTTATCAGGAGTGCCCCAATATTTCTTGAACTTCTTCATCATCCCATCAACCATATTTTTCAAATTAAGATCTTCACTTGTAAGACACAGTTTCAAGTATACATCAAGCTCACATATATCCTCAAAATGAACACTAGATGTAACATAATGTGAACCTGAAACCTTTATTATAAGCTCATAAAAATTTTCAAGAAATTTTACTACACTTCTCACATTTTCCCAATCATCACATGCAAGTGTACCAGCAATACTTCCATCTTCACAAATATGAGTAGATAGATAAGTTTTAAAATGTTCATCAAAAAGATAAAATCTATCAAAGGCCTTTTCAAAGTTTTGTGCTGCTTCCAACATCAAGTAGGTAGAATTCCACCTAGTAGGCACATCTAGCAACAATGTTTTACTACAATCTATCTTTTGGACTTCACAACATTTCACAAAGTTTCTTGTTCTTGTCGGAGATGATCTAACATACCTCACCATTTGCTTAACCCGTTTGACAGAAATATCAATTTCCTTCAAACCTTCTTGCACAATGAGGTTAAGTATGTGAGCCATACATCTCATATGAAGATGCTTGCCCTCCATTATGTTCGTTCCCCACATATCTAACTGCTTAGATAATTCTGTAATCATAACACTATTTGAAGAAGCATTGTCAACAATAACAGAAAACACATTATCCAAGTTCCAATAAAGCAAGCAATTACCAATAGCCTCTGCCATTTGTTCACCCTTATGACTAGAGATGGGGCAAAAATTTAGTATTCTCTTATGCAACACCCAATTTCTGTCAATGAAATGAGCAGTCAAACACATGTAATTTATTCTTTGCATTGAGGTCCATGTGTCAGTGGTGAGGCAAATCTTTGGTTGTATTTCTCTAAAAGACTTCTTCAGATTGTATCTTAGTTCACTATAAAGTGCATAGCAATCCCTTATTATTGTTCTACGAGAAGGAATTCTAAATAGAGGTTGGGCTTGACTCATAAACTTTTTAAAACCTTCCTTTTCTACAAAACCAAAAGGTAGTTCATCCATAATTATCATTTCAACTTAAGCTTTCCTAACTACTTCTTGTTCAAATTTCCAAAGTGGTGCACGTGCATCAGTAGACGAGAAATTTATCTTAGATTGAGAAATAGTTTCAATAGTAGACTTATAAATAGAGCACCTTGCTAAGTGTTGGTTCAATGCAATTGTACCATTAATGGAAGTATAGGTATGAAATTGGTGACAATACCTGCACTTCACTCCGCTCATACCGTTCTCAACAACCTTATCAAAATGATTCCAAGCTTCAGATCTTGGTGCTATTTCTTTTCTTTTCTTTTTAGGTTGGGTGCCAACACTGCCACTGTCAAGTGAGTCATTGTTATTGCTATCATCTTTATTATTAGGTAAGTCATCACTTGAACCACCAACACCAACTTTATTGTCATTCTCCATCTGCAAAAAAAAAAAAAAAAACTAAAGTAGTGAGCAAAAGAAAGATTCAGTCGCTGCTGCCTTCTGCACTTTCTTCAAAACCCAATTCCCCTTTCATCCAAGATTTAGTTTTTCACAACACAGAAGAAGTTTTAGCATCGAAAATAACTCCAATTTTGCAATCTTGCATAAATTCTACAGAAAATCTTGGTTCTGTTCTTCGTAAAGGGTAGCAGGTTCATGCCACAGTAACTATAAATGAAATCGACAACAATGGTCCGAGAAATACGTACCATTTTTTGGTGTCGGCCGTTTGCGATGGTCTGAGGCGAGAAGAGTGAAGACTGCAAACTGATCACTGAAGTCACGGGACACGGTCGATCGGCACTTCTCAGGCGAGAAGAGTGAAGACTTTAGACTTTGGGGCTTTAGGGTTCACTTTAGTGCTTTACTGTGTTTGTGCACAAAATCTTTGTCACTTAAATATTGAAATGGGCCATATTATTAGCTAATTAAGTAATATAATTTAAATATTTTTAAATTTATTTAATAAAACTTCGGTTCTTCGGTGCACCGTAGTTTCGTAACCCCTGCACCGAACTCCGAACCAAAGAACCGAAGTTCTAAAAATAAAGAACCGACACTGAATCGAAACATCAAAGAACCGACACCGAAGAATCAAAATAATTCGGTTCGGTTCGGTTTTTCGGTATTTACGCCCACACCTAGTGGTTGTCGGTTAGAGAAACTCCCACAGAAACTATATTACTTTATTATATAAGTAAAGTTGAGTTTGTTATTGCATTTTTCTTTAACGAACTAAGTTCTTTTCCACTATTTTACAAGCTTTATATATATTGCATATGTTTATTGCTTTATATTGAGTTAAGTTATTTAGGAGTTGATTAAATCCAAGGTAATTGTTCCTTTCAAATCCTTTTCAAGCTTAAGTTGTGTTTAACATTCCAACTCGCATACTCGTACATTCAATGTACTGATGCCACTTGTCCTGCATTGTCTTATGATGCAGACGCAGGTAACCAGGATCAACATCCAGTGCCTCGTTGATCAGGTTGAGCACTCAGAGTCAGCTGGTGAGCCTCCTTGCATTCCGGAGGACTCTTTTATCATTTGCTTTCTAGTTTTCAGTTGTTAGGATAATTGGGGGTCTTGTCCCAACATCCCTCTTTGTTTTAGAGGCTTCATAGACAGTTAGTAGTTCAGTTGTCTTTACATTATCGTTTCATATATTAAGACTTGAGTTGCCATTTTGGCCAAGTTAAATGTTTGACTTTTTAAGCATTCACAATATTTTATTATTCAAGTGAGTATAATGCTATTGATCATTATATATATGCATAGACTCTTCCGCTGAGTAAGTAAGCCAGGCCAAGGGTTCGCTTGGGGACATAAATGGTTCTCGAGTGTCAGCCACATCCGGGGTGTAGGCTCGGGGCGTGACAAACTTGATATCATACACAGAGTTCAAGAGTCCTTGGGAGTCTATGAAGTCATGTCTGTAGAGTCCTAGTTATCGGTGTGAAGCGCGCCACATCTATAATTAGTAGGCTGCAACACTTAGGAAATATTCTCACTTCTTTCACACTCATTTCGTGCGTTAGAGTTTGATCTCTAAAAGTTTCTTTCTAATTCATATTTGTGCGTGCTTTAGATAATCATGCCTCCACGAAGAGCTGTTAGTGGTCGTCCTGCTAGGCGTAATATTAAGGAGCAAGGGGTACCTAATGCACCTGAAGTGCAACCCCAATGAGAGGTTACCAATGCTGAGTTTCGTGAGGCTATCCAGATCTTGAGCCAAGCTGTGACTAACTAGGTTGGGCAGCAGAGAGGAGCTAGACAGGAAGTGACTGATAATTCGAGGATTCATGAGTTCTTGAGGATGAATCCTCCAAGTTTCACTGGTTCAAGCACTACTGAGGATCCATAGAGTTTTGTTGAGGAACTGAAAAAGGTATTTGAGGTTATGCATGTTGCCGATACTGAGCGAGTTGAATTAACTGCATATTAACTGAAGAATGCTGTTAGGACTTGGTTTGACCAGTAGAAGGGTGTAGAGCTGATGATGCACCACTTGCGAGTAGGGCATGTTTTGAGGAGGCTTTCTTTGGGTATTTCTTTCCCCGAGAACTGAAAGAGGTTAAGGTATGAGAATTCCTCACACTTAAGCAGGATTCTTTGAGTGTTCATGAGTATGTGTTGAAGTTCACCCAACTATCCCGTTATGCTCCGGAGATGGTTGCGGACATGAGGAGTAGAATGAGTCTGTTTGTTGCTGGGTTATCCCGTCTATCAATCAAAGAGGGCAGGGCAGCTATGTTAATTGAGGACATGGACATATCGATGTTGATGGTCTATGTGCAGCAGGTTGAGGAAGAGAAGCTGAGAGATAGGGAGGAATTCAAAAACAAGAAGACTAAGACATGAATGAGTCTGGACAGCAGAAAGGTAATGTGAATAGTTCGTCCTTTTAGCAGAAGCAAAAGAGACCTACTCCATCATCTACTAGTGCACCTGCATCCAGAAACAAAGGTGAGTATAATAGCCAGAATTCGCAGAACTTTAAAGCTAGACATGCATAGTCTCAGGGTAGTATGGCACAAGGAGGTAACTAGGCTCCTGCATGTGCTAGGTGTGGTAGAACCCACCTAGATAAGTGTCATGATGGCCAGACAGGTTGTTTCAAGTGTGGACAAGAGGGTCACTTCATGAAAGAGTGCCCTAAGAACATGCAAGGTAGTGGAAATCAGGGAAATATAGCCTAATCTTCATCAGTTGCTCCACCAGACAGGGTTGCACCTAGAGGAGCTACTTCTGGTACTGGCGGAAGAGCAAACCGCCTTTATGCAATCACTAGTCGTCATGAGCAAGAGAACTTTCCAAATATTGTCACTGGTATGATCAAAGTCTTTACTTTTGATGTGTATGCTTTGCTAGACCAGGGGCAAGTTTATCTTTTGTAACCCCTTATGTTGTAAATAAGTTTGATGTTCTTCCTGAGAAACTCTGTGAACCCTTTTGTGTTTCTACACCTGTTGGGGAGTCTATTCTAGCTGAGCGAGTTTATCGTGATTGTGTCATTTCTATCAATCACAAAGATACCATAGGTGATTTAATTGAGTTGGACATGGTAGATTTTGATGTCATTCTAGGTATGGACTGGCTTCATGCCTGTTATGCGTCAATAGATTGTAGAACTCGAATTGTTAAGTTCCAAATTCCTAATGAGCTAGTCTTAGAGTGGAAAAGTAGTTCAACAGTGCCTAAGGGTCGTTTCATTTCGTACCTTAAGCCAAGAAAGTTAGTTTCCAAGGGGTGTGTTTATCACTTAGTCCGAGTTATGAATCTAGTGTTGAGATACCTCATATTCAGTCAGTTCCTATGGTAAAAGAGTTTCCAAAAGTTTTTTCAGATGATTTACTCGGAGTCCCTCCTAAGAGAGAAATACACTTCAAAATAGACATTCTTCCAGATACTCGTCCTATCTCTATTCCGCCATATAGAATGGCACCTGCAGAATTGAAAAAATTTACAGAACAGTTGAAAGATCTTTTACAGAAAGGTTTTATTCGACCAAGTGTCTCGCCTCGCTCCTGTCTTATTTGTGAGAAAGAAAGATGGTTCCCTTAGGATGTGTATAGATTACCACCAATTGAACAAGATTACCATCAAGAATAAATATCCTCTTTCGAGAATTGATGATCTTTTTGATCAGCTTCAGGGTGCTTTTTGTTTTTCGAAAATAGACCTCAAATCTGGCTACCATCAGTTGAAAGTAAGGGACTGTGGTATCCCTAAGACAACATTCAGGACCCGTTATGGTCATTATGAGTTTCTGGTCATGTCGTTCGGTTTAACTAATGCACCTGCAATGTTCATGGACCTTATTAATAGAGTTTTCAAACCTTATTTAGATATGTCTGTTATCGTCTTCATTGATGACATACTAATCTATTCAAGGAATGAAGAAGATCATGCTAGCCATCTTAGAATAGTTCTTCAGACTTTAAAAGATAAGGAGTTATATGCTAAGTTCTCTAAATGTGAGTTTTGGCTTGAGTATGTGGCGTTCTTGGGCCATATAGTTTTCGGTGATAGAATTAAAGTTGATACCTAAAAGATAGAGGCAGTGCAGAATTGGCCTAGACCCACATCTCCAACTGATATTAGGAGTTTCTTGGTTCTGGTGGGATATTATAGAAGGTTCGTAGAGGGGTCCTCGTCTATTTCGTCCCCTTTGACCAAGTTTACTCAGAAAACAGTGAAGTTTCAATGGTTTGAAGCTTATGAGAAAAGCTTTCAGGAATTGAAAAAGAGGTTAACTATTGCCCCAGTGTTGACCTTACCAGAAGGTACGCAAGGCTTTGTTGTATATTGTGATGCGTCTAGAGTTGGTTTGGGTTGTGTACTAATGCAAAATGGCAAAGTTATAGCTTATGCCTCCAGACAGTTAAAGGTTCATGAGAAGAATTACCCAACCCATGACTTAGAGTTAGCTGCTGTAGTATTTGCTTTGAAAATATAGTGCCATTATCTTTATGGTGTTCATGTGGATATGTTCACCGATCACAAGAGCCTTCAGTATGTGTTTACTCAGAAAGAGTTTAATCTCAGACAAAGAAGGTCGTTTCAATTACTCAAGGATTATGACATGAGTATTCTTTATCACCCAAGTAAGGCTAATGTTGTTGCTGATGCCTTAAGCAGGTTGTCTATGAGTAGTACCACCCATGTTGAGGAATAAAAAAGAGAGTTGGCGAAAGATGTGCATAGACTTGCACGCTTAAGAGTCCGACTAATTGATTCCATAGAAGGAGGAGTAGTGGTGATGAATGGGGCGAAATCATCATTAGTGTCAGAAGTGAAAGAAAAGCAAGACCAAGACCCAATTTTTCTTAAATTGAAGGCAAATGTTCATAAGCAAAAAGTATTAGCTTTCAAACAAGGGGGAGATGGTGTATTGAGATATCAGATTGTGTGTACCAATGGTGGATGGACTCCAAGAGAGAATCATGGAGGAAGCTCATAGCTCCAGATATTCCATTCATTCGGATTCCACAAAGATGTATTGTGACTTGAAAGAGGTGTATTGGTGGAATAGCATGAAGAAGGGCATTGCATAATTTGTTACTAAGTGTCTGAATTGCCAACAAGTTAAAGTAGAGCACCAAATGCCTGGTGGTTTGGCTCAAAATATAGAACTTCTGGAATGGAAGTGGGAGATGATTAATATGGATTTCATCATAGGTTTACCAAGGTCTTGCAGGAAACATGATTCCATTTGGGTGATTATCAATAGAATGACAAAATCAGCCCACTTTTTGCTGATAAAGACTACCCATTCAACAGAAGATTATGCTAATCTATATATTCAAGAAGTGCTAAGACTTTATGGGGTTTCGATCTCCATTATTTTAGACAGAGGTGCGCAATTTACTGCACAATTTTGGAAGTCTTTTCAGAAAGGCTTGGGTTCAAAGGTGAACTTGAGTACTATTTTTCATCCTCAGACTGATTGGCAAGCGGAGCGCACTATTCAGAACTTCGAGGATATGTTGAGGGCTTGTGTGATTGATTTCAAAGGTAATTGGGATGATTACCTACCTCTTGTTGAGTTTGCTTACAACAATAGTTACCACTCGAGCATCCAAATGGCTCCTTATGAAGCTTTTTATAGGAAAAGGTGCAGATCTCCTATTGGATGATTTGAAGTTGGTAAAGCAGGGTTGATAGGATCAGATATAGTTCATCAAGCCATGGAGAAGGTGAAAGTGATTTAAGAGAGGTTAAAGACGGCGTAGAGTCGTTAGAAATCCTACACTGATTTTAGGAGAAGAGAGTTAGAGTTTGAAATTATTGATTGGGTGTATTTAAAAGTTTCACCCATGAACGGTGTTATGAGATTTGGTAAGAAGGGGAAGCTTAGTCCCCGGTATATTGGACCGTATCGAATAGCCAAGAGGATTGGCAAAGTAACTTATGAATTGGAGCTACCACAAGAGTTAGCAGCGGTTCATCCGGTATTTCACATCTCCATGTTGAAAAAGCGTATGGGTGATCCTTCATTGATCATACAAACTAAAGATATTGGATCAAGGATAGATTATCTTATGAGGAAATTCTTGTTCAGATTCTAGATCGCCAAGTTCGCAAGTTGAGGACTAAGGAAGTAGCATCAGTCAAAGTTCTTTGGAGAAACCAATTTGTTGAGGAAGCTACTTAGGAAGCTGAAGAGGATATGAAGAAGACATATCCACATCTCTTCGAATCTATAGAAGTTCCAAAAGGTACTAATCCTTTTGGCATTTTATTTATAAATTGGCATGTTGTGTTGCTTTACTTGTTGGGTGTTTAAAATGTATGACTGATATTACACCCTTAGCCTAGTAAGAGTAATCTTATTCGAGGACAAATGTTTCCAAGGGGGAGATATTGTAACATCTCGCAAATTGAACTAACTAGGAAAGAGTTAAAAGTTGGGGAAAGAATCATTTTTGGAAAGTATATGAAAGTCTGGAAAATTGTGAAGTGTGTTAGTTGAACTTTTGGTCAAATTCAAGCGGCCATATCTCCTAGCTTAGAATGATTTAGGTGTATTTCCAAATATGGTTGGAAAGCTCTTGGAATAACCTTTCCAACGCCGATGAGTTTGCACGATTCCAAGTTCGTATGAGTGAGTTCAGCCCTTTGGAAGTTGGGGTGTTTGAATAAGGAAAGTCTAATTCGGATTTTGGAAGGGTAATTTAGCCTTTTCCTTGCCTAATTATTCTAATTCGTTTTTAGGAGTTAATTGCAGAAAATCATATTTTAGTCAGTTTAGAAAAGTTGAAGTTTCACGTTAGGGCTTGGAGAAAAGAGAAAAGAGGAGAAGGGAGAAGAGAAATCAAGATTCGTCAAGATCGTCAAGTTTAGCTTGTGGATTTCACCAAGGGGTGATCCCTACGAGGTATGTGAGATCACATAGCGTTGGGTTAGTTCACCCACGCACCAACCATGATACAATTCAGTGAATTTAAGTCTTTCAAAGTTTAGAAATTGAGTTCTTGATGAACATTGTTGAAAGTTTCATTTGAATTTCTTGTGAGTTGTGTTGTTGGAGTTTCTTGCGATTTGATTCATGTTTCCGGGTGTAATTTTGGTTTGAATCTATCTTATATTGAGGGTATAAATGATTCTAAGTGTTTGGGGAAGGAACCATTGAAGTTTAGAGGGTTTAGAGTTGAAAAACGAGCAAGAAAAGTCGCAGAACACCTGGGGAAAGGGGAGGGGCGTCGCGCCAGCCAGCGCGCCCCAAAAGTTCCTCTGAACTTTCACCCTTGGGACACCCACCAGCCAGCGCACCCCAGGTCTGGTTCTGAACTTCAAAGGCTGGTGCCCCGCGCCTCTCAGAGTGCTAGGGACGTCAGTTCTTCTCATTTCTTCTCCACCTTTTCGTACTTGTTCCTTAGCAATGTACCTATGTTTTCTAGTTGATTCCAACACTCTAAGATACATCTAAACATCATGAAATCATCCATAAACATGAGATCATGAACCTTAAATCCATAATCCAATCCAAGAAAAGTTAGGATCAAAGTCAATAGAAGTTAAAAGTCAAGTCTAGAAGTTAAGAAGTAAGTCAAGAGAAGTTTATAGAGTTTTTTTCTAAAGTCTTTCACAAACGTTTTAACTTTGTTTTAAGACTTAAGTTTCAAGTTAAGCAAAAAGTAAAGAGTTGAGTTCCTTTCTCAAAAAGTTATAAGGGAACTAAGTATTACCAAGAGTTTAAAATATTTTCACATTTGAATAAGAAAGGAAAACACCGATTTCCAAGAGAGCTTTTAAGCTAAAGTTATGAGTAATTATCTCAAACCAAAGAAAGAAGTTTTGATTTTAAATGATATAAGCTAAGTATATTTTGGGAGTAGTATTGAGCACCGATATGAGGACGTGAGTTAATATTGACTCAAGTCTTCATAAATGATGTAGCCATCATGGGTAGTAAATGATCATAATTTTTAGATGACTCCTTAAGATGCTTTTAGCATAGACTAGTGGATCCACTTAGTTAAGTGTTCTATATGACGGAAAAGTATAGGACAGTTCTGGCAGCATGGGCTAGACGTTGTATCACCACTTAGGCTCATAGTGGTGATTGTCGGTTAGAGAAATCCCACATAAACTATATTACTTTATTATATGAGTAAAGTTGAGTTTGGTGTTGCATTTTTCTTTAACGAACTAAGTTGTTTTCCACTGTTTTACAAGCTTTATATATATTGCATATGTTTATTGCTTTATATTGAGTTAAGTTATTTAGGAGTTGAGTAAAGTCAATGTAAGTGTTCCTTTCAGATCCTTTTCAAGCTTAAGTTGTGTTTAGCATTCCAACTCGCATACTCGTACATTCAATGTACTGATGCCAGTTGGCCTGCATCGTCTTATGATGCAGACGCAGGTAACCAGGATCAACATCCAGCGCCTCGTTGATCAAGTTGAGCACTCAGAGTCAGTTGGTGAGCCTCCTTGCATTCCGGAGGACTCTTTTATCATTTGCTTTTCTAGTTTTCAGTTGTTAGGATGATTGGGGGTCCTGTCCCGATATCCCTCTTTATTTTAGAGGCTTCATAGACAATTAGTAGTTCATTTGTCTTTACATTATCATTTTATATGTTAAGACTTGAGTTGCCATTTTGGCCAAGTTGAATGTTTGACTTTTTAAGCATTGACAGTATTTTATTATTCAAGTGAGTATAGTGTTATTGATCATTATATATATGCATAGAGTCTTCCACTGTGTAAGTAAGTCAGGCCAAAGATTCGCTTGGGGCCATCAATGGTTCTCGAGTGCCAGCCACGTCCGGGGTATAGGCTCGAGGCGTGACTCTCATGATGACTTTAATACTATGCATTGTTATGCTTGTAAGATTATCATCTAGATAATTTGTTTCTATGAATTATATTAATCTTTTAACATAGTTTCTACATTTATTTGTATTATTATGTTAATTTATTAAAGTGTAGATTAAAAAATTAATAATGCGTATGTTCCATATTGTAGAAGTCTTACTTCTCACTCTTGCTTCTTAAAAGACTGATTTGAGCACCCCTACTTGACATTAGCCAATTAGTTAAAGAAGTAATGCGGATCTCTTAACTAGGTAATTAAATAAATACAAAACAAAATACTATTAACTATAAATCATAATCTAAAATTATCTTTAATAAATTAGTAGAACAACCACTAACAAAAAATTAATACTAAATAACTACCTAAAACTTCCAAATCAAATGGAAAAGAAAAAAAAAAAAACTGTATGAAAACTTGCAGTGTTGTGTCTAAAATATGGGTAGAAGAAACAATGTAAATAACATGCTGAATGAATAAGCACTAGTGCTTGCAGAAGAGTGATTTGTTGAAGAAGTAGGAAAATGATCAGGATAACGATTATTCGTCGTCGTAGGAGGAGGAGGAGGAGAAGGAGGTGTTGTAGTTGGACTAACTTTGATGTGAAATTTGAGTCCAGATGCACAATGACCAGGAATGCCACACAAGAAGTAGTCTCCATCAGGAGTGTCCAGGGTAATTGAATCACTGCCGGAGTTGAAGGTGGCAAGTGGATTACTAGCTGTGCAAGAGTTGTAGTCATTTACGTCAACTTGCATCACGTTGTGCAATTGTGGATCGTAATTGAAAACTGCATAAAAAATCAGAGTTCAGTATAACTCAATAATTTTGATCCCAATATACTCAATAGATCGATATTTTAGATTTTAAAAATCTATAAGCTCAAAATCCTGACTTTGCTTCTCAATTGATAAAAAATTGGTTGTAACAATGTATCAAAATCAAAGCTCAATAAAGAACTATTTTGATTATGTGTGTGTGTCTTAATTGACAATATAATATGAAAAATTGGACATTTAAACTTACTAGCCTTTACTTCTACATAATATATGAAAACACACGTTGATGTTATTTAAAGTTTTACATACTGTTAGTACTACATATATTTCAATTCCCTCTCTTTCAAATTCAGATTCCAGTCCATATTAAGTAAATTGTTGAGATATGATACACTCTTAAGGAAAATATTAAGGACATGATTGTCACTATTGCCTTTTTTTTAATTGTTCCAAACTAATCTCCTAAAAATGTAAAATAGTAAAGAACCTTATTAAATAAACGATACGTATGAAAAGACTAATAGTACAAGATAAAGTAACTAAAATTGAGGGAGCCAAAATGATGACAAAGATCTTACCCAGGGTATCACCAACTTCAAATTGCTTGAAAAAAAGCCCATTCATTGTAATTGTAGTTGAATGTCCACCCTAAAGAATCACCACTTCATACACAGTAGCCATGGTGGATCTTGAAGCAGTCATCATCACCATCAACATAACAAACATTGCTTTTCCGAAGAAAGTCATAGCTATACACTTTAACACTAACAAAGAATTAAGGCGTTCGAGTCTGAATACTAGTAATTTGAACGAATGAGCTTATGAGGTTCTCGATTGAGGCTTTTATAGGAGTAGTTAATTGCTTCCTTGCCTTCCGTAGAATAGAATTTAAGGAAACAACGCATAGTACTTTTGGACACATAATTTCCAAGTACTTTTGAAGTTCCAACAAAAAAAAACAAGAATCTCTAAAGTTTTCCTTTTTTCCTTTATTAGTACGTCAAAAGTCTCAAAATGCTGAAAACTCCTTTTTTAAAAATTTATCGTAGTTAACCAAAATAATTTCAAGAGTTTAAATAGCTAAAAACCCCAAGTTGGACAAACTTTGTTAATTTTAAATTTTTAATGAAACAATTTTGGACAATTTCCTATTAAGTAGTTATGACTTATGCCATTATTTCCTTCATATTAAATTTTCATTATTCTCCATCACTATCATCAGTATGGTCAATCCCTATTACTCACGACATTCGTCCTCAGAACTAGCACTACTGTCAATTATCATCGACATCATCGTCAATCACCACACATTCTTCAGCCATCATCATCAAATCAACACCACAAACTACTAAAATCAATCAATTCCATTATTACCACCACTATCAAATTTCTATCACGTTGTCACTACAACACCGAACACATCAACCATTACAACTATGTTCATCATTATCATTACAAGCCACAAACATCAATCATTACCACCATCATCACGACAAACCATCTTCACTAGTGAACACAAATATTTGTTTTAAATCAAGTAATAGTTTATATATATTCTAATATTTTACTTAGAAGAATCTACTTATTGTACTTAAAAATAAATAAATTAAGCATATTATAATGTTAAAAAATAGTCATAATCATTTAATGTTAAGATCTAGAGCCAACATCTTAAAAATTCAATATACTTAATAATCAAATATTGTAATCTTAATACAAACAAATGGGGCTATTTCACTCTTCCATCATAAAAAAAAAAAAAAAAAAAAAAAAAGTTAATTTACTGTCATATAAGAAAAGCAACCCTTCATTTCTGTCTTAATACACTTTAGCCCTTATAAAGGGGTCGTTTGGTGTGATGAATAAAAGAAAATAGTCATGGGATAATTTGTTAGTTTCTTTTTATTTCTTATTTGGTTACAAAGTATGGGATAACTTATCCCAGGATTAGCAAATAATACTGGGATAAGTTATCCTTCCTTCTTGGTGGAATAGCAATACCAGGACAACTTATCCTGGGATAAAACAATTGAAATGACAAAAATATCCTTCAAATTTTTTTTAGTATCACTTTTGTATAGTATAGCTGCTTGCTCTAGTTTTGACAGGCATTTTAGCGCAATTTTGGTCAAATTTTTGGAGTTTTTGCTGTTATTTTTTTTTTCAAGTCTTAATAGCTGTTTTAATGCGGTTTTTGCTACTAATTTGGTGGATTTTTCACTACTGTCTGAATTCAGATTTGATTCAATTTTTGTGGTTATTTTTATGCAAATTTTGTCCAGTTTTAGTGCAGTTTTTTCAGCTGGTTTGGTGTATTTTGGTCCCTTTTTTGCTGTTTTCTTGAAGCATTTTTGGAGTTTTGATCCAATATTTTTGATTATTTTGATACAGTTTTTACTTCAAATTATGATTGATTTGTTTTTAATTAATATTTTACTTATGATAGTGAAGAGGAGATAGGCTTCCCATGGGCCTATTTCAATTCATATGAAATACAAATTTAAAGAATTGAGATTCACGTAACTTACTTTTAAAAGTGAATATAAAGCTTTTAAAAAAATACATATAAAAAGCCTAAATAAGATGGAGAGTATTTTTGTAAACAAACAACTTATTCTTAAAAAGTATGTCATGCATATTAGTTTCAATACAACAAACCAAATAGTCAATAAAAAACAATTCCAAAGATAACTTATCCCAAAGATAACTAATTTCAGCATAACTTATCCCACCATAACTTGTATTCAAACCAAAGACCCCAATAGTCCGAATTCATCGTATCGGTGGTCATTCAATTTTCAGTTTAGCATACAAAGATTAGTTATCTATTTTTATCACATAAACAGTCATTGAACTTTAATAATGTTTTTTACATAAAAGAAATCTTTCCATTTTTTTTTTTTCACATAAAAGGCCATTCAACTTTGACCAAATTAGCTAATAAATAAATTTACTTGAATTTTTATATTTTGAATTAGATATATAATATGACACTCCAAAATAAATTAATTACATTTAGAATAATTCTAGAACCCCATTTCGATAATATCTAGAACCCCCTTTCGATAATATTTTTCTTCATAACACCAATCTTCATTATGATTTAATGCAGAGGTGTCAAAATGAACCCAAATATAGTTAATCAGTCTAATCCGTCCAAAATTTATGGGTTGGACTCAAGATAATTTGAATTAGGCTCAATCTCAAATCATTCAAGCCTTTATCCATTTTAAAAGAATTTTCAATTGAGCTCAATTTAATCTCCAATTTCAACTAGTTTTAAGACTTTTTATTTCCATTGGTGTAATGTATATTCTTATATTTAAGGTATAATTACTATCAATTTATATCTTCTAGGATTTACCTATTCATTTGTAACTTTTATTTTATTTTTTTGCCTTGAATATCAAGTTGTGATTATAAAAGTAAATAACAATATTTTAAAATTATTTGGTAAGCGGGTCATGACCCAACCCGATTTCTAACCCCTTTAAAGCAGAAGTTGATTTGAGCAGGTCATAACCCAATCATATTTCTATTTCAACCCATTTTAATATCTCTAATTTTAATTTAACCCGCCCATTTAACCCCTAATTTAATGATCAAACTAATCATTAAGATGACTTTGCTACATATACAAGTGCAGTATGCAATTGATACACTTCCAACTGGACAAAGTGCAGTATGCAATTGATACACTTCCAACAGACATTTGGTTTAGATATCCTCCTTGGAGTGATCATACACTTCAACTCTTTAAATCTGCTTTTAGATATGATTATTTTAGTATAGTACTTATTACATTAGGACTAAAATGGGCTTGATATACATGTGTTTGCCCAATTTTATACTTGCAATTATTTGTATTTGTAATTTAATTATTAGTTTGGTATGTAATTTACAATTGAAGTGTGGATGTCCATTTCCATTGGAAACTCACAGAGGAATAAATGTTTTTATTGTGATTTTCCATTACTCTTAACAACTCTTCTTTGTCATAATTCCTAAATAGTTAATAGTTATGTTCATGATACCTTTTAATGTTACTTCATGTAATCTTATAAATAAAGATTTTGTAATGTAATCTTATAAATAAAATTTTTGTAAGTCTTTGTTAGATACACAGTTAAATGAAAAATCATAATACTCTCCTCTCTACTTGTTTTATCTACTTTTCTTGTATTGTATTACTTTATTTCTTTTAATAATAGTGCGTTATCAGCAGAATCTCTTCAAATTATTTTTATAAATTTTGGATTATAACTTCATGAATTATTATAAATTTTTGAATGTTTTAGTAAACGCTTGGGAGTGATAGGTCCTCCCGCATCTATTATTACTTAAAAAACAATGAAAGTTTAGGTAGCCAACCAACTGAGATACTAAGATTTGCATGCCCTCAAGTTTCTTTTCAAATTTATAAGTTTTTAGTTTAAAAAAAAAAACAGTAGAACTTTATGTGATATTTTAGAATTTTTGATTAACCTACTTGAAACTTATTATATATCAATAAAAATTTTGAGAATAAAACCAAGATATTGTATTGTAACAAATGGAACATTTTATTACTCCCTCTGTCAAACAATAATTGTCTACTATTGACTTGGCACATTCCTTAAGAAACTATAAATATAAGGGTAATTTTACTATATCACCCTTTACATATAATAAATACAATGTCTTGAAAAATGTAATAAGAAAATTACTATAATTAATGTTAAGGGTAAATTAGGAACTATATATAAAATTATCCATGGATTTCATAAAGTGGACAAGTATTGTTGGACATCTATTTTTAATATAGTGGACAAGTATTGTTGGACGTCTATTTTTAATATAGTGGACAAGTATTGTTGGACGGAAGGGAGTAACTAGAAAAAACATTTATGTCGAAGGATAACAAGGGTATAAGAGTACTTCACATTGTTATTTAGGAAATTGGTTAATTATATCTAACAAATAAAAGTTAGTTAAGTTTTGTTAGTTATTGTCCTATTCTTTATTCAAGTTCACTTGGACAAGTGAGTGTATAAATATCCTTCACCATATATACTATCACACAATGAAAAGTATACCCTCTGTGTATTAGAGAAATCATAATACATTTTTCTCTTAATCTTCATTCTCTCTTCCTCTTCACTATCTATTTCTCTATCTTTTCTCTGAGACATTGCGAAAAGTTTGAAAATTCATCCGCTGCAAAATAAAGAATCTTGACCACAAAAAGAATGACTGACAATGGAATTCCTTACAGTGTAGAGTAGATTCCAGTGGAGCAAAGTTCTTGAAACTATGAGAATCAAGCTAATGAAGTGGATTATCAACATCCATTGTTCTTATCACCATATGATGGGAGTGGAACATCTCATTCCAATTGACATGTATTGAAAAATATCCTTTCTGATTTAGATCTATGAGAGTTGCTTTATGAAAGAGAAACAAATTGGGAATAGTAAATGGTATATGCGAGAAAGAAAGTTTCCTAGAAAATATTTTAATCTATGGGAAGGGGGAAGGTTATTATGTTTTCTTGGATTATGAATTCAGTTTCCAAAAGTCTCATAGGTGGTATTATGTATGCTACTAGTGCTCAAATGGTGTGGAAAGACTTAGCTGAAAGGTTTAATAAAATTGATGGGTCAAGAAACTTCAACTTACAAAAAGAAATTGTTACTTTAACTTAAGAGACTCCATTTGTTTCAGTTTATTTCCCAAAACTAAAGAATTTCTGGAAAGAATTTGAAGCATTGGTTCCCTCTCTTCGCTGTGATTATGAAAGCTTTAAGAAATTTGTGGCATATCTACAAAAATTAAAGTTGTATCAATTTCTAATGGGTCTGAATGATGGTTATATTCAAACTAGGAGTCAAATTCTACTATGAAGTTGATAACGCTCAAATTACTCTCAAAATAAGTTTAAGAGTAAGCAATCGCTAGAAATATAAATACACAACAAAAGAGTAGGGGTCGAATCTCATAGAGAGTGATCTAAATGTAAGAATTCAATAAGGAAATTAAACGAGCAAACCAATTCATTGTAGCAATTAGGATAAATAGGTAGATGATTCCACTAAATTTAATATAAGGGTTTAGGAATCAACTGTCACAATTCAACTTAAAATAGAGATTTATACAAGAGACGATCTAGGGGTGTGGGAGTTGGTATCAACATCAAATAGGGGTGCAAGTGCTTGCTCAAAATGCTAGACAAACATGGATTGGCTGGGTAATCGTCAATGACATAAATTTTCTTTCGATCTTAAAGAATCATATCATAGAATCTCCTTTTGATCTCATCCATGAAAAATACTATAACGACCCATTTGGTCGTTTTGAGTACTAGAGCTTTTTATTTCATAAAATACTTTCCGATAGATTCTAAATGAGTATTTTGGACTATTCGTAACTATAATTATGAATTTAGTGGGGTAGTTTTAATAATTAATTTAGTTGGTAGTTAAAGAAGATAACAATAAAATTAATAGTGGGTCACTTTCACCACTTTTACAATTTTAAGGTATACAATTGAAAAAATTTATGATGGTTGATGACACCACCATAGTTGTATGAGGAATTATTTTAATAGATAAAAATTTATTTTCTGGGTCCATATCTTTATAACTCTTTCATTTCTCTTCTCACTCCTCCACCCCACCTTTTATTTAACCTCCCTCTAGGTAGAGTACTTTGTAAAATTTTAAATATATTTCATTACACAATAAAAATAATAATATCCTAAAAATAGTAATTTATTATCTCTTTTGTGCATTATTTTTCCAATTCTTCAATAGAAAAATAGTAATGTCCTAAAATTAGTAATTTATTTTCTTTATTGTTTTGATAATTCATAATGTTCATTTGTCAAAAATCAATTAGAGATAAATATATTAATATTAATTTAGATTTTAAGTCAAATAATTACGTATTTTAAAAAAAGTTAAATTAAGTTGTGTGCTCTTAACCTCATACAAAATCAATTGTATTATTTTTAGGAAAAAAATAAATAGTTATTTAAAATTACTTGTAAATCAACAAAATAAAAATATCATTAATTTTTTTTTTTCATTTTACTCTCTCTATTAATGTATTATTTTTTGTTATCGAAATTCAAGCTATAGAATATTTTTTTTATTATATAAACATGATAAGAATTGCAACTAATAATAGTTTAGGTTGAATTGCAACTTAGTGAGAAGGTTATATTTTTTAACAAACTCTATAAGTTGCAATTCTAATCATCTTAATATAATAGTTAAAAAAATATTTTTAAAATATTAATTAAATTTCACATAGCTTGAATTTCAAGAATAAAAATTTATCGTATAAATTGAGAGAATATGTATGTATGTAGGAGTTTATGGATGATTTTCGATTTTGGATTACATGAAAATAGAAACAAAACTTATGTAATTATTTGTCAAGATTACGGATGGTCTTTCTGTCATATTTCTTGTTGGAGAATATTAGATACATTTAAATGTTTACGAAATTAGAAAATTATGAAATTATTGCGAAGAGAAAAAATTGATTTTATATCCCTTTCATTTTTCGTATTAGTTATTTACTTTTTTTACACGTTCTTTAAGAAATTACTAATAAAAATGATAATTTACTAATTTACTCTTTAAGATATATTTTTTTACAATTTTACAAATTCTGTTTATACTTTAAAAAAGATTAATGGCTAGGGTAATGAAAATAAAATAATGATAGTTTAATTTTGTTAATTGATAAATAAATAATTAATTTTTTAGTAATTTAGATAATTAATATAGGATAGAATAATAATACCAAATGTTAGGAGTATGATAAATTAGGCTAAATTTTATACTTTTAAAATTATTTAAAAACAAGGAAAATAACAAAATTTGAAATAATGATTAGAAAAAAGAAGTTGAAAAGTTAAAGTAATGGGAAAAAGTTAAAAAGTAAGAGAGACGAGAAATTTTGGCCCCTTTTTCTGAAAATAGGATCAATAATCCACTTATCAAATTATGAAAGGAGGCTCATACAACTTTTGTATGCCACCTCATACTTATCCCTCAATAATCATAAAATTTTTCTATATAATTAGGGTAATAACTGAGGAGTAGAAAAGAAGACAATTAAAAAAAAAGAGCCGCACGATTGTCAAGAACAAATTCAAGCAGCACTTCAGGTGAGCAAAGTTTTTCAGCTTTCAATATTGCATTGTTGCTCATATAAATCCCTAATTACTTATCCATTTTTTCTTTTATAGTTGTTCCTAATTACTTGTCCATTTTGACAAATCAAGAAAGGACAAATTCTTTTTACATATTATATACTCAATTAAATGACTAATTATTTTGAAAAATGTAGAACTTTTCATCCACTTAATAATTAATAGGAGTAAAATGATAAACTCACTATGTCATTAATTATTTTCTTAATAAGTATGTCAATTCAAAAGTGGATAAATAATTAGGGACAGAGGAAGTATTATATTGGTACGTGATTAAAAAAAAAAAAGATGAATTGTTATTTCTTTTTACACTCACGCGAATTGATTGGAAAATTGAAAAGGGCAAAATTGAGTTTTAGGTAGAAACAATTAATGTTGGAAGGTTAGGTTGCAGGGAAGTTATATATATATATGTGTGTGTGTGTAATTGGACAGTAAGTAACTGTTGTATAGGAATTGGGTTTGGGTCGCTGTTAGTCCGTCAGTCACTGGTATCGTGACCAGTGGCTTCCATCTTTATATATTAATATTTTGTTCACATTATAAATTATGTTTTGATATATTAACATCGGTAATTAAATATTAGGTGTATTGTATTATTTAAATTCCATTAAAGTTATGCTAATTGGAGAAATTTAGACTTATCCTTAGGTTTGAACTTTAGGAAATTGATGATAGAATTAGGTTAGTTTCTGGGTCTAGGCTAGACATAGAATAATATGAGTGTTTATAGACTCGTTAACTTACAAATTATGCATATATACTTGATAAATTGGAAAGATTTGGAGGCATTGAGGAAATGAAAAGTATTGAAAAAGTAGCTTGCTTGACTTTGGTTATTTGGTTGAGGTAGGTTATGATTTACTCTATTTGATAGATAAACTTTTAATAGTGATTGATATGTATTGAGTGATATTGTGAATTTTGCTATGTACTTGGTTGTTGTGGTTTGGATAATTCGTATGTTGTCGTGATTGGTCTGAAATCCCAAAACCGTGAATCCATAATCTTGAACTTTCTCTATCAAAGTGATGCCTTGAATAAAGAACGCTTGATGAAATATGGTTAATGAAGTGAAAAGCGGTGATAACGAATGATAACTTAACGGCATTTTGGATCTGGTGTCACATTCCGACACGATATTATTGGATTGGTATCACATTCTGACACAGTAATATTAAAGGAAAACATATTAAACAACTTAATGTACTCAATCTCAAGAACTTTATTTCCGAAAGAGTGTGGAGGCATGAGTCCTCATGTGTGTTCTTGATATTGTTGAATGATTACGTACTTACTCTGGTGTTGTTTGCCACCTGCTAAGTGTCATAGTTGATTTTATACTATTACTTATTGCATATTAATTTATATTTTGAGTTGACCGATGATATCTACTCAGTACATGTTGCCTTGTACTGACCCCTACTTGTATTTTCTCTGTTTTCTTTTGTGGAGTGCAACAAGTGTACCATCGACTTCGACTTGCTCTTAGCTCTAGACAGTCTCCAGCACATTAGATTTCAGGGTGAGCTATTCCTTCTAGCTCGTCCTGGATTCTTTCAGTCATGGCATGATGTCCTTAATTTTGGATATAGACCATCTTATTTACTTATTTTGTGTTTTTAATACTTTTAGACTTGGATTTTGAGAATATATGTCTTTGATGTGATGACTTTCAAATTTTGGGGATAATATGTAATAGACTTTAGAAGTTTATTTGACTTTAATAAGTTTTGAGCTTCCACATTATTGTTGTTATTCGTAGTTGAACAATTGATATAAGTTGCGGTTGAATTCGTTGGTTCGCTCACTTAGGAGGTTCAGTGTGGTTGCCACTCATGACTAGTTTTGGGTCGTGACAAACTTGGTATCAGAGCTTAGGATTCGGTGATCTCATCACACAAGGACAAGTCTAGTAGAGTCTTGCGGAATGGTACGGGGACGCCTTTACTTTTTCTTTGAGAGGCTATAGGACTTTAGGAAAACTCATTTCTTTCTTTCTTTCGTGCTATTACTTGAATCCAATTGGTATCTAGGTGATACAAATTAGTATCTGACCTTCTTTACTCTATTTCGCAGATGGTCAGAAATAGAGCAACAGCTGTGGCAACACCAACACCCGCAAGACAGGGTGCGCCCGAGCCAACCATTGGGGATGCACCTCGAGGGGGAGCGGTGGCGAGAGGCCGTGGTAGAGGTTGCGGGAGAAGGCCCACCAGAGGCAGAGGACAAGCACCTGGTCCAACTAGGGATAGAGCAGTGACACCTCCACCGGCTGACGAAGTAGAGAAAGAGGGTGATGAGGAGGAGGATGAGTAGATTTGTGAGAAAGAAACACCACCCCAGCATACTTCAGAGATGATCAGTCAGGTTCTCACTTATCTCAGTAGGTAATCTGATCAGGGCCAGGCACCCCAGCGTTTTCTGCACCAGCACGTACAACATGCAATTGTTGTGGCTCCTCACATGGATGCGTCCTTGGAAATAGTACAACATGCAGCTGTTGTGCACCAGCACCTCGCAAAAGTGATCCAAACCTCGTTGAAGCGAGCCTCGCAAAAGCGAGCCATCTCTCGCAAAAGCGGAGCGCACCAGAACTTAGACATCAGAAAATCAGCCAACTCTCAACACATCGAAAGGATCCTTGGAATTCGTTCGGAGCCCTGTAAACACAAACCACATATGCAAATCAATTATATTCGACGTTTCAACTTTAATAAAATCGTCAGAACATGAATTTGAGTCCTCCTTAACCCGACATCCGTTAAAACCACAAGAAACAAACTTAACACCTAAAAAGGCTAAATCAAGCTCGGAAACTCACAAAAATCAAACCAAGACCTCATCTAGGCATAAAATCATCAACGGGACTCTCAGAATTCCGATCCAATCATTTGAACCCCGAACGTTGACCAAAGCCAACCTAAAGGCAAAAATTTCATAATTTCACAACATAAAACCTCAAATCCTCAAACAGACTCAGAATCTTGAACCGACAACTCTCACTATCAGATTTCACCTTTCGATACTGATGGAATCGATCATCGATGGCATTCTATTCCGACACTCGAAACTCCAAAAGAAACCAAAAATCATATTCTTAAAAACTTAGCCTTTCACACTCAAAACTTAACAAAATCTCAACTTTTAATTCAAAGCTCAAGACTAACTTTTAAAATTCAATCATAGAAGACTCAGGGTCAATCACGGGAGGGCAAAACGATATTTCCACGGAAAAAAAAATTATTGATCGGGTCATTACACAACTTGTTAGGCCTGAGGCTAAACCACAAAGAGGCCCAAGAATTAAACAGCCCAATAATAATTTTTCTTGGGATCCAAGTTAAGTAGAGTTTAAATGGTTGTAATATGTGATTTTGGAGAACTATGCATATCGTGAAGAAAATGTCGGTTCATCTTATCTTCATTCTACGATCTAAGCTTCTCATCCCCTTCTTATCTCTATCCGTACTTACTTGTTATTTTAATATTTTCCATTGTAATTCCATAGCATAAGTGTTGTCGTTGTAATTTGGCTATCAGTGATTACATAATACTTTGAGTATTTGTGTCAAGAGTTCGATTTGTTTCAAACTTGAACATATATCAATATCATACGGTTGAATAATTTTATTTCTGAACACCACATATCATACCAAATTGATACATATAGATCAGTTCAAAAGAATTTAAACCATAAAAAATAGTTTATAAACCAATTATGTACACAAATAGTTATGAAAAAATGTTAGTCTTAAATAGTTTATAAATATTTCTTTGAAACCACCTATTAAATCATAATCACATTGTAGATCCAAATTCAATACTTTTTTAAAAAGGGAAAAGGGTGAAAAATGCCCTTAAACTATGTGAAAAGAACAAAAATATCCTCCGTTTATAGTTTTGCTTAAAAATGTCCTTATCGTCAATACTTTGGCTCAAAAATGCCCTTGCAGTCAATACTTTGTTCCATAAATGCCCCTATAGTTATAAAATGGATCAAAAACGCCCTTTTCCAAATAAATATATTATTTTTTTTCTTTTTAAACACATCTTCTTCCTAATTAAAATATTATTAAAAAGAATACTATTCTTGTTTTCTTTCTTCTTAAATCACTTAAACAAATAAAATGTAGGAAATATTTTTTTTCTTCTTAATCTCATTTTCTCATTTAAAATAGAATAACTTCATGTACCCTTTCGACAAATAATATATGTCATATATATAAGATCATAGTATATCCATCATTAATTTATATTTATATAACAATAAAAAATAATGATAATAAAATAAGAAATATTTTCATTTTTTATTTTTTTCTGAATTGAAGTAAGATAAACATTTGCTAATTAAAAAAAACATTATTAGAAAAAGAATGTGTTAAAATATATATATATATATATATATATATATATATATTTGGAAAATGAGCATTTTTGACCCATTAAATAACAATAAGGATATTTTTGAACCAAAGTATTGACGTCAAGGCATTTTTGGACCATACATCAAACAGAGGGCATTTGTGTTCCTTTCGCATAGTAAAGGGCATTTTTGAACCAAAGTATTGACGTTAAGGGCATTTTTGAGCCAAACTATAAACGGAGGGCATTTTTGTTCCGTTCACATAGTTTAAGGGCATTTTTTACCCTTTTCTCTTTTTAAAATTAAAAAAAAAAAAAACTGAATATATATCAATATAATACAATTGAAAATTTTAATTTTTATAAAGAGAGTAATAATTAAACAATAATTATTTGAGAAAAATAGCAAATGGTAATTATATCTATTATGAAGTCTTTTAATGGACAAAAAGCTCTTGTGTACATAATGGCAATGGCAAATACATTATATCATACATGGTTGAAGCGCAATGCCAGGATATTTCAACAAAAACAGCACCCAGCAAGCTCCCTGATCAGACATATAATCCAGGAGACCCATGGGAGAGGCAATAGGTATCCTAAAGTAGCTACTAGATTATGAAATTTGAATACCTACCTATAGAAAAGGGTAAAAAACTTAACTTCAATTTAAGCACCCAAATTACTCTATAGTTTAATTATTCACCTACATTGCAATAATTTTTTTACAAAATAAAATAAAATAAAAAAGACGAAAAATACTAAAACATAATATAGAGATTAAAAAAAAACACACATATTTTAATCCTAAAAGATCTCTCTTTTTAATCTTCTTCCTAAAATATCTCCCCCTCAATCTCTGTTTCTCACTCCACTCTATTTATTTTTGAAAATTTTCTCCCTCCCGTCTCTTCAGTGGTCTCTTTATCCTTTCTTTTGTTTTCTTTTTATTATTATTTTTACCATTTTTACCTCATTGTATTTTCTAAAAAAACTCTTTGTTCTTTTATATTTTTCTCCCTTCTTTTTTTTTTTTTTTTGCTTAAATCATTTTTACACCATTGTAGATTGAAACATATAATCAAAAATTAACTTTATCATTAGTGTATAAAATGATTTTTAAAATTTATTTGGTTATAATTTTGTATAATTCATTCATTATGATAAAATTGATTTAAATTGATTTGAACTTGATACCAAGGTTAACTCATATTGTACACCATGTAAATTAATTTGATGATATTAAAAAGTTGGTATATACTTGATTAAATTGTGGTTTATGTATTATAGGGTTGTAACATATAATTAAAACCAACTTTACCATCAATTGTAACTCGATATCTTTTATAGTTCTAAACCAACATATCATAAAAAATTAGTCATACAATACATCAAAATATATACACTATAATATATTGCAACTTTAAATCAACAAATCACCATTATTTTTTTTAATTGTTATAGTTATTAAAATTTGTTATAGACGTTGGTACAATTGGAGGCTCGAGAGACCTCAAGCGTAATATATGCTACCCTCTGAGAGACTTTAGCCACATCTTAACCTAAATGAGACGATCAAGAAAGTTCTCCCCTAGAAAAAATATATTCTTAATACACCCTATCAAACCAAAAGACAAATAAACTTTATTAGTTTGAAAGAGACCGTTCAGTCAGTCTCCTTTAGCTTAGATCATGTGTTCAAGCCACAAGTGTGGTTTCCATTTGAAAAGGTTGTTACAACTAATGAAGTAGGCAAGTTGGTTACAAAGTATTTAGAAACAACTTAAGAAAAGGCCTTGTTGGGTGGAGACATTAGTACTTTGAAAACAGCTCAGTTTTGATATTTACCAACCAACATTGAATCAAGACATCCACAGTTCCCAAAACAACTCCTAGTACCTAAAATAAACCTACTAACATGGTATCCACTTGAATTTGTATATGTGATCCTGCTTTTTAGGGGTGAGGGGAACAGGATTGGGACTCCTATTTCAGAGAACTTTAGAAATGAGTAGCCATAAACCGATCCGACATCAGAATACTATTATGAGTCACAATCTTTTCACTACAAGTTGTGAGAGTTGCACCTAATAGAATATGATTTTCAAGAAAATATATCACTTAATTGAACTGAAAATCAAGGTGCATGGAGAAGCAAACCTGGTAAAGAGCATATGGATTTTTATAAATACATATTGATTAACAAACAAAACCTATGATGTTCAACAGAACAGTTCCAACAGCCAGTACAGGCCCAATGAGCACCAAAGTTTCTACTAATTCAAGACTAGAGCTGCTTCAAGACAATTCTCAAAACTTTCAATCACCCAACATCAGGAGACACAGGAAGCCGCATAAATCATAATTAGCCCAAAAAAAAGGTGCAAATGAAAACCTTATAATGTGTTGAAGCTTCCTGCACATTAAATGGCCAAACCAGCAATCTTGAAAGAAAAAGGACACTAGACCAACCTTGTTGCTATGGACAAAACATCATTTGTTTGGTGAAATATCTTCCATACCCTCATTTGTCAAACAAACCAAGTCTTATACTTACCTTTTTCACTATTTTAGGCAAAGAGGAACTGAAGGTGCTTCATGAATCTGTTACAGCTGCAGTGGTTGCTTTCACTTCTCCACTGCAATGGGGTGGCTGCACCACATTAGTCTCGGATTGAGCTTCAACAAAAGTCTTACTCTGGCTTGTTTCAACGACAGATGTAGCTTCATGCACATGAACAAATGTTTCAATTTCATTTGTTTGCTCAGGTACGTTGTTTGGTTCAGAAGCAACTGCACTCATGTTGTTAGATGCAGCTTCATTTGTTTCCTGGCATATGCTCGTTTTGATGGGGGAAGGCTTTTTTGTATTACTTAGTAAGTTGATTTTTTGAGATGGCAGCTTTGGAAGAGATTTCCGTGTAGGCTTCTTGACATTGTCTGGAGGATGTCCTTTAGCAGGATTTTGAGACGCACTTTTATCCAGGCTCAACCTACTTGTGTGCATGTTAGTATGATTTGCCTCTTTGGTGGGGGAGCTCTTTCTCCGGCCAAGCTTGGGGGATTTAGCTCTTGTTGTTGGTATCTACATCATTAAATAGTGAAAAAAGGCATAACCAGAAAATCAAATGTCGTGTCTAAGTCAAAAGTAAAACAGACAGAACAGTAAATGACTAAGAAGTGAGAACAAACCAGCAAGATCAGCATTAGAGTTCTATTAAGACATAGCAATAGCTAAGAGTTTGACGTGAACTCATTTAGTGTGAATTTTACGTGCAGTAAAAAGAAGGCAGACCATGGTGCAGTATATTCAACAATGACCAGAACATTCAGGCTCAGCTAAATACAAACTGAAAAGGATTGGCAATATCAAAGTATTGTCAACAAGGACATTTGACAGCAAGAGGAACTGGAATTACGAATTTGCTGCATTAAACAAATCAAACCTAACCAGTCTACACATGCCACATCTTCATATATGAGCAGATAAATAGCCTTCTTGTGATGATTATGATATTTCTTTTCAGTGTTGCTAAGCTGTCTTTACACTATCAAGTCTGGTAATTTGAAGGAAAAGAAAAGGCAGAAGCAACTAGCTTTCTAATATAGAATTCGGTATAGCTAAGTATCAGGTGCAGGTATGTTCCAGTTGTGATGGGGTTGCGCCATGGATCAGTGCTTGGTCCATTTTTATTTGCCTTGGTGATGAATGTACTGACGCAACATATCCAAGGAGAGGTGTCATGGGGTATGCTATTTGTAGATGACAGTATTAATTGACGAGACACCCAAGGAGTTTTATAAAGTGGATGTTAGACCAGCTATGTTGTATGGGGCGGAAATGAGGACGATGAGATGGATGTGTGGCCATACTAGGCGAGATAGGATTAAGAACGAAGATATTCAGGACAAAGTGGAAGTGGCCTCCATGGTGAACAAGATGAGGGACATGACGCTGATAAGGTGGGCATGCGAAGAGGAGATGCACGGATTCCCAGTGTGAGAGGTTGACTATGGTGGGTCTGAGTAGAGGTAGATATAGGCCAAAAAATGTATTGCGTAGAGGTGATTAGATAGGATCTGAAACACTTGCAGCTTACCGAGAATATGACCCTAGATAGGAGGATATTGAATATCAAGAATTAGGGTATAAGGTTAGTAGGCGACTCGTCTAGTTTCCCTTATCAGTGGTAGTAGTATTTTTTTCCTCCTCCTGCTTTCTAAACTACATATTATTACCTGTTGTTTATTATTTGTTGGTGCTACTGGTATTCTCTAATGTATTATTTTTCCTTCTTGCTTTTTCGTGCTTGACTTGACCCGAGGGTCTATCGAAAATAGCTTCCCTACCCTCATGAAGTAGGGGTAAGACTACTTATACATCATCTTCCTTAGACCCAACTTGTGGGATTTACTGGGTATGTTGTAAGGATCTACACAAAAGAACACACATCCATGTCATACCCATTAGACATGGCTACATCAGCAAATGAGTAGTTCATGTAGCAAAGGTAACTTCAATACTCTTGCATAATTTATCTGATTGTTTGGGTATCGCAGAGAAAATTCACCGACTCCAAACCTTCTAATATTCCTAAATTTCTAGGGTTCTGTTAGATATTCAAGCTTCTAATTGAGTAATCAATGAGCAATACTTGATCTACAGATAGACAGTGACTACATAAGAATTTACAAAGAGCATTTACATCATACTGTCATCAAAGTTAAATGATCCCAGGGACCTATGATTACAAAAACTGAGGATGCTCTAGATCGTCGCATGACCCCATTTTAAACAAGTTAGTCATTGATGGGATGATTGCCTGCTTGATAATTCACCTCAACCCATTTTATCATACGGTATTGTTGACCTTGGATAAAGCTGATTGTTTAGGGCCAGGGTGAGGGTAATCAATTTATAGCTTCATTATGTTTAGGACATACTAGGAAGATCAGAAAGACCGAAGGAGGATCCTTTTCTTTTTCTAGTAGATACTAGAGTCATAAATTATGATCAATATGTGCAAATTTCCTTAAGTTTTCGTATCCTCACACTTGAATAATTGCTGATATTTTTCTAGTAGGTACTAGACAAATGGTCTATGATTGCATCATAATATAGGCACACCCACTTTACTCAGACACTCGGAGAATCACAAAAGTGAATGGTGAACTTTAACAAGTTTAGACCATTGAGCTGTGTACCTTATAATACAATTATAAATGGGGTAAGAAAGAAAAAAGAAATCCACCAGGAATTAAGACAGGGTCAGTACATGATTATTATTATTATGTCAATCTTAACATTAAGGTAGCGAAAGGAGCGAGCCACTTCTAGTCTACTGAAGATTTTCCAACATTACCAAGCTACCCAACTTAACCATTGACAGTTCATTAGTTCCTTTGTAGACATACCACGCTTAAAACTAAGTTGAGTGCATTTATGTTTAATTATCACAGAATGAAAGTATACTTTGATTTTGCTAAAGGTTTAGTGTTCACAAAGATACAAGTCAAACCTAGTAGTAGAGTGGAAATCAGAATTAAGAAGACTGTAGTATCATGAAATTTTAGAAATATGAAGAGTGCAGGACAAGTGTTGCCATTAAGAGACTGTATAGCATTTCAAAAATGGACTATAAAAGCAATCAGAACAATAAATTGGCAAACTTAAAAAACCTTTCCTTGGTTCATTTCATTCCATGTTGACTGGAAACAAATCTCTGGATATAACCAATGATCTAAAATTTAAACAAAGATAGAAGTCTAGAACCCCTGAACAAAATAACCATTATGCATGTGATAACCATGAACTAAGTCCCAGATGGAAAAACAGGAAAACTGGTAATATAAAAAGCCATAATAAAAGACACCTCCTTATATGCATACATGCAACTAATACATTCTTTTGAGAATTTACTTGTCATTTTTTCCAAATATTGAATGTCCTTCATCCAATTACTTATAATCTTGTGCCAGAAAGCAAAATGATAAATGATTTGCTGCAATTGATTCATCAGATAGGTGCTCCATGCCAGAAAGTGAGAAAACAGATTGTGGATAAATTATACCTCCAAGAAGTCATCCAAATAGTTAGAGCTATAAGGCATGAATATTTTCTTAAAGATCAAAGACAACTTATATATGAGAAATTAGATGCATAACCATCTCGTTGACCTGGTTTAACTGACATCTAATCTTGAGGGAGCTGATGTGACTACAGCTGATAGAGAATATGCAAAACTAAAATAATCAACATTGATGTCGTTCCAGTCTTAAAGGTTAGATCCAGCTGATAAAGAAACAAATCTACAGTAGCCAAAGTGAGTATGTGACTTCAATTGAACTACCTAGTATAATATCCTAACTAGAAGCATGAATCAATTCTCTTTAAAAAAGCAACTATAGAAATTTCATGATATTTCATTCATAAGAATCAAATAAAATGATTCTTTATGCCCCATTAATTATTCATTTAATCTTTTCACAAAACAGTGACACAGTATGTTCAATACCAAACAAAACAATTCTTCACCAATACCACAGCCAATTTTCCAACAAAGGATCCTCCTCTGATAAACCAACTTGCTTTAAAAATGATATAAATTGAACCTGAATTTTGGCACTCCAACCCCAAAAGGTAGCTAAGAATAATTAGCCCTTTAGCCAATTTTATCCAAAAAAAAAAAAAAAAACTCCTGCATACACACAAAAACTTTTATGAATGTATCCTCACAAAGACCCAGTCTTGCATGTTTAAACCCCCATAAAGACAAGCAAACACAAACATATGTTACTCATACCACGATGTGGATAAATAATAATCTCACCTACGGAATGGGGCATGCACCTAGCCAAGTATAAAAGAATTTCCCAACCTTTTGAATCCTAATATTACAATTATTTTGGTTAACAAAGAGTGTGGATGAATGTGTTCACCTTCCAAAATGACATTGGCAAACATTCCTAGTTTCTCCTATGAGGGAAGCAACTAGCCCCTGAATTCTCTCATTGTTTTTTACATCAATGGTAGCTTGTATATGGTCACAAAACTGAGATCATTACTCCCTCTGTGCGAGATATGAATAGTTTTATCAAAGATTTTTTAATGAACATCAATTTTCTGTACTCTTGTAATTTTCCCATAGGTTTCATATCCCATGGATATATTTTGAAAATTTTGTTTTCCACAAGCCAGAAGGACATAAGGACTCACACGGCCACTCCTCCAAGGTCATTGTAAATGGTACAATAGTTGGAACCCGTCGGAGGCCTATATGTCGAAAGTGGATAAATGGTCCCGACGCAATCCAGGACATCTGACCCCAATAGATGTAGTCCAAGTTTCATATTTACAACAAAAATCAATTGCAACTACACAGTGAGCCAACTCAAATAACAAAGGAGATTTCATCCAACAAAGGGAAAAAATTCTTCAACAACTCAGAGTTGAGCTCCTAGGCAATCAAAAGCAGGCGTCAGAAAAATCTGAGTTTGAAGATATAGAAGACCAGTCTTTGCATCAATTTTCAACCAAATTGACATCATAATGCTATCACCAAAGCATTATCAAAGTCGATGTCATGCATGACATTAGCAAACATGGACTGAAATTATTTACAGTGATACTATAGCATTACTGCAGCTCTATTGTAGAACTTTAACTATAGCAATTTTTGTCTATAAATAGCCTCCCTCTCCATTTGTAAAACACGCCTTATCTTCCAAGAAACACTCTCATCTCTCTCTCTTTCTCTCATTAGAAGACTTGAATAGAGCTTGCTCCCTACTTGTAACATTTTCCAATTTTCTTTGATATAAATATCAAAGTTCAATTTTTAACATGTTTTTTTAATTACTATTCTAACATCTCTTTTTTATTGTCTTTATTACTTATGATTGACACTACCACCTACCTTTAATTAATTATTGCATTTTCTAACATATGGTCGACTTTGCATTAGCATTTACATTTGAAACATTCTTATGATTAATTAATACCCAATACCAACATTATACAAAATGTCACCTTAACTCAATATTATGAGTAATAATCTTTACTATATTTAATATATATATATATATATATAAAATCTTCTCCGTCCCAATTTATGTGGCACACTTTCCTCTTTAGTCTATCAATAAAGAGCGTTACATTCCTATAATAGAAACAACTTAACTTTAAAATTCCTATTTACCCTTAATGAAATGACTTATAGGCACCCAAATGTTCAAGATTTGTTTTAGACCACAAATTTTAAAAACCTTCTTTACTTTCTTAAACTTTGTGCCTAGTCAAACAAAATTTATAATTACGTAATAGACATTTTTTCATTTAATTTAAGTAACAATAATGGATTTCGATCACTTTGTTAATTAAAAAAAAGTTATTTTTCAACAATCTTAAATAACTAATTGTCATATATAATTATATATTACTCATATATATTTGTTAATTGTATTCAGGACCCATATCCGCTCTGATATCCATACTCAGATCCATATTCCCCAATCTTAAAAGGGAAAAAGGACAAATATACCCCCGAATTTTGATAAATGGTATGTCTATGCCCTCCGTTATACTTTCGGGTTGTGTATACCCTTACCGTCAATATTTTGGTACGTATATACCCTTAATTTAAACGGAGGGACACGTGTCATGATCTTAATGGTCTATGAGACACGTGTCATGATCTTAATGGTCTATCCAAATTTAAATTAGACCATTAAGATCATGACACGTGTCCCTCCGTTTAAATTAAGGGTATATACGTACCAAAATATTGACGGTAAGGGTATACACAACCCAAAAGTATAACGGAGGGCATAGACGTACCATTTATCAAAATTCGGGGATATATTTGTCCTTTTTCCGATCTTAAAATAAATCTAATGATGAATCCAACCTCTAGATCCAAACCCATAACTGATACCCACACTCGTGTTAGAGCAACATAGAACATAACTGGAACATACACCAGCAATTGATTTCTTTCTGGACTACTAGTATTAAAATTAATTAAATGTTTTGAGACATTGATTTAACAGTCTTAACAAACTATGAAAAAGAACACCATTTTCATTTAGTGAATTGCAGGTTGATATCTAAAGAATGTTTCCACTATTATTGATGTTCATTGTCAATATCAATGGAGTCTATTAGTAAAGTCCCCGACCCACATTGCTGATTTTTCTGAAGTAACATTTTCAGATAATAAACATGTTGACATGCCATCATCTGGTTGTTTTAAGCAGTAATGATTGTTTCATAATGTTATTCTGAACTTATAAATGAAAAAGTTAATGATTAGAAATTATGCACATCAGATAACAGAAATATGCCTAATACATTGGAAGCAACTAAAAATACTCCAAAATTTCAAGTTAGAGACAATCTTCAAAAACAATTTATAATCAGTGAGCAATGAAGTAGTTGATAAAACAACTAAAAGTATAAGTTTCAGTTTTCAGTTTAGAGTTTAGAGTTGTACCAAAGTACCCTTTATCAAAAGAGCATCCAACTAATGCCAGCCAAAGCAACAATGGACATATCAGACTTGACTATTGCTTCACATTACGTGAGTCCTAACTCTTCTATTTAAGTAAAATTACATGACATGACTCATTTATTTTTTGTATTAAGTCACTTAAGGTCACCATAAAAGTTGGTTAAAATTTTGTCAGACCAATCATGAAATCCAGATACATCAAGTATACAGAGCCTAACACGAGTAGTATTATAGAAACCTAAAGTCTAAGCAACTATTGAGGATACTATCTATTTGGAAGAAAAGGAATGCAAAGAAATAAAGAGCCTAAAATGTAATTTTTTTATTTTTTTTAAGAATAGATGTTTTCGTCATAGAACATGAATTATTGCTGAGTTTCGTGACGTATAAAAGAGAGAAAATATTACCTTCTTCAACTCCACCTGGGGAGGAGGGGGTTCCTGATAAAAGCTTGGCATGGGGGTTGCTTTAAACTTTAAGCTCTTTCTTAACATTTTGATCTCAGCTTCCTGAGTTTCCTGATTGAGAAATACAAAGAGCACAAATGAATGTCTTAAAAGGCAATGTTAGAAGCCATTACCAGATTTCTACATCATGAAAATGATAGAGCACAACAGTCACCATGCCTTAGTCTTGGCTTGCAAATTACTCTGCTCGACTTCCTTCGCATGGATTTTTTCCTCAAGCTTAGAGTAAAACTATTCAAATGAAACAGAAACAAACTCTATCAAGTTTCCAGGATAGGATTACAATGGAAACCAACAGCTAATGCGAGGAGAGAACAAACCTCTCTCCTTTTCTCAGCCCTCTCATCGCACTTGAAACTCATATTGTAGGTTGGAAGAGCACCTACTTTGCGAGACTTGGCATCTGCAGCAGGACTCCTTTAAAGTGATTAAGGATAAACTGGAAATTTCATCCTTTCAGACAAATGCATCCAAGAAAAAGAAAATATATCTCTAGTACAGAGGAAAGCAAAGAGTAGAGGAAAAAGTTAAGAAAGATCAGCATATATAGGATACAAAGGTGATTCTGCATTTCCATCAGCTTTATTTGGGGCAGCTTTCTTCAAAGATATCGGGTTTGTTTTCTCCCTGGAGATGGAAATTATAGTTCACAAGCCATCGTGGAGATAAGATATCTTACATTGCGTAAAGAGCACAAAAGAAGACTTAAATAAACTCAGACACAAAGGCCAAAGAGGGATTAGGATCTCTCAGAAAATTCTTGGTTTAAATGTCATACAGCTGAATGCAACAGATGGTGGAACAACTAGTAGAGGAAACAGGACATACTTAAGGCTGTCAACATTTGGAGAAGGTGATGTTGCATCAGGTTGGCCAGATTGCTGCAAGAAGATAGACATTAGTAATAATGAGCAACAACACAGAAGCACATAAACTAACAAACTAAAGAGACTGTTGTGCTCTAAGCTGTATTTGTGTCTACAACAAGAATGATGATATGCACCTTTACCTTAGCAAGACTGACATTTATACGGGCTACGGCGGGTTTTAAATTGTTATCAGCAGTTTTTCTGTCATTAAATGATTTACTCTTTACACCAAGGGAAGAAGTCTGTTTAGACCGTTGCTGCGAGGCTAGGGAACCATTTGAAACAACAGAACCAGCTGATGCATCTTTGCCATCTTTGGTTTTCTTGACACCAATGGACGCAGTATTTTTGCCTTTTCCTGGAGCTTTGGGCTGTTTGGAGTTCTTAGACTCTCGAGATTCTTTGGCTTCAAGTCCCTAGAAAAGAAAAAACTCATAATTGTGGCATAAAAAAGACTCAATCAAGTTAATAATCCAGCAATGAACTCCCTTACCTCAGAACTGGCACAGGGATTGTTTTCTATAGTCGTGGTTGATTCGTGTGCGACCTCGTGTGCAGTGGAAGCAACAGTTTCACTATAATTCACCATCACAGCACTCTGAAAACTTCTTTCCAATCCTTGAACACTGAAACTTCCGTTAGGAACATCGTCTAGTTTGCCAGTAACTACTTCTGGAAGTTGGTGAATTCCATTTCCAAAGCTCGACCCGTTTACGGAAACAGATATGTTATTGTCAACTTCCATCATGCTCTAGAAAGATGCAAACTAGCAATCCCCAATTCTAGAAACCACAACCACAAGACATACATCATGTTATAGAAAGGGGAGACTTTAAAGTATAATTAAGCAATACAAAAACAGTCCCTTTTCTTCATTGTAGTAGGTAACAATCAGATATATATAAATTATGCCACACACTACATGAGAAAACAACCATCTAACACAATGTAGAGATTAAAACACCAAGGATCAGAAAAATCACAGCTAACCCATCAACTATCAAAGTTCAGATTTCAAATATAAAATATATATTTTTTCCTTCCACCTGCTAAAACATAAACTTGTACCATCAGTATTAGACGACCACCAAACAGTACACATAAAAAAAAAAACGCAGACTTCACTTCTCAAGTCCAAACCAATGTTCAAAAACAAACATGACACAGCATAAGTAAAGAAGTCAAAAACCAAATCAAGTCAAGTAACAATAGCACAAGCCAACAAAGTGAGTAAAGTAGAATAGATCTCCGACCCAGGAACTATTTTCAGCTTTATAACACTAATGCTAATAAGATATAACTTATTAAATAATACAAACAAATGCAGATGCTTCTGAAAAACATCAACTCACCTAAAAATGATTACAAGTCCATTGAATCCACAAGAGATCTGAGAAAACAACTTTCACAAACAAAGATCTTGAAACCTAAAAACAGTGATTAACAGAAATTGCACTTCTTCTTTTTTGGGTGAAATTGGAAGTGAAAAGGTCTGAACTGAGAAGAGGGCTACTCTGGTTTTTTTTTTTTTCAAACGAAAATTTTGCAGTGGAGTGGGCTTTTGCAGCTTTGTGAGAGGTTTTGGGGGTGTTTTTAGAATTTGGTAAAGTTTGTGGTGCCAGCAATATTCAAATCTATTCCAGGTCACTGCCTGATAAGAGAGAGAAGTTGGTGTGTCTGGACATTTAGAGAGAGAAAATGGCCATCGATCGGCTGACGTGACAATATCAACGGCTAGATTTTGCATCCTATTTTGCAGCTGCATTATCTTCTATACCGGGTTGTTTGGTAAAGTGTATTAGGAAAAAATAATGCATGCATGAACTTTTTTATTTGGTATTTTTTTTCAACTTATGTATAACTAAATCAAACATTAATTATACACTTTATTGTGTATTAAAGTGTATATTACTAATATGATGGATTTCTAGGTATTTAACTACACATCCTTTTTTATCATATTTTTTATTATTTCGTACCATTTTAAAAAATTACAAAAATTTCTCTTTTTTCTCAAATTTTCTCTTTTCCATATACATAACTTCAATCTTCCAACTCCACTATTTTCTCCCTTTTTTCATGCTTCTAATCACTCCATTGTATCACTGGAGTAATACTCCAATTACCTTTATCACTCTTTTATTTTTAATTTTAAATATGTTCTCTCTCTAGTTAATCATTTAAAGTTAATCAAAAGGTAGTTCTTCATTTATTTTTTTCTTTCCTGTTTTTTTTTATAGAAAAACACGAACAATAGGCTCAATTTATTGACTACGTATCATATATTTGTTATGTGTGTGCATTACTATTTTATAACTAAATCATTTTTTATCATATTCATAATTTTTTTTGTATATAATACATAGCTACGTCAAATTATACGGGCATGATACACAAATACTAATTTATACTACGGGATTTAGGTAAGTTATACTAGTTTTGATGCATGCATTAGAATGTTTAAGGACACAATTGCTCCTTAAAACCTTTTCTTACATATTTTCCACCATAATTGTGAAGGATATCTTTGTAAATAAACATTTTTATGCAATGCATGCTATTTTTAATGTACCAAATCAAATAATGCATAAAAATAATCTAATCTATAATTAATGCAAGTATTACTAATACAAGCATTATTAACCCAAACATTACTAATACACTTTATTTAACATTATTTTTATACACTTTACCAAACGACTCCTATATGTCTACACTAATAAACCTTTCTTATCTACTCTTTTCCAAGGAAAGTTTCTTTCTTTCTCTTCTCTTATATATCATCTATGCTATATCAAAAGCATAAATATTCTTAATTGAGTTTAAAAGGTTTCATCAATTTTGAGCAATATTTAAGACATTTATGTTGTTAATTTTTTTTTTTTTTTAAAAAAGACCGCCCTTCCATATTAAAGAACTCCTTGAGGTATTTTTTCTTCTTTTAACCTAGATACATAATTGTTCAACTTGATCGTTTGACTAGTAATATGTAGTCTTTTCATTTTAATTTGTGCGACGGTATTTAAATATTGAGAGTCAAACAAAAAAAAAAAATAGTGACAATTTTTATATTTTTTTTAAGTATTTTGAATTGTTAATCATTTTTGGTTATCTTGATCATTTAACCAACAAAGCAATTATATATAGTATTTTCATCTCAATTTATATGATGATGTTCAAATTTTGAGAGCTAAGCAGTTTTGTTTTACCACAGTTTATACTTCTTTTTTAAATATTTTAAATTATTAATCTTATAATTATGGTACTTTTTACTTTGTAGGATTTGGACATGTGATTTCATAGAAATGAAATTAGCGTTTGGACATGTGATTTCATGTTGATTTCATTTCATGATTTCATATTATGAGAGAGAAAATGATCAAAATAGCCCTTAATGTATAGACTTAGATTGATTTGGTCCCTCATATATGCAACTTATGAAAAAGGTCCTTTATCTATGTTAAAAACTTATCAATTTAGTCTTTCACCCTAAAATCCTAACGACACAAACAAAACCTCTGTTTTCTTGGATCAGTTCCAAAGAATGAAAACTCCCGCCTTTCCAACAAACAACACTCTCACCTTTCCAACAAAAAAACCCTTTTTCTTGTAAAATCAACCGACACAAGTTTTTTCCATTGTTGAACGATGTTAATCAAAAGGTACTCCAAGGGATCGAGAATTTATTTTGCTTTTAGTCTAGGCAATCCAAAGGCCAGCCTATTTGGTATTCAAAATTTGCAGGGTTGTTAGTACTATTTTTCCAATCGTTTTATATAAGATTCGTTTTTTTTCTTTTTGGTGATATGAAAACTACCTTTTTGATTTTTTACTGTTGGCTTTTTTTGGTTTGTGTATTAAAAAATATTTAGAAGTTATGGTGTACAACGTATGCATGCTTTGTAACATCTAGAATGCGGTCTTAATCAACTAAAATATGTAATCTTTTAACTGCATATTTTGTGTTCGAGGAGTCGTTTTTTAGTATCAAAGTTTATCATAAAGGATTGATAAAACATCATCCAACCAAATAGTATGTTGGTGGTATCATTGACTACTTTGATTATGTTGAATTAAATGACTTGAAGAAGATGGTCGAATTATGTGGTCACCTGAATGATCAATAATTTTTTGGCATAAATGTGAGAAGCTTAGTAACAAATGGAGATTAGTCTCCACAGAGGTTGAAGAGCATAACATAAAAAAAAATTATCCCTAAAGATAGAGTAGTGGAGTTATATTTTGAGCACTTGGACTCTTATATTGGAATAGATGATCCAATTGAATTTGGTTGTAGAACTAGTCGCATTCCAGAGAATGAAGATGCCGTTGGACCTATTGACAAAGAGTTTGAAAGGGAAAATTTATCTTCGGGAGATGATTTTGAGGATTCTGAAAATGATTCTCTAATGACGAGCTGATGGTTGATAAACAAGGACACTATAAACATAGTTTTGAGGATGGCAGAGAGTTTATTACTGATGAAATTCAAAAGAAGATGTTACATGAAGATGGGGATCCTGATTGTGTTAACTCTGAAGACAATAAGAGTTTCGATGGTGATTCAGACAATGAAAGTTTTGATTTTCTGAAGCACAATGCAAAGACTGAAGGAAAAAAATCCAATTTTGGCATTGGAATACACTTTCGAAAGCAAGGAAGAGTTCAAAAATGTTGTAACAACTCATGAGGTAAGCCAAGGAAGGTATATTTGGTGGAAAAAGAATGATAAAGTAAGGATGAAGGCAAAGTGTATACACAATGATTGTAGCTGGGAAATAATGGATTCAAAAATGCACAGGGAAAATATGTTTCAGGTAAAAACTTATAATCCCTCACATAGTTGTAAAAATTGGCACCATTATAACAAGACGATAACTTCTTCATTCATTGCAAGGACCTACCTTGATAGAATTAAACATAATAGGGTATGGAAGATGTCTGAATTCAGAGATACGGTTAGTGTCGAGCTTAAAGCTCATGTTACTTTAACTCAGGCTAGGACAGCTATAAAAAAGGCAATTGCATTACTTGATGGAAATTTAAAAGATCAATTTGTCATTCTTTGGGACCATGTTCATGAAATTAACAAAACAAATTCAGGCACTTCAATTTATATGAAGTTTACTGATAATGAGATGCCTAATAAGCCAGATAGATTTCAAAGAATCTACTAATGTTTTGTTGCTTGTAAAGAGGCTTTCAAGGTTGGATGTCGCAGAATAGTAGGTGTGGATGGGTGCTGGTTGAAGGGACTGGGAATCAATTATTGACAGCAGTGGATCTAGATGCTAATAATAACATATTTCCAGTAGCATATGTTGTTGTTGAAAGGAAACCAAGGAGACACAGTCATGATTTTTAAACCACTTGGTTGGTGACTTAGAGATTGACGATCAAGAAAGCTAAACCTTTATGTCGGACAATCAAAAAGGTCTTGTCAAAGCTTTTAACGAGATTTTGCCATATGTTGACCATAGATTTTGTGTGCGACATCTCCATAATAATTTTAAGAAGGCTGGTTTTTTTGGTTTGTCCCTCAAGAATGCTCTTTGGGCTGCTACAAATGCTTCAACTGTGGAGTTTTTTTAAATTTGCATGGAGAAGATGCATGAATTAGATGTCGAAGCCGCTGCATGGTTGAATGAAAAACCACCTACTAAATGGTCTAAATCACATTTTTCAACAGGTGCTAAATGTGATGTTTTGTTGAATAATATGTGTGAATATTTTAATAGTATGATTCTCGATGGTCGAGACAAGCAAATCATAACTTTGTTGGAGAAACTAAGATATCTTCTTATGGCTAGATTCCAAGCTAATAGGGAGAAATCAGAAAAATGGAATTCAGGTGATATTTGTCCTCGGATCAAGAGCATCTTGCACAAGAATGAATCTGCGGCAGCTACGTTTATTCCAAAAAAATCAAATCAATGGAATTATGAGATTCTTAGAGCATCGATTGCTGACAATTGGGTTGTGGACCTACAAAACAAAAAGTGTAGTTGTAGAAAATGGACTATAACATAAATTCCTTGCAAACATGCAGTATTGGCTATTTGGGCTAAAAATGATGCGGTTCTTGATTATGTTGATGATTGCTACAAAGTTGATACATATAAAAGAATTTATGAAAAAACCATCTTTTTGATAAATGGATCACAATTGTGGCCTAAATCAAACAAGGTTCCTCATTTGCCTCTGAGACTTGTAAGACAAAACAAGAGGGGAAGAGACCAAAAATTGAGGAGACGAGAGCAAGATGAGGCAGGATCAAGCAGAACAAGAATGCAAAAAAAAAAAGCAAATATCTGTTAATTGTAGCTTATGTCGCAAGCCTGGCCATAATATAAGGACCTGTAAATTTAAAAATTATGTGCAGTCTAAAGTAGGTGCATATGACTCAGCTTTCTGGATGCCTCCTACTTAATCAATTTCTGAAAAGTTACCGGTAATTTTTTTGACATAAATTTTGATTTGGCTCTCAATTATATTGTTTTACAAATACAAAACTAATGCATTGTACATTTACAGGTTAGAAGAACAAATTCTGGACCAAGTCAAGATTGTTTTGATACTTAATGTGGGGTTGCTATCAATTTTGATTGGGCTAAACATGGTGCCACAACTTTTTTTGTGTGATGGACATAAACACTGCTTGTTTTGTGAAGGATATATAGTGTTGCTACTATTTTTTATTTTATGAACATGGTGTGGTTGCTTTTTTTTTTTTTTTTTTTTTTTTGTGAAAAGAATAGATGATGTTGTTATAGCAATGGTTCTTATGGTGATAACATTATGTTGTTGTTTTTTCAAGTCATTTGTAGCTAGTTTTTTTTATGTTGTGTGGATGAGCTTAAGATAAGTGCTTAAAATATATTTTTTATTTTATCCAAACACTATAAAAGTGCTTAAAAGTTATTTTGGCTTAATGCACTTAAGAGTTGTGCTTGGTATTGCACGAATATGATGTATAGAGGAGTTATCACAAGTAAAGAAAGGTGATATGGAGGAGTTTAATAACCATGAGATTGCACCAGAGACACCTTTTTCTATAATTGTGATGTTGTTGTTGCTATACAGAGCACACATCCTACTAATAATGTGCCTCATTATTGATGAAGACACCAACACAAATGTTCATCATAGTATTGCTCATGAGTTCCAGATCCCACAGGGATGTCAACATAATAAATGAAATGGCTAACAACGACATGGCAACATCATAGAGTATATTCTTTAAACTAACAAAATAATGTTCTATTACTGTCGTAGGAAATCATACCCAATCATGCAATCGACTTTATCATTTGGTACTCTTAAAAGAGGTTGATATCGGAATGGCATATGTGACAAGAAGCAATGTTCAAGTTGTGACATTTGACGGGACCGAAATGAACATACTAGGAAAAGTCTATCTGGTGCTATAAATTGGATCAATAGGGTTTTCGATCCTATTTCATATGATGAATGCATCAACTTCATATACAACATATCGATGGATCAACCTTGTATTTATCTAGTAGGATTTTCCTTTCCATACTACACCAGGGCATAAAATATAAATTGGTTAGACGAGACATAGTAATATAGAGAGAGGCCGAAAATCCTATCCGTCCAATGTCCCTTATTTATTAATTGGACGAATCTACTTTTCACACCATGGAAACTTAATATTGCGCAAAGAATTGGAGAAAAGGATGCATCAGATCCTAGTGATCAAAATATTAGATCACGAGTTCAAACTAGAAATGGATCTTAGAGCGAATTTTGATAGGATCATTGAGACTATATAGCTAAAACATTATAAAGACACAATATGCCTTATTTATAACATCGCTAAATGAAATTTAAGGTTATCATTAGCAGTTTTCCACAATATATTGGCCTTCAAATGACCACCTTAAATGTTATTGACTAATACTACAACAATACAAGTACAAATAAAAATAAATCATATCATAGTTTCTTCGAGTCAATCATTTTTCGCTTTATTGATTCTCAACAACTTCATATGTTTCCACATTTACTTCAAGTGCGACAATTCTACTCAATAACTTTGAAATGTCAAATTTGATTCTCATCATCTTATCGAAATGCATCTGGTCCATGATTCTCCAATCTGCCAATTTATAGTTTTTGTTGTTCTACTCTTGTGTGTTTGATAAATAACAATTTTGATGAGTGTATCAGTAGCCGTCTTCTTTACCTTCATCGGAACCTACCCAAACACCATCAACAATGGAAAATTTTGGATCGATTGATTTACAAGAAAATGATTTTTTGTTGGAAAGACAGGAGTTTTCATCCTTCGGAACTGATCCAAGACGACAGAAGTTTTGTTTAAGATTTTTGTTCAATCTTAAGTATGCAACAAATAAAACTCCATATACTGTATCACATTACACCTATACCAAAGGTTCTATATTAACAGAAGAATCTTTAGTTTCTCAATCATCCACGGGCCATCAGCTCAGCAAAACGCCTGGATAGATCATCCTCACTGACGTTCTCTTCATTCTTAGAAGATATAGCATGGATGACTACTTGTGGAAGCCCGACAGACACCTCGAGTCCATAGTCATCAGCCATCGATTGTATCAAGCTGCCGACCTGATCCTCTGGAGTCGATAAGGAAGTACTTCCATCCATAGAACTCTCCATGAATTCAGCTTGAACCTCCATATTCACAAATTGACACTCGAATGAATCCATCGTCCCCGGCATTTTTCTGTAGATTCCCTGTGTTGAGTGAAGACTCCAGTGATTTTACAATCGAGGATATTGACTTGTTGATTGTCATCATCTTCGCCTGAGTATCTAGGCGAACCACAACGACGTCAAGGCGAGATCAGAGACGGAGATAGTTCATCTGTTCGTTGTGCTTGCAGCAGGCGTTTTACGCTGTCCATGTTACCTTTCTCGATGGCATTCTTCACCCTGAGCTTCTCAGACTTGTCATCCTTCTCGCATTTTTGGGCTTGGCGTTGGAGGCTTTTCGATGTGAACTTGAGCTCTACGATCTGATTCATCAATTTCTCGGCGTTTCCTATTTTCTAAGCTTTGGTGATGGAGTCTTCCGATTATTTTTGACGATTATTCTCCTTTGATCGATCAACCATCATTTCAATTTTTGAAGTATATCAATCGTCTTTTCAATGTCCGTGAGTTGCACATCTCTGTTTAATTTGACACAATTTTTTTTTTGCGTCGTTAGGGTTTTAGGGTGAAAGACTAAATTGATAAGTTTTTAACATAGATAAAGGACCTTTTCTATAAGCTTCATTTACGAGGGACCAAATCAATCTAAGTCCATACATTCAGGACTATTTTGATCATTCTCTCCATTATGAAATGAAATCTCAAATTCTTCAAAAATCATGATTTAGAATTTTTCGAATACAAAAACTAACCACAAGTTTATATTTTGTAAAAACAATCTCACATTTATATCTACTAACCATTTATTTTATATATAAATAAAATTTATAATTCATATCATTACTTTTTAAAATATTTATATCTCATATAATGATTATTCTCACCAACATAAATTTATTATTACTTCAAATCAATTCCTACTTTACCATTCATATTCACAAATTCATTATTTTTTTTTATCAAATTTATTTATTAATCAAATTGACCAATAAATGGCTCAAAGTAACAATTAATGTTAGTTCGTCTTCTCGATCATATGATCAAGAAATGCATGTTTAACGTGAGAAAATTGTCCGTACTATGCGTAAAGACTAGACACGACAACTTATGTTCAATTATTTTATATTGAATTAAAGTATGATCAATAAAATATTGTGTTTTTTTAGAATAATTTTGTGATAGTATATTGTGCAATTTTATGAGCTTTTGCTTATTTTGTAAGATTGTATAAAGAATTGAAACAATTTTAATAGTTTACAACTTATGAGGTTCTTATGTTTATGAGAAAACATATAACATAAAAAGTTCAAATTGCATGTCCAAACAAAACTTCAACTTTATCTCATAATTTCATAACATGATTTCATATCATGATTTCATACTGTGATTTCAAATCATTATTTCATATCGCATGGTCAAACAGTCCCACAGTTTTAAAAATGAAAAAATTATTTATCGAAAATTAAAAGATTTTATGTCGAAATGTACGGTCAAAATTAAGAAATTTGAATTTCAAAAAAGAGTATCATATAATTTGGGATAGAGAAAATATATATTTTGTGTTGTACAATGTGTCTTCGCCTTTTGATTATGTTCTAATATTTATAACTTTATATATTTATTGAGATAGTAATTATTTCTCAAAACTTATTCAACTAAATTAAGTTTTGGAAGTCTTTTCAGAAAGGTTTGGTTTTGAAGGTAAATTTGAGTACTTCTTTCCATCCCCAAACTGATGGTCAAGAAGAGTGCATGATTCAGACCTTAGAGGATATGTTCAGGGCGTGTGTGATCGATTTCAAAGATAATTAGGATGAACACCTACCTTTCATAGAGTTTGCTTACAATAATAGCTATCACTCTAGCATCCAGATGGCTCCCTATGAGGCTCTTTATGGGCGAAAATGTAGATCGCCTATTGGTTAGGTTGGATTGAAGTTGGTGAAGCTGAATTGATATGACTAGACTTAGTTCATCAAGCCATGGAGAAGGTGAAGATTATTCAGGAAAGTTTAAAGACAGTGCAAAGTCATCCGAAATCCTATACAGATGTTAGGAGAAGAGACTTAGAGTTTGAGGTGGATGATTGGGTTTACTTGAAGGTTTCACCCATGAAGGGTGTTATGAGATTTGGAAAGAAGGGTAAACTCAGTCCCTGGTATATTGGTCCTTACAGGATATCTAAGAGAATTGACAATGTAGCTTATGAGTTGGAGCTACCACCAGAGTTAAGAGTAGTCCATTCGGTATTCCACATTTCTATGTTTAAGAAGTGTATGGGCGATCCTTCACTTATTATACCACTTAGAATATTGGTATTAAGGACAACCTATCTTATGAGGAGATACTCATTCAGATTCTTGATCATCAGGTTCACAAGTTGAGGACCAAGGAGGTTGCATCAGTCAAGGTCTTATGGAGGAATCAATTTGTTGAGGAAGCTACTTGGGAGGCTGAGGAAGATATGAAGAAGAGATACCCACATCTCTTTACTTTCGGAGAAATTCCAAACTAAGGTACTAACTCTTTTCTTGGTACTCTTTAAATTGTTATGCTAAGTTATGTGAATTGCATGTTGGGTGTTTGAGTTCGGTGTTAGATGTTTTCCCATACCCTGTTCTACTTAGAGTGATCTCATTTGAGGAGGAATGTTCCCAAGGGGGAGATATTGTAACACCTCGGACTTTGAAAAAGATAAATTAAGATTCGTAGTGACTCTTCAACTATGAGTTTCAGGTCAACTTCAAACAGCCATAACTTTCAGCACAAGATGAGTTAGGTGACCCATGATGTATCAAATCGATGGTTGTTGAGTTCTCTTGCCAACGCTGTTGGGTTTGCTAAATTCTGAGTTCGGATGAATGAGATATGCCCGTTTGAGTGTAGCCTATCTAGTTAAGGTAATTCATCCATTTTAAGGAGGGGTATTTTGGTCTTTTTCTTACCTCACTAGCCTAGAACATTTTTTTTTTTTTACCCTTTTTGGGGTCTAAACTAATTGAGATTAGTTTTATTCATTCCAAAAGAGCATAAGGGTTTTAGAGAGAAGTTCAGGAGGAGAAAAAGAAGAACATTCAAGAAGTTCTTCCAAGCTTTGAGGATTTTCGCCAAGAACTTAGTTTTTTCGAGGTATGTAAGCTCTCATAGTATTGGGTTTGTTCAACCTCATGCCAATCATGTGAATTTCAGCCATAAATTCATTCTTGAGGTTGGTTAATTTGGATTATTGAGAAATTATTAAGGTTTTAGCTTCATTGTTTAATAATGGAGTCTTGTTGAGTTCTTGAGGTGAGGATTTTGCGAATGAGTGTTGTTCTTGATGGAATTTGAGTGGATTTTTAATTAATTTTGTTGGGTTTATGAATCCAAATGTGTTTGGGAGCAGATCATTCGATTCTAGATGAGTTAGGCCTTGAATTGAGCAACAAAAATTTGTCAAAAATCTGGGGATGGGTGTGGGTGGCGCGCCACCACTGTGCCAGAACTACTGCCTAGTAATTTTGGGCCTAGCGCGGCGCGCCACTCAGTGAGCCCCAAAATACTAGTCAATATTTTTGGGGTTGGCGCCTCGCGCCATTCAGTGCACTAGGGTCATCACTTCCCTTACCATTCCTACCTTCTTTCTGTGTGTGTTCCATCAAATCGTACCTATGTTCTCTCCCTGATATCCATACTTAAAATCTTCATAAATACTTGAGATATCATGCATATCTTAAATACATCTATTGAATTACATTTCAAATTAAAGTAAAGTTAAGAGGAAAGATCAAGAACGTCTTCGAGTCATTTTGAGAAGTCTTTTGCAATTATCAATAACTTGTTTTAAGACTTGAGTAGACTATGACAATGAGGAGAGTTAAGTTTCTTGTTTCAAATTGAGTATAAGGGAACTAAGTATTTCCAACTATGTAATACTTTTACATGTATAAAAGAGAGAAATACTGATTTCTAAATGAGTTTACAAATTTAGAAAAGTTTCAGAGCATTACCTCTTTTAAGAGGATAATTTGAGTAATTATCTCAAATTGAGGAAGAGTTATGTTTTAAAACATACGAGCATGAATTATATATTATTGAGAGTAGTATTGAGCACCGATATGGGTATGAGTTCAGAAAAATCAAAATCCTCATAAACCATGTATGCCAACATGGGTAAAAGATCATACTTTTTAAATGATTCCTTATTAATTTTAAGCATAGCTTGGTGAATCCACTTAGTTGAGGATGCTCTATTCCCCGCAGAGTATAGGACAGTTCTGGCAGTGTGGGTGAAACGATGTATCATCGCGTAGCTCATAGTGATGGTTGTCGGTTAGAGAATCTCCCAAATAAGAGTAAAGAGTTTATTATTGTATTTTCATATACATTTGAGTATTATCTACTGACTATTGTTTTAAAAGCTTTATACATCTTGCATTTTTTATAGTTGTTTTTGAGTTGAGGTGAGTATGGTTTCCCTTTTTATCAGTTCAACTATGTATCCCTATGTTCAGTTTTTTTCTTACATGCCCACACATTCAATGTACTGATGCCATTTGACCTCTATCATTTCATGATGCAGATACAGATATTCTGAATCACCAACCGATGCTTCGTTGATCCCATCACATTCCAGCTAGCTTGGTGAGCCTCCTTGCTTTCTGGAGGGCTTCACACGATGGTTTTGTTTTATTAAGATATCGTGGGTCTTGTCCCGATTTCTATCATAGTTATTAGAGGCTTAGACAATAGTAGTATGATGAGTCTTTTTCCCATTTCCATTGTTGATGTTTTAAAGACTTTGAGTTGGAAACTTATATTTACTGAGTATTTCTGACTATATTGAGTTAAAGTATCATAGTAATGAGATCATTATGAGTTGAGTTTTGCAACTGAGTTCCTATATTAAGGAGTAAGTCTTCAGTTGAGTATTTAGCCAGGCCAAGGGTTCGATTGGGGACCAGCAATGGTTATCGAGTGCCGGCCACGTCTAGGGTGTAGGCTCGTCGCGTGACATTTCCACTTAGTTAGAAAATTGGTATTTTCTTGATTTGGAGCTCATTTATTGATCACTTATAACGGGTTTTCAACCATGAATCTCTCTTGACTTGTAGAACATGTTTTTTCAACTAAAAATATGATTTTTAACCCTTTCGATTTTCAAAGTGATTTTTGGACTATTTTACCCCGGTTTCTCTCAATTCAAAAATCCAGGATTTAAATTGCTAATTGTATCAATTTGGGTATTATTGGACTCTTTCGATGAACTTTATTGTTTCTAGATAGTTGGAGATCGTTTCAATGACAGTGTGGTTGAGGAAGGGCTCATTTAGGGTTATTCAAGTGAAGTTTCGGCCTTCGAGGTAGGTTTGGCTATCCTTCTTTTAGAAAACTGATATGAGTATTTAACTTTTTTATGAAGTTAACTGTTAAATGAGTGGTAGTAGTATGAGCCTTGGAAGTTGGTAAGTGTTGACCTCCTTGTTTAGTTTGTATGATGCCTATTTGTGATGCTTAACCTGTGCGGAAGCTTGTGTGATACCTTTAATTGTTGCTGAAAACTTGTGATATTTGGAAAATTGCCCGAGCAAGGGGATGTGTGATCTATCCTTAATTTTTTCATTGTGATGTCCGAGTTAGGATCGTGTTGTTTTCTAAACACTTTAAAATGAAAGAAATGGTTTCCAAGTGGTAAAGACTAATTTCATATGGATTCCTCTACTATCCTTGTTATTTGAGGATGTGTTTCATGACTTACTAAGTTTAGGAACTTGATACTATTTGAAATTCTTAATGAATTGATTATGATTTTGTTATGTATGTATTGTGATGCATTCATTCTCATGCAACATATGATTGTTCATAGAAATAGTGGAGGAATACTATCTTTTTTAGAAAGAAAATGTGACATCTTACTTATATATGACCACGATCTAGGTGACAAGTTGAAGAGATATTGAGATTATGAGATTGATATATTGTAACACCCCGTAACTAGAAAGAAGTTAAAAAGTGGAAATAGTCATTTTTGGAAAGAATATAAAACTCTGGAAAATTTGTTAAGTATGTTAAGTTGGATTTTTGGTCAACTTCAAATGATCATAACTTCTAGCACAGGATGATTTAGGTGTGTTTCCAGATATCATAGGAAATATCTTGGAATAATCTTTCCAACGCCGCTGAATTTGCGCGATTCCGAGTTGGTATGAGTGAGATATAACAATTTGAAGTTGGGCTGTTTAAATAAGGAAAGTCTAAAACCGGATTTTGGAAGGGTATTTTAGTCTTTTCCTTACCCAATTATTTTAATCTGTTTTTAGGAGTTTAATTGGGGTCAAATCAGAATTTGGACAGTTTAAAAAATTGGAAATCTACGCTAGGGCTTGGAGAAAGGAGAAAAGAGGAAAAAGGAAAGATTCGTCAAGAACATTCAAGTTTAATTGTGGATTTCTCCAGGGATTCAATCCTACGAGGTATGTGAGATCACATAGTGTTGGGTTAGTTCACCCACGCGCCAAACATGCTTAATTCGGCGTGATTTTCATCCTAAAAAGATTGAGAATTTGATATTCTTGAGTTGTACTCTTGAATTACTTTTGTTCTTGAATTTGGGATGAGATTGAGGAGTTCTTGAGAGTTTAATGTCGATTACTAGAGTTTCTTTGAGTTAGATTCTTGTGTATATGTTTTGGGTACCTGAATCTAAAGATATATTGAGAGAAAAAAAATTGAAATTAATCGAATTAAGGTTAGAAAACGAGTTGAAAAGTTCGGGTTTCGAAGGAAGGGCATGGCGCGCCCATAAGCGCCGAAGGCCGGGATCACGCCATTTTGGAGCCCCAATAAATTAGGGGTTGGTGCGGTGCGCCAGGACGTGCCTGGTTCGTCTGCCCCACCCGTTTTTTTCATCGTTTAGCCCGTTTAAGTCCTTCTAAAGTGTACTAACACTTCCTATTGATTCTAACTACTCTAAATGACTTCTAAACATCTAGAAATCATCCAGAAACATGAATCATAACCTTGAATCCATAAATTCAAATTCAAGGAAAGTTACAAACCAAGTCTAGGAAGTTCTTAGAGTCCTTTCAAGAAGTCTTTTGCAAATGCTTTTAACTTTGTTTTAAGACTTAAAGTTCAAGTTGAGTAAAGAGTAAGGAGTAAAGATTGAAGTTCATTTCTTCAAAAGTATATGGGGACTATGTATTCCCAAAGAGTTTAAAATGTTTCACATTTAAACAAGAAAAGGAAACCTTGATTTCCGAAGAGCCTTTGAGCTAGTTTTCAGTAAACGCTTTCACAATTAAGCAAGAGAGGGAATTTTGATTTCCAAGATAGACTTTGAGCTAAGTTTTTGAGCAATTATCTCAAATCATAGAAAGAAGTGTGTTTTTAAACATAAGAGCTAGTATTATATTTTGGGAGTAGTATTGAGCACCGATATGGGGGAGAGTTCAGACAACTCACAGCCCCCATAAACCATATAGCCATCATGGGTAGAAAAGGGTCATACTTTTTAGATGATTCCTTTAGTACTTTTTAGCATAGACTAGTGGATCCACTTAGTAGTTCAGGTTCTATACCCTCGACAAGGTATAGGACGGCCCTGGCAGCATGAGGTAAAATGTTGTATCATCACAATATCTCTTAAGTGATGGTTTTCGGTTAGAGAAACTCCCACATAAGTAATTGTATTTTTATATACATAGTTTGTATGTATTTTTATATACATTTCAGAGTTATATTGTATCTTTTCATACACACAGAGTATTATTGTATTTCTAAATACACAGAATTGACATCCATGTTTTAAAAGCTTTTATTTTTATTGCATTTACATTACTGATTTATATTGAAATGAGTTCGGTTGAGTTGAGTCAGGTAAGTTCTTTAGTTCCTTTCAAGCTTATGTCTTGTTTTAGAATTTCCTTCGCATACTCGTACATTCAATGTACTGATGCCATTTGGCCTGCATCTTCTTATGATGCAGACACATGTAACCAGGATCAACATCCAGTGCATCGTTGATCCAGTTGAGCATTCAGAGTCTTGTGGTGAGCCTCCTTGCTTTCAGGATGATCCCTTTTTATTGCTTTCAGTATTAGATAGTTCATTAGGATGTCGTGGGTCTTGTCCCAACATCCATCTCAGTTGTTTATAGGCTTCATATATAAACATTCAAATGTTAGTTCATTCATCATTATCTTGTTATTGGATTATGTACAGATTTGAGTTGCCACTTTGGCTAAGTTAAATGTAGATTTCTAAAACATTTTGAGTTTAGTTTTGAGACTGTTGAGTTATCTTGTATTTGAATTCTCTTTCTTATGTTTAAGTTTTCCGCTGAGTAAGTAAGCCAGACCAAGGGTTCTCTTAGGGCCATCAATGGTTCTCGAGTGCCAGTCCCGCCCAAGGTGTAGGCTCGGGGCGTGACATATATAGACTCCGAGTCCCCCATTGTTCCTTTTGTGGAAGCTAAAGCTCGGAAAGGTAAATACGATAGGTTGTGCGGTGACCTTTGATCCTTCACATCATTCAATCATTTCATCATCTCATTGCACCATATTGGCCAGTTTTTTTGTGTTGTGTAACTTGCTTATATGTTGATTTGAGTATTATCTATACCCTTTTGGGTTTACTTTATTAGCGTCACTATAATATAAATTGGCAGCACTAATGCCGAAATGAGACTTTTCTGCGTATAGGTGAAAACATTTCATACATTATTTCTTAAGTCTGCTTTGTTGCTTATACTCAATCAGTCTAACCCCCTACTTCTGTTATCCTTTTGATGCATATCCTAGTAAGGGTAATCTTCGTTGCGACTGATCAGATCTAGGGGTTTCTTCTCTTTTGGTGTTTTAGTAAGATTCGGCTTTCCAAATCGCCATTGGTCTCCATCTATCATTACAATCTTTAATTTCCTTTTGACAACTTGAGAAGTATTTCAAAATCTAGAAATATATTTGATTCTTTTCATACTTATGCTATCAGGTTTTGAGAATTTCTTTGTTGTTTTCATATTGTTTGTGCTCTGATTTCCCTATAGGAGTCTCGTATGTATTTTTCTTTCAGCTTACACTCCATCTGGGAGTTCTCGGGGTGTGTGCCATCATCACCTCGATTTTTAGGTCATGACAAGAAACTCCTATACTTTCAAATATTTCATAATAGAGGTATAACATTTTCAATTTTGTACTACGCATAAAATCTATAGATGAAAATATCAAACCCTTCATCTTTATTCTGAACCACAAAACAACTTTTGTATGTCTAGAAAAAATATCCATAAATGTGATAGTAACAACATTTGTCATCTTTAATCATTATTTATATAAGTCTCAGAAAAATAATTAGAGCTACATCTAACAATGTAGATACTTTGAAAACACAAGCATAAATTTCTTCATATGCTCGGTTTAACACAAATCTCACACTTGAAAAATACTTGACAATTTATAAAAATAATACCTTGTGTACACCTAAAATAAGATAGACTAATTAAATTGTACAAGTCTAATATGTCACAAATCAAATGAATCACTCAAGTAAATATAAGCATTAACATTTTCATCTTGAAAAATATTAGTCACAAGTAATTTATGCTTAAAATACTTATCACCCATAATAACATTTGTTAACATCATAATCAAATTCAAATAGAACCTCCATTCAAGTTTTGTCATAATTCTACTAGGATCAAATTGCACGAATGGCAATATCATGGAGCACCTCAAATAATGCCAATATTTTTGTATGTGACCTTAATAAGAACTTTTTCATTCTAAGAACTTGGGTAGCTAGTCTTAGAATCTCTTAACATATATTAAAGAAATTCTTCTTCAATTTGGGTGTAGAACACAAAATAATGTTAGTTAGAAGTGTTGGGTTTTAAAGGTGTGAACAGGAAATGAAGGGTTGTGACTCTCCTGAAGAGTTGTGACTATGCCGAAAGGTTATGCATTTTTCAAAGTGTTGTGACCTTTCTGAAAGGTTGTCTTCTTTCTGAAAGGTTGTCTTCTTTGTAAAGGGTTGTGACCTTTACCCTTTGTTGGCTATAAATAGAGAGGTTTTCTCTCTTTTTTCTGCATCGAATTCTTCCCTTCTTTTGCATACATTTCTTGCAAAACAAAATCGATCGATCGTGTCTCTGTGTGTGATTCGTTGCTGTCATTTTGAGTTCGTTGAAATTATTGAAGTTTGAGGTACCACTACTTCTTTAATGGTTAATCCGTTTTATCTTAGGAGGAATTAATCTACAACCTCGGGTACTTGAGGGGATTAAATTTCTTAAGAACACACAGTGGGTTCTGTGGACTCGGATAGTTCTTTGTGTTTTTCTTTTCATCTTTTATTATTTCTGGTTTGCTAATCTGAATACAGGAAATAAGAAATTTAAAAGTTTCTGTATTTGAGGTTTCTGGAGATTAAAATCTTTATGGTTTTCTACTCTGTTTGAATTTTTTAAAATTCATTCGATTAATGATTAAAAGAATATAAAAGCTTTATCGTTACATCAGAAACAGTCTGTGTAAGGATTTATTCTTTACTGTTAGTATTTCACATACTAAAATTGTCTGCTATTTGTGACAGAAAAAAATGACTAATTCAAGTCAAGTAAATGTTGAAACAGTAAGTGTTGCAACAACATCGATTGCATCCAATCGTTCAACTACTGCCTTAGCACCGGCTGAGAAACCTGCAAAGTTTTCTAGAGTCGACTTCAAGAGATGGCAGCAAAAGATGTTCTTCTATCTGACTACGTTGAGTCTGCAGAGGTTCATTAATGAGAACGTTCCTGTTATGTCAGATGAAACTCCATCTGAAGAACGATTCTTGGTAACAGAAGCATAGACACATTCTGATTTTTTGTGTAAAAATTATATTTTGAGTGGCCTGCAGGATGATCTGTACAATGTGTACAATAATGTCAAAACCTCAAAAGAACTCTGGGATGCTTTAGAAAAGAAGTATAAAACAGAGGATGCCGGAATGAAGAAGTTCATTGTGGCAAAGTTTCTGGACTATAAGATGATAGACAGTAAGACTATCGTCACCCAAGTTCAAGAATTGCAGGTCATAATCCATGATCTCCTTGCTGAAGGTATAAATTTATTTAATACTTGTGTTGGAAATATTAAGTCTATTCTTAATACTCACATAATCTTTAATGTAGGATTGGTTGTGAATGATGCTTTTCAAGTGGCTGCCATTATTGAGAAGTTACCTCAATTGTGGAAGGACTTCAAAAACTACTTGAAACATAAATGCAAGGAGATAACTATTGAAGATCTCATGGTAAGGCTAAGAATTGAAGAGGATAAAACAAGGCCACAGAAAAGAGGTCACGTGGTAATTCAGCAACATCTGGAGTAAATATTGTTGAAGAAGATCCCACAAAATCCAAGAAAAGAAAGAAAGCATCTGGTCCAAAGAGCAATCCTCCTAAGAAGAAGTTCAATGGAAGTTGCTTCAATTATGGCAAACGTGGTCATAAGGCTACTGAATGTCGGGGTCCCAAGAAGGACAAGAAGAAGGATCAAACAAATTTAGCTGAATCCTAAGGAGAGATGGACGATCTTTGTGCAATGCTTTCAGAATGCAACTTGGTTGAAAATCCAAGAGAGTGGTGGATAGATTCTGGTGCCTCATGCCATGTATGTACCAACAAAGAATTATTTTCATCATATACTCAGACCTCTGAGACGAGAAGTTGTTTATGGCAAACTCCGCTGTTGCAAAGGTGGAAGGAACTGGCAAAATCCTCTTAAAGATGACATCAGGCAAGGTGGTGACTTTGAACAGGGTCTCGTATGTTCCGGAATTGCGAAAGAACTTAGTTTCTATACCAGTTTTGACTAAGAACGGATTCAAATGTGTATTTATTTCTGATAAAGTTGTGTCAGTAAGAATGAAATGTATGTAGGAAAAGGTTACCTCACTGAGGGCCTCTTTAAACTTAATGTAATTGCAGTTGATATGAATAAAAATTCTGCTTCTTCTTACTTGCTTGAGTCTAAATGTTTATGGCATGAACGTTTGGGACACGTTAATAACAAAACCTTGCGAAAACTGATTAACTTAAATGCTTTGCCTAAATTTGAGTGCAATAAATCAAAATGTCAAGTTTGCATTGAATCTAAGTATGCTAAGAATCCTTATAAATCTGTTGAAAGGAATTCATATCCCTTAGAACTATTCACACTGACATTTGTGACATGAAGTCAACACCAACACGTGGTGGAAAAAAGTATTTCATAAACGATTGCACTAGATATTGTTATATCTATTTGCTAAATGGTAAGGATGAAGCAATAGACGTATTTAGGCAATATAAAACTGAAGTTGAAAATCAGTTGGATAGAAAGATCAAAATGATCAGAAGTGATAGAGGTGGAGAATATGAATCTCCATTTTCAGAAATATGTTTGGAAAATGGAATAATCCATCAAACTACTACTCCTTACTCTCCCTAATCTAATGGAATTGCGGAACGAAAAAATCGAACTTTAAAGGAAATGATGAATGCCTTACTTATAAGTTCAGGTTTACCACAAAACTTGTGGGGGGAAGCTATCCTTACAGCAAATCGAATACTCAATAGAGTGCCTCACACGAAGACACATGTTATTCCATATGAGAAATGGAAAGGTAGAAAACCCAACTTGAAATATTTCAAAGTGTGGGGCTGTCTAGCCAAAGTTCAAGTTCCTATACCTAAGAAAATGAAAATAGGGCCTAAGACTGTGGATTGTGTATTCATTGGATATGCCACAAATAGTAAGGCATGTCGATTTTTGGTTCATAAGTCCGAACATTCGGATATTCATGATAATACGGTAATAGAATCAGATAATGCTGAATTTTTTGAACATATCTATCCGTATAAAACTAGACTTGAGTCATCTAGTGGGGGGTCTAAACAACCTCGAGAAGAACCAAAAGATAATGAAACCAATGAAGAGAGTCTAAGGCGCAGTAAACATCAAAGGACAGCTACGTCATTTGGATCTGATTTTGTAACATTCCTACTTGAAAGTGAGCCTCAAACATTCAAGGAAGCGATGTTGTCTAGCGACTCAACCTCTTGGAAAGAGGCTGTCAATAGTGAGATTGAATCAATCTGAAGCAATCATACCTGGGAGTTGGTTGATCTTCCTCCAGGGAACAAACCCTTAGGTTCAAAATGGATCTTCAAAAAGAAGATGAAAGATGATGGAACTATTGACAAATATAAAGCAAGACTTGTTGTCAAAGGCTTTAGACAAAAAGAAGGTCTTGATTATTTTGACACATACTTGCCAGTGACTAGAATTACATCAATTCGAATGTTAATTGCCCTAGCTGCAGTATACGGTCTTGAAATCCATCAAATGGATGTGAAAACCGCCTTCTTAAATGGAGAGCTAGAGGAAGAGATCTACATGGAACAGCCTGAAGGCTTCGTAGTTCCCGGTAAAGAAAAGAAAGTATGCAAACTTGTTAAGTCACTCTATGGATTAAAAAAAGCACCGAAACAATGACATGCAAAGTTTGATCAAACTATGTTGGCAAATGGATTTAAGATCAATGAGTGTGATAAATGTGTTTATATTAAAGACACTCCGAATCAGGAAGTCATTGTATGCCTATATGTGGATGACATGTTGATAATGAGCAAGGACATTACCAATGTAAAAGCTACTAAGCGTATGCTCGCTAGTAAGTTTGATATGAAAGATCTAGGAGTTGCCGATTTAATATTGGGTATTAAGATTCACAAAACTCCTAACGGTCTAGCATTGTCTCAATCTCAGTATATTCAGAAGGTACTTGAAAAGTTCAAGTATTTGAATTTCAAAAAGGCAAAGACCCCAATTGATGTGAACCTTAATCTTGCAAAGAATGAAGGTGAAAGTCAGTCTCAATTGGATTATGCCAGAGTATTGAGAAGTTTGATGTATGTCATGAATTGTACACGACCAGACATAGCTTGCGCTATAAGTAAACTTAGTCGATACACAAGTAATCCCAATCAAAATCATTAGTTGGCAATGAAGAGAGTTTTGGGGTACTTAGAAGACACTCAAAACTATTCTTTGCATTACAACAAATATCCAGCAGTTCTTGAAGGATATAGTGATGCAAATTGGATTACTGGGTCAACTGAAATGAAATCCACGAGTGGATATGTTTTCACTATTGATGGATGAGCAATATCTTGGAAATCATCCAAACAAACATGTATAGCTTGCTCTACAATGGAGTCTGAATTCATCGCCTTAGACAAGGCAGGTGAAGAAGCTGAATGGCTCCAGAATTTCTTAGAAGATATTCCTTATTGGCCCAAACCAATGGCCCCTATATGCATACATTGCGATAGTCAAGCTTCAATAGGAAGGGCTTGAAGCGTTATGCATAACGGAAAGTCTCGTCACATAAGATGAAGACATAACTCTGTTAGACAACTACTCTCTAGTGGAATTATCACAATTGACTATGTAAAGTCAAATGATAATGTGTCGGATCCACTTACAAAAGGCCTAACTAGAGAAGGAGTTGAGAGATCATCGACGGGAATGGGACTATGGCCGAGAACAAGTCATCGTGGCGGTAACTCTACCTAGAAGACTGGAGATCCCAAGATCTAGGTTCAAGGAGATAAAACAGAGTCATAGATGACGGTTCAACATTGTCAAAAATTATTTTATGTCTATTCTCATGATGAGACAATGTTCAGTAACCAGGATAAAGGCATAAGGACTTTTTAATGGTTTCTAAGTTTGATACAGGGTATATCAAATAGTGTATCTACGGGATAACACATTTAGAAATCACCTATGTAAGTGTGAAGCGTAAGCCGCTTTAAGGAGAATCCGGTAAGGCCAGTTCTCTAAGCACTTATTAACCAAGATGTGTTCATGGCTGAAACGAACAAAACAATGAGAGCCAAAAACAGTTCAAGGGTTGATTGTCTGACTTATGTTGTCTAGGTATACACCAAAGTTCGACGGTTCAAAGATATCAAATCTACTGATTGACCGAGTATATCCGATATATGTTCACTACGAAAAGTTTAAAGAGAAACCTACTTATCCAGATGCGATTAACCTTTACTTACGAATCACACAATTTTTCATGCATATGTTTTAACAATAGCCATTCCCTATTCATGTGGGGGATTGTTGGGTTTTAAAGGTGTGAACAGGAAATGAAGGGTTGTGACTCTCCTGAAGAGTTGTGACTATGCCGAAAGGTTATGCATTTTCCAAAGTGTTGTGACCTTTCTGAAAGGTTGTCTTCTTTCTGAAAGGTTGTGACCTTTACCCTTTGTTGGCTATAAATAGAGAGGTTTTCTCTCATTTTTCTGCATCGAATTCTTCCATTCTTTTGCATACATTTCTTACAAAACAAAATCGATCGATCGTGTCTGTGTGTGTGATTCGTTGCTGTCATTTTGAGTTCGTTGAAATTATTGAAGTTTGAGATACCACTACTTCTTTAATGGTTAATCCATTTTATCTTGGGAGGAATTAATCTACAACCTCGGGTACTTGAGGGGATTAAATTTCTTAAGGACACACAGTGGGTTCTGTGGACTCAGATAGTTCTTTGTGTTTTTCTTTTCATCTTTTATTATTTCTGGTTTGCTAATCTGAATACAGGAGTTAACAAGAAGTGTGTCCAACAACATCAAAGTCTAACACTCTATTTCTCACATTGGTCAAAATATTCGCTTAAGAAATGACCACAATAATTTTATCATCCACCTAATCAAATTTAATATTACTTAGCGAAATTATAATTTCTCTGAATCTCTTGTACATTGAGGTGTATAATGACTTAATTTGTCATACAGAAAATAATAATCATATTTACCAAAAATATTTCCACCATTGTCCCTTTTACTGTACCCAATAAGGGTAAGATAAATACAGAACCAAAGACCTCAATAAATCTTGTTACAAAATACTATCAAAAAAGGTAAGAGTATGTGAAGCAACTCATTTCTAATCCCACATCCACCTAGGAAGATCTAACTTCCCTTCAGAAAAATAAATAGTGTTTAACAAACAAGCTCATATCAGTAAAAAATATACAATCATTAATAATTTGAAAATTTAATGGAGATTATATAAATCACCTTGAGGCCAAAGTTCATCGATTATATTCTCATGAGAATAGGTATTAAATCATTGAAATTGAGGAGATATCAGTTCAATTACGTGTACCTGGTACTTTAGATACAGTTGTTACACAAAATATATCAAGTGAAAGAATATTGATACCGTCCATCTTCAATGTGCAGTAAAATTGATTCTAATGTTTTCGTGAGAACTTCCTTGTAATTTGTATTCTCCATAAGACCATAATATGTAAATATCCTTAAGATTGTTGCAAGTCTTATGAAAAATACCTTCTTCACGTAAACTTGTACGGAACTCATCAAAGCTTGAGGATTGTCAGATACTGTCCTTAAGGATATTTCACTCAGTATAGGTGTATCCCAAGGATTCAATAAGCTCTTCTAGTATAAAGTTAGAAGTTAGAAACTAACAAAGATCTTACTAGAAAAACCTAGAACAAACGGATATAGGAAATAAGTTTCTGTTTTTGTTTTTCTGCCTCTCAAAGATAAGTTGAAGAATATATATATATATATATATCTCGACATTAATGGCAGACGTTAAAATGGATAGAATTGAGTAGGTACTAAACAATTTAGCACAACCATTCAAGGTTATTATGAGGAGAATAGATTGATTAATGGGTATTAATCAAGTTTAGGTATCTAATCACAATAAAGATATCAAAAGGCATTAGCAAGATATCAAGGAATGAATCTAGACAATAATTCTTTTGAGCTATTAGAATCACTTTTTCCTAACATTTTTTGCATATAAAACCACAATAGGTTTGGAAAAACTTATAAATGTTCTCATTCTTTTTATTTCAGTATATGACAAGAAGCCACAATGAGAAGCACAAACACTAATACATTATAATTGTTTTGAGAAGGTAAACGTATAAAGAAAGGCGACGTAATTTTTGCTATGTTAAAATGAATTAAGAGCTTACATATACTACCATGTAACAATCTAAAAATTCTTTGGGATATCATAGATTTTCACTTAAGATGGTTTAAATGTATCAATAGCAAACATGAATACTGAAACCACAAAAAGGACTGAAAACATAAACTTAAATGAAAAACAAGTATTGCAATAAAAATTAGATGAAGATGATAAAAATAAAACAAACCAAAAAGCCCCAACCTATGGTAACTCAAAAATCTAAAGTCGAATCTCTAAGGTAAGCTACTCGACCTCTTGATCTTTATTCTCCCTCTCACGCATCCAATCTTTAGTAACACTACTAGAACTCCCGCTGGATGATGGAAGTGATGTATCATATCTTGCGGCCAATCCAACATTCACATCCATGTTTATTCCATGTGGAACCACATTTTTAACAAAATGTGTCTGCCTCAATAAGAAAGGGATCGGGTGTAGATGCAGGTGAAAAATCATGTGGCATTTGCAACACTGTGGCCAGTTGTGATTTGTCAAAAATAGATCGTGGATGGCCAAGGTGTCAATTCGAACGGGAACAGTAAAAGCGTCCCTGACCGGGTAACATGGTTGATGTGGATTTACGTTCACCCAACCTATTATAAAGGGCAGGGATTTCCGCGGAGGGACAAAATATTTTTTTGATGGGACTCACATCTTTTCCATGTTCCTTCAGACATGTACTTACGTTGGTGCCCACCAAGCCCTTGGCTTGAGGTGAACACCTCATCGCAGTACCTGCATTGAAAATATCAAATACCTGCAGGTCTCGTTGTGAGGCCTTGATGAGCCATTTTGCTTGTTGATTGTTGCTAATGCATTTTTCCTAAAGAATTTTCTTTGGTGAATTTGATAATGAGTTGGTGAGGATTGAAGAAATGTCCATGAAAATATATAGGATCGAAATTTTCAAAAAATGGTAACAATGCTTGCACAAGTAAGGAAACACAGTTTAATGTATTGAGTACAGTCAAAGGGTAATTCAAGATATTTCTTAAAAGAACAACTTAGTGATGACCTGCTTTAAATTTTATAAACCCCACATTCAATGTTTTTCCCGCTTCGTCTTCTTTTATCTATTTTACTTATAAAACTAAAAAAAGTTTTTGAATCTCAAATAAGATTTTTATTTACTTCTTATTGATTATTATTATTGTTATCATTATAATAATAATAATAATAATAATAATAATAATAATAATAATAATAATAATAACAACAATAATAATAATAATAATAATAATAATTATTATTATTATTATTATTGTTATTATTGTTATTATTATTATTATTATTATTATTATTATTATTATTATTATTATTATTATTATTATTATTATTATTATTATTATTATTATTATTATTATTATTATTATGAACAAATCTAACCTATTATAGATTATTATCATTTTTTTAACAATGAAAAATAACATTAAAACTCACTTTCTTATGCTTATCCTCAAATATTACCACGAATTGAAATGAAACTATAGAACGACTAATGCTAGATAAACACATTTTTAATTTAGATATGACCAGGTGCGCCCAAAATAATTAATCTTAAAAGTTGACTTGAGAATAGTTAGTCATTTTTGTAAATTTACTAAATAGAATTCACCTAAAAATATGTTATTTTGTTTCTACTAAGGGATTAAGAGTGTTGGCGATTCTGTTCATTTTGATTTTCCCTTCAAAAAAGTAAATGAAATAGGTTTAAACATACAAACTAAAAAGATTAATCAAATAAGTTGTTTGGTTTGATTTTCTTTCAATTTAATTATTATAGTTTTTTCTTGGCAGATGAAATACAAATTTGATTTATTCAAGAACAAATTCATTAATTCAGCCAAATAAGAGCTACTATTACAATTAACTTTTACATGTCAATATATGAACTAAGTAATATTTTCCAACGCTATATTTAATATTTAAAATTGTTTTCAAATAAAATAATTTTCACTATCCAAAGGAACATGAGAAAAATATATTTTGTGAAAACTATTTTGGTGATACCCAACACCCTAATAATTTTAGTTTTCATTGTAAGGGGTTAAATTTAAAATTTTGGAGGGAAGCATAGAGTTATAACTTTTAAATGGTTAAGAATTCAAATGACATACTTTCAAGTGTTTGTTGGAATTTTAATTTGTACGTGCTGGTATTAGAGTTGAAATAGTTAGATATTTTATATGCTTTATATAAAAGAATCTTATGTAAATTAAACAATAATAATTTGAAGTAGTTATGGTCAAATTAATCTTCCATCCTAATGTGGAATAGAGGTGAAATTATTATTTTCACGTAACAAAACATTAGTTTTGAAATATCATTCCTATTGAATCCTGTCTCATGTTTGAACTTACTGAATGTAATGACCTTGTCGGTCATTTTTAGAAGTTTTGTGGATTTACCTTTTGTCCTTCCCATTTTGACCCCGAGTCTTCTTTGATTGAGTTCAAAAAGTTGTTCTTTGAACTTTGAGTTAAAAATTGAGAATTTGGTAAGTTTTGAGTTTGAAAGGCTAAGTTATTAAGAGATTGGTTTTCTATGTCTTTTGGAGTTTCGAGTGTCAGAATGAAATTCCGTTGATTCCATCAGTCCCAAAATGTAACATATGATCAGGAAAAGCTGTCGGTTTCAGATTCCTAGTCTTTTTGAGGATTTGAGGTCCTAAGTTGTGAAATTATAGAATTTTAGCCTTTGGATTGACTTAGGTCAATATTCGGGGTTCAAATGCCTGAATCAGAATTCCGAGATTTTCATTGGATTTGGGATAATTTTATGCCTAGGTGCGGTCTTGGTTGATTTTTGAGAGGTTCTGAGCTTGATTTAGCCTTTTAAAGACTGAGTTAGTTTCTTGTGATTTTCGTGGATGTCGGGTCAAGGAGACCTCGAATATGTGTTTCAATGGTTGCATTGAGTCTAGAACATCGAGTATAGTTGATTTGCATATATGGCTCATGTGTACGGGGTTCCAAACGAATACTGAGGGTCTTTTGATGTTTTGAGAGTTGGCTGATGTATTTATGGTGCCTAAATCTGGTGTCTCTCGCGATCGCGAGAAGGAGCTTTCTTTCGCGAGGCTCGCTTTTGCGACGTGTTTTTCACTTTCGCGAAGGGTCAACTTCCCTGACCTTTGTGATTGCAAAGGACTCGTTCGTAATCATGAGTTTTGCAGACGTGAATACTCGTTCGCTTAAGCCAAACCCTGTATTTTTAACGGGGTTTTGCTTAAGAAAACCCCCTGTTGCTTGTGCGATAACTGGGAGATTTTTTTTTGTGTGGAAATTTTGGAGTTTAATCCCCATTTCACAATTTTTGAACTTGGGGAGCCATTGGTGGCGAATTTGAATGGATTTTCTATGCTAGATCAAGTTGGGTAAGTTGTGTTGATCCTTAACCTTCATTTTTCCATTGATTAATGATGCGTTTTAACATCAAAATATGAGATTTTGATTGGTGAATGATGAAGTTTTTCAAGAACCTAAGTTCTTAACTAAAATGAAGTTTGTGAACTGATTTTAAGTCCTTTTTCAAAATAATTTTCCCTAATGAGGTCCTGAAGTCTAAAGTAATATTTTCAAGTATTAAATTTTGGATTCAAACCTTATTTTTGGAATTGGGTTTGTGTTCATTGACCCACTTTTCAAGAGAAATCGATGTGGGTATTGTTGTTTCCGGATGATGATTGTGAAAACTTGCTCGTTTATAGAATGTGTGGCTTTGGAAGTGATCCGGAAGGGGAAGACGCAACAATTGGAGTGATTGTTGATTGATTTAACGCAAGTGGCTTCCTAAACTTTGTATTCTAGTAGAATTCATGTACTTCTTTCATACTTGTGTGTTGGGAGTAATCGGGATGAGGTGAAGGGTTTAAATTGTCTAGTTGTAATATCTAAATGAATAAAAAAGGGTTGAAATGAAAAAGTCTATGTGATGAACATGATGATAAGAATTGACTTATTGTGATCCTTGTTGATTGATTGATGAAATGCTTGAAAGCATGAATTTGGACTTGAATTATGTAAATTGTTGTCTCTTTTGTGTGGTGTGATATTGCTTATATGCATTGTTTGTGAACACTGTGATGATACATGTGATGATTTATGATGCCGAGGTCTTTACCGACCAGTGTTGTAATGCCGAGGTCATTTCTGGCAAGTATTTATAAAGTCAGTGAGAAATGATTTCGGCTAGTGATATAAATACGATAGGAAATGATTCCGACTAGTGATATAAAACTGATAGGAAATGGTTCCGTCTGGTGATATTATGCCGATGAGAAATGGTTTCGGTGACAAACTGATTATTGTGACTTGATGCATTTGATGCATATGCGTGACTTGCTTGATACCTGAGATTGATGTTCTTGTTGTGTGTGACTAAACTATTTGACTTTGTGATTGACTTACTTGATTCATTTGATTGTTGAACATGTGATAATTGAACCGTGAAAATTAGGTCTTATGATCTGTGTATTGTAGAATTGCTATGTTGGGCTGATTTCTATGAAGGTTGTAGTTGAGGAGGTTCAGTTGGAGTGTAAGGGGTATTCGTTTTCTACCTAGTTGTCGTGTGTTGTTTAGGCAGATGTCGAGGACAAGAGCTTCTTTTTTCAGTGGTAGAGGGGAGGCAGTCCCTAAGCTCATTATTGAGACCTCAGCTATGTGTAGAGATAGGGTCTGAGCTAAAGGTCGTGCTTGTTACGTAGCACTAGGTAGAGGTCGTGCCCGTGGAATGACACCATCCAGAGGTAATGCTTGTGAAGTTTCTGATCTACAGGTTGATGTTGCTGAGTATCAGGTTCCTCCCGAGTTTGTAGCCCTTTTAGTCAAGAGATTTTGTTGATGATGATATGTGTGTTGGAGAACTTTTCTCATAATGGTGCTACAAGTACACTACATGGTTCTTTGATTGGGTTTGGACCGCAGACTCCAAGTCAGTAGCAGACTCAGGGTATTAAATATCAAGTGGGTCAGCCACCAGTGGTTCCATCAAGTGGGTATTTAGATTGCTTCTCAGGTTATTCTAATGATAGTTGGGAAACACTTTAATGAGAGGTTTCAGAAGATGAAACCACCCAGTTTCAGGGTGGTAAGAGTGATGATGCTCATGAGTTCTTGACTTTGTGCCCTGAGATGCTTGAGGTTGTAGGTATTCTGGATGTTTGTGGTGTCTGGTTTGTTGCACTTCAACTTCGTTGTCGCGCCTGAAAGTGTTGGACGACTTTTGTAAGGTCTAACCAGTTAGATATCCTCCAGTAGAGTGGGATGTGTTCTCTAGTGCTTTCCAAAACTGTTTCATTTCTTGGAGCATGAGGGAGGATAGTCGTCTGAGGTTTGAGAGTTTGACTCAGGGTAGTTTATTTGTGACCAAGTATGAGACATGTTTCTGTGAGCTTTTTATGCATGCTATGACTATTGTTCCGGATGAGGTAAAGAGAGTTCGCCGGTTTGTGAGAGGGTTGACTTTCTCCATCAGGTCTTATGCTTCCTTCCTGTATATTGTGAGCACCGCCAAAGAGGAAGAGTTGATGTTTTAGAAGAGTTTGGGGAGCCCAAGAGGGCTTGTTCTTCTGGTCAATTTTTAGTAGGCAAAGGTTCACATAGAGGTAGTAGCTCCTTCTAGTGCCATGCATTGGTTCATGCTTATATTCCAATAGCTAAGTGTAGGCAGTCCATCCGAGGATCTTACGGTTTTGGCCGAGGTGTCCATGGTAGTTCATCTAGTTCCCAACAACAACTATATGTGCCGAGATCTTGTTATACTTGCGGGGATCCAAGTAATATGATGTGATGTAAATCTCGCCTCGACTCAGCATTTTTATTCAGCTGCTCCAGCTAGGGATTTAGCACCTCCAGCCAGGGGTAGCGGTAGAGTTCAGTCCGATAGAGGTGGCAGTACTACTGGTAGAGGTACTCAAACTTCGTAGGGTGGGGGTAGAGGTTCTACTCAGATGGCAGGCGATCGAGATTGCCAGTGCTATGCTTTTCCAAGGTTGTTTAAGGCAGAGATTTCTGATGTTGTGATCATAGGTATCATCCCGGCTTGCCATCGACATGCATATGTATTGTTTGATTCAGGATCTACTTTCTCATATGTGTCAATCTATTTTGATGTTGGGTTTGATATGTTGTCTGATTGCATGCATGTGCCTGCTAATGTTTCTACACCAATAAGTGAATCCCTATTGGTGGATCGATTATATCGATCTTGTCTTTTTTCTTTGGCCAGGTATGATACTTGGGTAGACTTGATCATTTTGGGAATGGTAGACTTCAATATTATTTAGGGTATGGATTAGCTCTCTCCGCATTATGCAATTCTAAATTGTTACACTGAGACTGTGACCTTAGCGATGCCAGGAGTCCCGAAAGTGAGTGGACGGGTGCTAGTGGTTCTTACCCTAGCAAAGTTATCTTCTTCATTAGAGCTCAGAGATTGGTTGATAAAGTGAGGCGCTTATCGTTCTACATTCTCATTCATATTCCTCCTGACGAATGCTCTAAAAGGGGTTATATCATGAAAATGATTGGATAAGGATTAGGTTAGAGACATATAGAGTAAAAATCTATTGCACAAATATAGAATGATAAAAAAAGTGGAATTTCCTAAACGTTTTATACATTCCTATTCATAAATGTGGCGCGCTTCACACTCATGAACAAGACTCTACTCAACGTGGCTTATGAGACATTCTAGGACCTTTTGAACCTTGTGCTCTGAATAACAAGTTTGTCATGACCTAAAGTGTACCCCAGGCGTAACATGTCGAGAGGCACTACACAATCAACTTAGTATACATCATACAAGATAATAGAAATAAAGACTTTAAAAGATAGCATTTTATACATCGAAAGAGTTGGACAAGCGGAAGTCTAACATAAGTCTCAAAAGCCATCTAGTACATTATAAGGAGAGTGATTGAGATGTAATCTATACATCACATACAAAGTCTGAAAATGGAAATGGCATAAAGCTACAAAGTGTCTCAGTCCTTGGAACATGAGGACTTACCAATCACTTGAAGCACCCAATAGAGATGTAGCCATGAGTGTGCAAGGTAGGAACGTCAGACCCTACATTTATGAGATCATGTAGGCATAAGTAAGCATTAGTACATGGAATGTATTCTGTATTGGGAAATATGTGTAAAATAGAAATGATAACAAGAATGGTAGACATGATCATTCTTTGAACAATTATAACTTAAGGAGGCAAAACATGACAACCATAAGATATAGTTAATTCATTTGAAATAGAGGCATAAGAAAAGCTTGAAAAAATCATAGTAATTTTGTAGGACATTAGCTTTAACCTATAATAAGACCATAGAGCTATGTTATGGAATCTGGTATATCCCTCATACCAAAAGAAGGGGAATCTACTTGCCAAGGTAGAATCCGTACATATCATCTTTTGCTAATGTGGATCCACTAGCTAGACAATCCTATGGGGGCACGTAGTTTGGGACTAGAGGTTGCTACTAGAGACTACCCTAATTGAGCCTCCACATTAAAGCCCTCTCGGTGCTAAGTCTAAATTCCAACAGAATAGATAAAAGTCAAATATAGTTTTAGCATAGGAAAGACAATGATCAATACCAATCCACATATTTTAAGATTAAAGTATAGAATAGATCATTTAACACAATTCAACATAGATTTAAAAATCTTTCACCAGTGTGAATCCATATGTGAGATATACCTTTCACAATCATGATTATAATAACTTGTGAGAAAACGTTTCACAATAACATTGATACTTTATTTTCAAAGCATCCGCAATTCATTTACAATAACTTCATGAAAATGCATATCTTTATAAGTTCATAATTCATAAATTCACGAGTTCATCATAGGTTCATAGTTGAAAAATCATAATTTAGGCACAGGTCAACATAATTTCATCTAAATATCATGTATTAACATTAAATAAAGCATCAGAAGATTTAATTAACAATAATCAATCAAAATTGGATGAAACCCATAAAGATTGGATAGAAACCCTAACTTAAACAATTGTATTTGAGATTGAGAATTGGAAACCTTGGGGACCTCATGGATTCCATGGGTTAATACCCACATACCTTGATGGTAGAATCCCAAAAATAATGGAGGATTGGAGACTTGGATGAACCCTTGCTCCTCTTCTTCCTTAGTCTTGAGAGAAATTGGGAGAATAAATAAAAAATCGTTATTTGGGGATTAAAAACATTATATAGGGATTAGGGTAGAAATAAAAACAACATAGTATAGGATTAAACAATTAGAAAAACACCCAAAAAGCCCTTTTAAAATAACTGCCAAACTCGACTTATGGTTCTGACCTACGGACCATAAGACTTTCTACGGTCCGTACTGGTATACCGTAGACCAAGTATTGGGACCATGAAATCACCTATATTTTGACGTAAAATTCCTACGGCTCGTAGGTCATTTTATAGTCCATAAACACCGACCGTATAAACTAACTTTAACCTCAAAATTTCACTAAGTCTGGAACACACTAACGAGACATATCTGCGACTCATACATTGGATGACAGACCATCCTTGTGAACCGTAGAAAGGGTACTATGATTTTATTTTAAAAAATTATTTTTCCCCCTCCTACAGTTTCCATCTACAACCCGTAGAAGCTTCTATGTTCCATAGATGGGACTCGTAGATACAACCTGCAACCCAAAAACTTCCATTTTTTCTTTTCCAAATTCTGAGGTGTTATATTGTTCGATTACATGGGGTGCCCATTTATATTGTGTTTGATAGAGGGGAATAGTTCACCTCTTATTTTTAAAGTTCTATGCATGAGCAAATGAGTGCCAAGCTTTAGTTGAGTACCGTTTTCCATCCTCAGACTAATGGTTAGTCTAAGCGGACTATTCAATTACTTGAGGATATGTTTCGGGCTTTTGTCATCGACTTTGGTGGTCATTGGGATCAACCCTACCTCTTGGGGAGTTTGCTTATAACAACAGTTACCATTCTAGCATTCAGATGGAACCATTTGAGTCTTTGTATAGGAAGAGATGTATATATTCCATTGGATGGTTTGATTCATTTAGAGTTGTACCTTAGGGCACTGATTTGTTGAGAGACTCCATGGATAGGGTAAATTGATTTAGCAGCGCCTTGTGACCATATATTGTAGGCAGAAGAGCAATGCAGATATGAATGTCTAGGATGTGTCCTTTTCTATTGGTGAGCGGGTTTTCCTTAAGGTGTCGCCCACCAAGGGTGATGAGGTTTGGAAAGAAAGAAAAGCTTAGTTCGTGGTTCATTGGACCTTTTGAAATTTTGAAGAAGTGTAGAGAGGTAACGTATGGGTTGGCCTTGCCTCTGAGCCTTTCAGTTGTCCACCCTGTGTTTCATGTCTCGGTGTTTAAGAGATATCTCCATGATGATCCTCATGTGATTCAGTGGGACTCAATTTCTTTGGATCAAAGTTTATCCTTTGAGGAGGATCAGATTGCTATCTTAAATAGGCAGACTAGAAAGTTGAGATCCAATCATATTGACTCAGTGAAGGTGTAATGGAGACCTAAACCTGTTGAGGAGGAAACATGGGAAGTGGCGTTTGACATGCATCAGAAATACTCTCAGCTTTCCCCCTTTCCCCTTCAAGTATCTTATTTTGCTTTACGTTCGAGGATGAACGCATGTTTAGTGGTTGATAGTGTAATGTTCCATGTCTTGTGAATTTACTTTGAATTTTGAATTGATCATTTTGACATTTCTCTTAGCGTTTTCATGCTTATTTTGTGTTTTGGGAATGATTGGTGTGGTCCCCGATCTGATCATGTGTGTTTTTTGTGATTTGACCCCTCTTGAGTTAAGAATTCATGATAGGGTTGACTTTGGTCAATATTTTGAGTTCTGAGTGTCAGATAATTTCATCAGTTTCATCGTGTCGGAATGTCGAGTTTGAGCTAGTAAGGTTTTCGAGGCCTTAGGTTATTTTTTTTTTTCATTTGGGCGAGAAGTTGAGTTTTAAGCCTTAAGAGTGTTCTGGAAGGGTAATTCCTTCATTTGACCTATTTTTTGAAATCTATTTATTCCATTGAGTTTCAAAATGTCAAATTTAGTGGATAGCATGTCGATTTTGTTTTTATGAAACTTCGAACGATTTCTTAGGGTTCATTCGGGGGCATTTTTCCTTGTGTTGAGTTGTTGGTTTTCAGTTTCTAGTGCACGTCATTTAAACCTTTGCGATTGTGACCCTTAGGCTTGTGAGGGAGATGTCTCTTCTCCATGACCTTTGTGATCGTGGCACATAGGTTTGCAATCACGATGAACCCTTTTTCCTTAGCCTTCACGATTGCGAGAGTTAGTGGCTCACGATCGGGATGACCATTTTTCACCTAGATTGAACCTAAATTTGGGATTCTTTCCATTTTCTCATTCCCACCAGTTTCAATCTTTGAGAGCTTTGGGGATGCGATTCTTGGCAGCATTTTTGTGTAAATTTGTGTGGGTAAGCTTTCTTTATCAATTTCTTGTTGATTCCATCAATTTTTATCATCCAAAACACTTTTTAAATCTTAATTTCAATATGGTTTTTGGGGGTTTTCCCCTAAGTTAGAAAATTGATATTTTCTTGATTTGTAGCTCCTTTATTGATCGATTAAAATGGATTTTTCAACCATGAATCTCTTTAGAGTTGTAGAACATGTTTTTCAACTAAAATATATTTTTTTACTCTTTCAGTTTTCGAAGTGATTTTTGAACTATTTTACCCCCAGTTTCTAATTGTATCAATGTGGGTATTATTGGACTCTTTTTGATGAATTTTATCCATTCTTGATGTTAGAGATCGTTTCAATGATTGTGTGGTTGAGGAAGTGCTCATTTTTGGTTTTTTGGTGATGTTTCGGCCTTCAAGGTAGGTTTGGCTATCCTTCTTTTAGACTATGATGAGTAATTAACCCTTTTTAGGAAGTTAAATATGAAATGATCGAGCAGTAGTATGAATTTGAGGAGTTGGTAAGTGTTCACCTCCTTGTTTAGTTCGTATGATGCCTATTTGTGATGCTTAGCTTGTGTGATACCTTTAATTTTTGCTATAAACTTGTGATATTTGAGAAATTACCCGAGCAAGGGGCCGTGTGACCTATCTTTATTTTTTCCATTGAGGTGTCCGAGTTAGCTTGAGTTGTTTTCTCAATACTTTAAAATGAAATAAATTGTTTCTAAGTGGTAAAGACTGATTTCAAATGCATTCCTCCACTATACCTATTATTTGGGGATGTGTTCCCTGACTTGCTGAGTTTGGGAACTTGATACTATTTGAAATTCTTGATGAACTTATTATGCATTTATGATGTACGTGTTGTGATTCATTCATCCTCATGCAACATATGATTGTTCATGAAAATGTGATAAAGTAGAGGTATACTCTCTTTTTAAGAAAGAAAATGTGACACCTTACTTAAAGACTTGATCACGAGCTAGGTCGCTAGTTGATACGATATTGAAATTATGAGATTGGTATATGAAGTGCGAGTCCCCCATGGGTCCTTGTTTGGAACCTAATGCTCGGAAAGGTGTATATGATAGGTTGTGCGTCGATCTTGGTTCCTTCACATCATTCAGTCATTTCATAATCACATTCCGTCACATTAGCTAGTTTTGTTGTGGTGTGTTGTATAACTTGCTTATATGTTAATTTGAGTAATATATATACAGTTTTGTGTTTACTTTATTAGCATTGTTATAATATAAATGGGCAGCACCGATGTCAGAATTAGGCTTTTCTGCGTGTATGTGAAAGCATTTCATAGTTTATTTCTCAAGTCTACTTAGTTGCTTATACTCAGTCAGTCTAACCTACTGAGTACACTTGGATTGTACTCACCCCCTACTTCTGTTATCCTTTTGATGCATAACCTAGTAAGGGTGATCTTCATAGCGACTGATTAGATCTAGGAGTTTCTTTTCTTCTGGTGTTGTGGTAAGATCTTGCTTTTCAGATCGCCATTGATCTCCGTCTATCATTACAATCTTTAATTTCCTTTCGAAGACTTTAGATGTATTTCTAAATCTAGAAATGTATTAGATTCTCTTCATGCAGAAGCTACTATGTTTTGGGAACCTCTTTGTTGTTTCTTATCGTTTGTGGCCTGACTTCCCTTTAGGAGTCTCATATGAATTTTTCTTTCAGCTTACACTCCATTTGGGGGTTCTCGAGGTGTGTGCCATCATGACCTCATTTTGGATCATGACAAGAAATCCCTACACTTTCAAATATTTCATAATAGAGGTATAACATTTTCAATATTCATAAAAATTTCAATTTTGTATGACACATAAAATCTATACAATAAAATTTCAAAACCTTCATATTTATTCTGAACAAAAAAAACTTTTGTATGTCTAGAAAAAATATCCATAAATGTGATGCAACAACAATTGTCATCTTTAATCATTATTTATACAAGTCTCACAAAATAATAAGAGCTACTTCTAACAATATAAATACTCTAAAAACAGAAGAATAAATTTCTTCATATGTTTAGTTTAACACAAATTTCACACTTGAAAACTACTTGAGAATTGATAACAATAATACCTTGTGTACACTTTAAATAAGATAAATTAATTAAATTGTACAAGTCTAAATGTCACAAATGTATCACTCAAGTAAATATAAGCATTAACATTTTCATCTTTAAAAATATTAGTCACAAATAATTTATGCTTAAAATACTCAACACCCATAATAATATTTGTTGACATCTATCAAATTCAAATAGAACCTCCATTCAACTTTTTCTCATAATTCCACAAGGATCAAATTGCACGAATGGTAATATCATGTACCACCTCAAATAAAGTCAATATTCTCATATGTGAGCTTAATAAGAAGAACTTTTTCTTTCTAAGAACTTGGGTAGCTAGTTTTAGAATTTCCAACATATATAAAAAATATTCTTCTTCAATATGGGTGTAGAACACAAAATAATTTTAGTTATCACAAGTGTGTCCAACAACATTAAAGGCTAAAACTCAATTTTTCACATTGACCACAAAATTCGCTTAAAAAATGGCCACAATATTTTATCATCCGCTTAATCAAATTTAATTTTACTTAGCGAAATTATAATTTCTTTGAATCTTCTACTACATTGAGGTGTATAATGACTTAATTTGCCACACACAAAATAATAATCATAGTTGCCAAAAATATTTCCCCCATAGTCCCTTTTACTGTACCCAATAAGGGTCAGATAACTCCAGAACCAAAGACCTCACTAAATATTGATAAAAACTATTATCAAATAAGGTAGAGTATATGAAGATCTAACTTTCCTATGCTTTAGCTATTCAATTAAGTGATTTTCTTTTCCATCACCAAAATTAATAGTCTTGCACAAAATAAGATAACATACGTTTTTAACATACAAGCTCATATTATTAAAGGATAGGTATTAAAGAATTGAAATTTAGATACAGTTCTTACACAAAACACATGAAGTGAAAGAATATTGATACCATCCATCTTCAATGCCCAATAAAATTTGATTCTAATGTTTTCATGAGAGTCTTTGTAATTGGTATTCTTCATAAAACCATAATATGTAAATATCTTTAAGATTGTTGGAAATCTTATGGAAAATATCTTCTTCATGAACACTTGTACGGAATTCATCAAAGCTTGAGGCATAGCAGAAACTATCCTTAAGGATATTTCACTCGGTATAGGTATATCCTCAGGATTCAACAAGCCCTTTTAGTATAAAACTAGAAGTTAAAAACTAGAAAAGATTTGCCGAGGAAAACCTAGCACAAAAGGAAATAGGAACTAACTTTTTTTGTTTTTCTGCCTCTCAAAGATAAGTTGAAGAATTATATATATATATATATATATATATATGCATGAAAATGGACATAAGGCTAACAATTTAGAACGTTCAAAAGTCAACTAACCGTAATGACAATATTAAGTAGAATCAATTGTCACTTCAAACAATTAAGCAAAACCATTTAAGGTTATTATGAGGAGAATAGATTGATTAGTGGGTATTAATCAAGTTTAGTTATCTAATCACAATAAAGATATCAAAAGTCATTAACAAGATATCAAGGAAAGAATCTACACACTAATTCTTTTGAGATATTAGAATCATATTTCTAACACTTTTTGCATATAAAACCACAATAGACTTGGACAAAACTTATAAATATTTTCGTTCTTTTTATTTTTGTAAAGAAGCCACAATGAGAAATACAAACACCTGGTGATACATTTTAATTGTTTTCAGAAGGTAAAAATATAAAGAAAGACAAAATAATTATTGCTATGTTAAAATGAATTAAGAGATTACATGTACTACCATGTAAGAATCTAAAACTTCATTGGGATATCATAGATTTTCACTTAAGATGTTTTAAATGTATCAGTAGTAAACACCTAAAGATATATTTTAGTGCCTTAGTAATCGCAAAACAATTTATTGAAGCTTGTCTAATTTTTGACTAATTAATGAATATTTTTTGATAGCTACATTAGCATTTTATATGAAAACTTTATTCAACAGTTATCTTGTTTCGGTTTACCATCATCCCTAACTTTTTTTCTTTAAAAAAAGAAGATAAAATTAATTTGTCTCTTGGTTATCTTTTTTAGAAGCCAGTCATGTAGATATCAGTAGTTTAAATGAGTAATTATATAAATGTCAAACTAAATATAATTCAAAATTTAGTCAACTTGCTAAAAAAGATACAAGTAATTATATATTACTCTTTTTGTCGAAAAAAGAAATGAGATAAAAACACCATCCATTACATTTGACACAAAAATAAAGGATAACAGACATGAATACTTAAACCACAAAAAAGGACTCAAAAGATGAACTTAAATGAAAAACAAGTATTGATGAAGACGATAACAAAACTAAACAAACCAATAAAGCCCCAACCTATGGTCACTCATAAATCCAAAATCAAATCTCTTAGGTAAGTTACTCGACCTCTTGATCTTCATTGTCCTTCTCACGCATCAAATCTTTAGTAACACTACTAGAACTCTTGCTAGATGATGGAACTGATGTATCATCTGTTGCAGCCAATCCAACATTCATATCCATGTTGACTCCATTTGATTGCACAAAATGGATAAAACAGTCTGCCTCAATAAGAAAGGGATCAGGTGTAGGTGCAGGTGAGAAACCATGTGGCACCGGCAACACTGTGGCTTGTTGTGATTTGTCAAAAGTAGATCGTGGATGGAGAAGATGTCTCTTTGAACGGGAATGGTAAAAACGTCCCTCACCGGGTAACACGGTGGGGGTGGATTTACGTTTGCCTAACCTACGATAAAGGTTAGGGATTTCATTATAGGGACAAAATATTTTTTGATGGGATTCACCTTTTTTCCATGTTCCTTGAGGCATGTGCTTACGTTGGTGCCCACCAAGCCCCTGACTTGAAGTGAACACCTCATCGCAGTACCTGCATTGAAAATACCAAATACCTGCAGGATTCGTTGCAAGGCCTTGATTAGCCATTTTGCTTGTTGATTGTTCTTGATGCCTTTTTCCAAAATGATTTTTTTTTGGTGAATTTGATCATGAGTTGGTGAGGATATAAGAAATGCTCATTGAAATATATATATATAGGATCGAAACTTTCAAAATATGGTAACAATGCTTGCATAAATAAGGAAAAAAGTTTAATGTATTGATTATGTTCAAAGGGTAATTTAAGGTATTTTAAAAAAAAAAACAACTCAGTGATGACCTGTTCTAGATTTTATAAACCCCAAATACAATGTTTTCCCGCTTCGTCTTCTTTTTATCTATTTTGCTTATTATTATTATTATTATTATTATTATTGTTGTTGTTGTTGTTGTTGTTATTATTATTATTATTATTATTATTTTTGTTATTGTTGTTGTTGTTATTATTATTATTATTATTATTATTATTATTATTATTGTTATTATTATTATTATTATGCACAAATGTAACCTATTATAGATTATTATTAATTTTTTATCAATGGAAAATAACATTAAATCTCACTTTCTTATACTTATCCTCAAATATTACCACGAATTCAAACGAAAGTATAGAACCACTATGGTAGATAAACACATTTTATTAATTTAGATATGACCAGTGCACACAAAATAATTAATCTTAAAGGTTGACTTGTGAATAGTGAGTCATTTTTGTAAATTAACTAAATAGAATTCATCTAAAAATATGTTAATTTGTTTCTATTAAGGGGTTAAGGGTGTTAGAGATTCTATTTATTTTGATTTTCACTTTCAAAATGAAATGAAATATATTTAAACATACAAACTAAAACAGATTAATCAAATCAGTCGTTTGGTTTGATTTTCTTTCAATTTAATTATTCTACTTTTTTCTTCACAGATGAAATACAAATTTGATGTATTTAAACACAAAATCATTAATTCAGTCAAATAAGAGCTACTATTAGAATTAACTTTTATATGTCAATATACGAACTAATTAATATTTGCCAACATTATATTTAATATTTAAAATGTTTTTCAAATAAGGTATTTTTCACTATCCAAAGGAACACGAGAAAAAAATATTTTGTAAAAAGAGAAAAGACATAAAGTCACTACTAAAGTTGTCCAGAATTTTCAAAAAGACACCTTAACTTTGCAACCATCCTAGTACCCTACTAAACAATTTTGAACAGATATTATTATATCATTTTTCGATCAACCCTATATTTTAAGACGCAAGTGTGTTTACACATCAATCATTACATGACACGTGTTAATTTTATTAAAAATGTAATTTTTTTTCATTTTAAGTTTTTTCTTTATCTTTTTTTTTTCTTTATTTCTCTCTCTCTCTCTCTCTTATTTTTTTGACTTATTTTAATTTTGATTTCATCTTAAATTTCACTTCATCGTCCATCCCCTACTTTCAACTGATCCATCCCTCCATTTTCTTTCTTTTTCTTCACCCCACCCCCATGTCAAGTTGAACCCCTCTCCCATTTTTTTTTCTTTTTTTTCTTCTTCTCCAATCAAATTCTTTATTTCAGTGATTTTTTATATAAAAAAAATCATACTATTTTCTAGACTTTATTGAATTATTGATAACAAAACTAATTATTTTTGAGCAACTTATAAAAATGATTATATTTATAGGGTTATTAAAGTTCTATAGCTATAAGTATGATATTTATAAAAAATGACTACAATTTATGTTTTTTTCTAGCTGTATTATTGTATATGTTTTTTATTTTTCTATTTATACATTAATACAGTTTTAATTACAATGAACTAAATAAGGAAAATGTATTAATTGTACAAATTCAAATTGGTATCTTTATTTATAAAATTTTAAGTATTAATATATCAAGGATACAAGTATTTGTAAAAACTTAATGTATTAATATATTAAACAAGATAAAGTATAACAATTTAGCATATGAACACGATAATTTGAAAAATAAATACACTGTCATTAAACAAAAAATGAATACACCAATATAGTATACATATGAATACATTATTGTTAAACAAAAGATGGATACATTTGACAACTCAAAAACAAAAAAAATGGAAAATAATAGAATGTGTAGGTAGCAAAGTGTGCAAGTATTCGGCGGTATAAAAAATTGAAAAAGCCAACATACGTCAATCTCTTTTTGGTCAAGTTTTTCCTATAATACTTGAGGCTTGGTGTTAACTCATCTATTTATAAAAAAAAAAGTATTAATATATCCAATTATACTTGTATTGCCTAATCAACCTTTCAAATTGGATAGCTTACTTGTGTATCTAAATATACTTGTATTCACAAATAACCATTTCAACTTGTGTTAATATTACAATACAAGTATCTATGTGTATAAGTATTTAAGTATTCTACTATATACAAACTTAACAATCACACAAACCTCATTCTCTTTTCGCATATATCCTTTTTGTACTTTTTTTTTGCAAAGCTAGTGAAGCAAATATCGAGCAAATGACATTGTGTTGTCATTTTTATGTATGCTGCTTGAAATTAGCTACAGACACAATTCTCTCTCTAACTTTACTCTCTCTCTATCTTCAACTGCAATCTCACCGGTAACGGCTAATTTTGACGGAGCTCAGGATGAGCTTCAACATTAATCGCTCTGCTCCGACGGCAAACAGACCGCCAGACCCACCAGACTTTACCAACTTCCCCCCTCTTGCTACAAACTCCCAAATCTTTAACATCAATAAGATCCATTTTAACCAGATCCAAATTCCCACTTCTGGTAATATGCATTATAAGGGTGCTTTGGGAGGTAGCTCAAAGGGAAACCAGTGGTCACGTTCACTAATTAACTTTTCTATTTATTGTGTAAATAATAATTTTTCTATTTAATATTAATAACTTTTTTGATTGTATATAATTAACTTTGCTATTTATTGTGTAGTTATATCCATATAACATAAAAAAAAAATAATAAACTGTAGCTATTTATTTTAAATGTATATTAATGTTTGCCATATTTTGTAGTTTTTCCATTATTTTTCTAAGAAAATTTAAAAATTTGAAGGTATCATCAACTATTCCTTTTCATATAACTTCAAAATTAGAAATGATAATTTTAAAAGAATCAATGAATTCCCTGAAAATTGAAAGAACTTAATTAAAATCGGATTAAAAAAAACTATATGATACTTCCTAATCATCTTGAAATCTAATGGGTTTATCAAATTGTTCGAAATGTAAGAAAATATTTAGATAAAGTTTTAAAATTAAAGAGAGTAAAACTAATAGTAGTATAAGAAAGAAAGGTGAAATTGTGGTAAAATGGTGACATTGAAAGTGAGAAGCTTCAATGGAGATGACAATGGATTTTTTAAGAAGAAATAAGAAAGAAAGATAAACAATAAAAAGGAAAAAAATTAAAATAATAAGAAAAATAAGAAAATATATTTTTTAATAAAATACTTATAAAAATAAAATTATATTAGTTATTTTAGGTTGCTCACTCTCTTTGAGAGAGTGCACACATTCTCTATGTTAGGTGGACAAAAAATGATGTAATAATATTAATTTAGGATTGTTTCGTGAGGTAATAGGATGCCTGCATTGTTAAGGTGTCTTTTTGAAAATTTGGAAAAAGTTTAGGTGTCACTATATGTCTTTTCTCTTGTAAAAACTATTTTGGTGATACCCAACACCCTAACAATTTTAGTTTTCATTGTAAGGGGTTAATTTTAAAATTTTGGAGGAAAGCATAGAGTTATAATTTTTAAATTGTTAAGATTTAGAATGACATACTTTCAAGTATTCGTTGGAATTTTAATTTGCATGAACTGGTATTAGAGTTGATGTAACACCTCAGAATTTTTTTGAATTAAGACTCGAACCATCCTCCGTCGTGAGTAGGATTTTACTGAGGAATTTAAATTTTTTCCTAAGGGTTAAGGTCACTAGATGTAGCACTTTGTGTTCCAAAAAGAACTAGAGAGAGTTCATTCAAGTCATTCCTAAGTTCCTTTAAGTTTTGGGTCAACTTCAAACAACCAAAACTCTCAGTACAAGATGAGTTAGGTGGCCCATAAGATATCAAATGAAAGGCCTTTGAATTATCTTTTCAACGCCACAAAATTTGCTAAATTTCGAGATTGTATAAGGGAGATATGCCCGTTTGAAGTCGGGCTGTCCAAATAAGAAAAGTTACCCGAAAATAGTAAGGAGTATTTTGATCTTTTCCTTACCCAATCAGATTTAAACGTTTTTAGTAAGGTTTTAGGAGTCTAAACTGATTAGAATCAGTTTCATTCATCCCCAATGCGTTTAGGGTTTAGAGAGAAGATTCAAGAGGAGAAAAAGTTCAAAGTTTCAAGCGTTCGTTCAAGAAATTCAAGATTTCACCAAGAACCTAGTTCTTTGAGGTATGTAAGGTTCCATAGTGTTGGGTTTGTTCACCCACATGCCAATCATGAGTTTCTTTTGTGAATCTATCCATAAATATTGAGCAATTTAATTTCTTGATAAGTGTTCTTGAAGTTTCCTTATCGGTTAAGTTTTGATGTAAGATTCTACTTGGATCAACTTCAAACGACGATATCTCCTAGAATATAAAGAGTTATGTGGTCCATAACTTATCAAATTAAAGGTATTTGAATCTAATTTCCAACACCACCAATTTCGCGTCAATCCAATTTCTGAGTAAAAAGTTATGGCTATTTTAGTAACCTGATACAGTCCTGTTACGAATTAGCCGGCGGGAAAATATTAAAAAGCGTTGTTTTTGTCTTTTTACCTCCAAGAAAACCGTAAACGAATTTCTTGACTAGTAAAAGGCTAAAAAAAAAAAAAAAAAAGATTTTCATCTTTTGATCCATCATTTTCTTCTCTCTCAAACCCTAAGGAAAAATCAAAGTGGAAGACTACATTCAAGATTCTTTCAATCTTTTTCAAGATTCTTCTTCAAGGTAAGTCTTTCTCCAAGAATTCCATTCTTTTCAAGTCAAATACCTCCATACAATTATGAATCGCTAATGAAAATCATAATTCTTGGCCAAAGAGATTTCAAGAAACTAATTCAAGAATCTGAAGAAAGGTTTTTCTTGATCGTTTACCTTCAAGCTAGGGTTTCAAGGCTTCTGATCAAGTTCTTCTTCAACATTCTTCAAGAACCTTGTTCTTCCAGGTATGTAAGGCTATCATAGTGTTAGACTAGTTTGTCCTCACGCCCTACATCTACTTTCAAATAAGTAAAAGATAAATCTAGGATTTTACCCCTAGATTTGAGTATTCTTGACATATGTTGATTTGAGTTCTTGAGTTCAAGGTTCTTTTAAAAATTCTATTCCTAATTATTGAGTTTCTATATTTTTATTGAGATCCTTGAGTTGATTTGTTCATGTCGATAATTTCGCATGAACCCTATTTTGAGTTATAAATCTTGAGAAGTTTTTCAAAGCCAACACTTGAGTTTTAAACTGAGTTATGAGGAAGTAAGTATGCGAATGAGAAGAGTTGTATACATGAGTTCCATATTGTTATTTAGACCCTTGAGTCGAGTCGTTCATGCCCATAAATTCCGCATGAACTTCATCAGTGGAGTATCTTTGAGAGGGGTAATATCTTCAAGTTCTAAGTCTTGAGTATTGAGTTACTAATCATTTGGGATTATATTCCTAATCATGAGGCTACTACACGTTACCCATGAAGGTCCTTGAGTTGAGTAGTTCATGCCCATAATTCCGCATGAACCCTATGAGTCGAGCAGTCTTGAGATGAGAGGTATCATTGAGTCCTTGATTTAAGTAGTTCATGCCCATAATTCCACATGAACCCTCCGAGTCGAGCATTCTTGAGATGAGTAGTATCATTGACTCTTTGAGTTCTGGAGTTGTTGAGTTCCAAGTATTGAGATCTAGGCATGGCTATTGAAAACCTTGAATTGAGTCGTTTATGTCCATAATTCGGCATGAACCCTATTTTAAGAAGTCTTTTTACAAAATGCTTTAAAACTTGTTTTAAAGACTTGAGCACTAAGTTGAGAAAGAGTAGAGCTGAGTTCATTTTCTTTAAAATGATATATGGGAACTAAGTATTCCCTAGAGTAAATGTTTTTACATTTAAGATAAGAGGAAACTGAGATTTCCAAAAGAGTTTTGAGCAGTTTGAGTGCCATCTCTTTTAAGACAAATATTTTTGAGTAATAATCTCAAAACACAGAAAGAGTTATGTTTTTAAACATATGAGCTAGTTATATTTTGGGAGTAGTATTGAGCACTGATATGGGGGAGAGCTCAAACAACTCATGGCCCCCAATGCCAACGTGGGTAGAAAGGGTTATACTATTTAGATAATTCCTTAGTGCTTTTTAGCATACACTAGTGGATCCACTTAGTTGAGAGGTTCTATAACCTGGCAAGGTATATGACAGTTCTGGCAGCGTGGGCGAGACGGTGTATCATCACATAGCTCATAGTGATGGTTGTCAGTTAGAGAAACTCCCACAGAGTTATATTGTATTTTCATATACAAACTGAGTTATTATTGTATTCTTCAATACATTGAGTTCCTAGCTATTATTTTAAAAGCTTTCCATATATCGCACCTTTTATTGTGGCTTTATCTTAAGTTGAGTATCCTGAGTTGAGTATATTGATTTGAGTACCTTTGAGTTAAGTATAATATCTTTGAGTATCTAATCTTTGAGTTGAGTATCTTATTTTTTATTTGAGTTTAGTTGGTTGAGTTGAGAAGAGGTAAGTATGTTTTCTTTTTATCAAGTTCAAGGTTATGTTTATGCTTTAGAATTCCCCTTACATGCTCGTACATTCCATGTACTGAGCCATTTGACTTGCATCGTTTCATGATGTAGATACATGTATTCACGATCATCAACAGGCGTTTCGTTGAGGTCATGTGATATTCCAGTCAGCCTTGGTGAGCCTTTTCATATTCTGGAGGACTTCACCTTTATCTTACGGTTTGTAGTTTTGAGCTATTGTGGGTCTTGTCCTGATATCCTTCTGTAATAATAGAGACTTCATAGATAGACAAAGTTGAGTAGTTTTCATTATGTATCTTCTTTGAGTTATTTTTTTCAAACTCTGAATTTAACTTTTGAGTAGTTTTCAGATATTTTTAAAGATTGAGTATTTGAGTTATTGAACTTAATCTAGTATTTAAGCTGTTGTATGCTTGAGTTAGTCTTCCGCTTGTAGTCAGCCAGGATGAGGGTTCGCTTGGGACCAACAATAGTTCTCGAGTGCCAGCCACGTCCAGGGTATAAGCTCGGGTCGTGACAGTTGAAATAGTTGGATTTGATTTTATAAGCCTTATATAAAAGAATCTTATGTAAATACAAAAATAATAATTTGAAATACCTATGGTCAAATTAATCTTCCATCTTAACGTGGATAGAGGCAAACCTATTATTTTCACCTAACAAAATATTAGTTTTAAAATATCATTCCTTTTGAACCCTTTACTTTATTGTTTGAACTTTAATTTGAGAATCAAATTGAATGTATAAAAGGAATAAAGATCTATAACTGAGAATGTTCTTTTGACCTAAGTGATTGCCTAAGGTATTAATTTGATTTATGCCTGATAATTTATCCGGGCTTCGCGTGGATAAATAATCTCATTAAGCTTTTGAACATCCTATCCAATATTGGACTGTTGTAAGAAAAAAAGAAATGAGATTTTAGTATGATATGAGAACATTTCAACAGAAATTAAATGATTTGACATCATCACGTATATCAAGAATTGTAAATATATAATGAATGATTAAAAATATATTGATATATAATCATTTTTATCTTTTACATACTTTATCATAATATATTTTTTGTGGTATAATTGTCCTGTTAATATTGGGTGATATTTTTATGAAGTGATGAAACTTCACTTTTTTTTATACATGAAAAATATAGAATTTTATAATTTTAAGGTTAGAATATACTCTTTGTGAAAAAAAAAAGAAGTTGTAGAAGTTTTTGGAAGTCTATATAAGTTAAAAATAAGTTAAAATCGTTAAAAATTTACCACAACAACATACATAATATTTTTAATAGACAATCTACTTGTCGGAGGAAAAACATTCACCATTTTTCATTGTGGATCCACTATCTATGCTAAAAAGCACTAAGGAATCATCTAAAAAGTATGACCCTTTTTCTACCCATGGTGGCTACATGGTTTATGGGGGCTGGGAGTTGTCTGAACTCTCCCCCATATCGGTACTCAATACTACTCCCAAAATATGATACTAGCTCTTATGTTTAAAAAAATAACTATGTGGTTTGAGATAATTACTCAAAAATTAGACCGAAGGCTCTCTTGGAAATCAGGGTTTCCTCTCTTGCTTAATTGTCAAAGCATTTACTCTTTACTGAAAACTAGCTCAAAGGCTCTTTTAGAAATCTCTGTTTTCTTTCTTATTTAAATGTGAAAATATTTTACTCTTTGGGAATACATAATCCCGATATACTCTTTTGAAGAAATGAAACTTCTATATTTACTCTTTACTCAACTCAAAACTCAGGTCTTAAAACAAAGTTAAAACATTTGTAAAAGTCTTTTGGAAAACTCTATGAACTCATCTTGACTCGGTTCTTAACTTTCCTTGAATTTGAATTTATGGATTCAAGGATGGTGATTTGTGATAGGAAAGATCTCATGATGTTTAGGAGTGTTTTTGAATAGTTAAACATGAGAAACGATCAAGAAATCACTGTCTGAAAGCAAGTCCGTGACGCGGAGATGCATTTAAATATTTGGTCGCAAAATAAATTTTGAAGCATAGCGGTTCGTGACGCGGAGGAAAATTCTTTGAAATAGTGGGGAAAGTCCGTGACGCGGACTGGGCAACAGATTTGCCTGACTTTTTCCTTTTTCATTTTCTAACCACAATTCGCCGAAATTCGATTCCTTTTCTCAAATTCTCTTTAGATTCAGATACCCAGCACATGTACACCAGAATCTAACTCAAACAACTCTAATAATCGACACTATAATCTCAAGAAACTCCTCAATCTTACCCCAATTCAAGAACGAATGTAAATTCAAGAACACACATTAAGAACATTCAAACTTTCAACTTTTAGGATGAATTCACGCTAAATTAAACATGTTTGACATGTGGGTGAATGAACCCAATGCTGTATGAACTCACATACCTCGTAGGGATCAACCCTTGACAAAATCTACAAGCAAAACCTCAAGAATAATGAACTTTGGCTCTTTCTCCTCTTTTCTCCTCTTGCATTCTTTCTCTAAAAACCCTAGCGTGAAATCTTTTAGTGCGTAAACTGACCAAATTCAGTTTAGACCCCTAAGTAATTACCAAAAAGGAATTAATTTAATTGGGTAATGAAAAAACCATAATACCTTTCTAAAATCCGGTTTTGACTTTCCTTATTTAGACAGTCCAACTTCAAATGGGCATATCTCACTCATACGAATTCAAAACTGATCAAACTCAGCGGCGTTGGAAAAATAATTCAAAGATATTTCTTACGGTATCTTGTAGCACACCTAAGTCATCCTGAGCTAGGAGTTATGGTCATTTGAAGTTTACCCAAAACTCATACTAATCTTAATTTTTTCAAATTTTCAGATTTTTCATTCTTTCCAAAAATGACTCTTTCTAATTCTAGCTCTTTCTAGTTGGTGGGTGTTACAATATCTCCCCTTTGGGAACATTCATCCTTGAATAAGATTACTCTTAGTAGGCTAAGGGTGTAGCATCTAACATTCAGCTCAAACACCCAACAAGCAAATCTAACACATCAAGGATATAAATTAAAGAGTACTAAGAAGAGAATTAGTACCTTAATTTGGGACTTCTATGTATTCGAAGAGATGTGGATATCTATTCTTCATATCTTCCTCAGATTGCCAAGTAGCTTCCTCAACAAATTGGTTCCTCCAAAGAACTTTGACTGATGCTACCTCTTTTGTTCTCAAATTGCGAACTTGGCGATCTAGAATCTGAATAGGAATCTCCTCATAAGATAAGCTATCCTTGATTCCAATATCTTCAGTTGGTATGATCAATGAAGGATTACCCATACACTTTTTCAACATGGAGATGTGGAACACCGGATGAACTGCTGCTAACACTTGTGGTAGCTCTAACTCATAAGCTACATTGCCAATCCTCTTGGATATTCGGGAAGGACCAATATACCGGGGACTAAGCTTCCCTTTCTTACCAAATCTCATAACACACTTCATGGGTGAAACTTTCAAGTAGACTCAATCATTTACTTCAAACTCTAAGTCCCTTCTCCTTACATCTGTGTAGGATTTCTGATGACTCTGCGCTGTTTTCAACCTCTCTTGAATAACTTTCACCTTCTCCATAGCTTGATAAACTAAGTCTGGTCCTATCAACCCAGTTTCACCAATTTCAAACCATCCAACAGGCGATCTACATTTTCTCCCATAAAGAGCTTTATATGGAGCCATATGGATGCTAGAGTGCTAACTATTGTTATAATAAAACTCAATGAAAGGTAGGTGATCATCCCAATTACCTTTGAAATCAATCATACAAGTCCTCAATATATCTTCTAAAGTCTGCATAGTGTGCTCTGCTTGACCATCTATCTGACGATGAAAATTAGTACTCAAGTTCACCTTTGAAGCTAAGCCTTTCTGAAAAGATTTCGAGAACTCAGCAGTAAATTGTGCTCCTCTATCTGAAATAATCTATACCGGAACCCTATGAAGTTTGACTACCTCCTGAATATACAACTTAGTAAATTCTTCTATTGAATGGGTAGTCTTTACCGATAAAAAGTGGGCTGACTTGGTTATTTTATCAACAATCACCCAAATAGAATCAAGCTGCCTACGAGTCCTTGGTAAACTTGTGATGAAATCCATATTGATCTTCTCCCACTTCAATTTCGAAAGTTCTATATTCGGAGCTATACCACCGGGTCTTTGGTGCTCTACTTTAACTTGTTGACAATTCGGGCACTTAGCAACAAACTCTGCAATGCCCTTCTTCATACTATTCCACCAATACACCTCTTTCAAGTCACGATACATCTTTTTGGAACACGGGTGGATGGAATATCTGAAGCTATGAGCTTTCTCCACGATCCTCTCTTGGAGTTCATCCACCCTTGGTACACACAACCTACCTTGATACCTCAATACACCATATCCCCCTTATTCAAAAGCCATTACTTTTTGCTTATGAACATTGCCTTCAACTCAAGCAAAATAGGTCTTGGTCTTGCTTTTCTTTCACTTCTGACACCAATGATGATTCAACCCTATTCATCACCACTACTCCTCCTTCTCTGGAATCCATTAATCAAACTCCTAATCGTGTAAGTTTGTGCACATATTTTTCTAATTCTTTCTTATCTTCATCAAAATGGGTGGTACTACCCATAGACAACCTGCTCAATGCATCAACAACAACATTAGCCTTACCTAGGTGATATAGAATACTCATGTCATAATACTTGAGTAATTCTAACCACCTCCTCTGTCTAAGATTAAGCTCTTTCTGACTAAACACATACTAAAGGCTCTTGTGATCAATGAATAGATCAACATGAGTACCATACAATTAATGACGCCATATTTTCGAAGCAAATACTACGGCATCCAATTCTAAGTCATGGGTTGGGTAGTTCTTCTCTTGAACTTTCAACTGTTTGGAGGCATAAGCTATAACTTTGCCATTCCGCATTAACACATAACCCAAAACAATTCTGCACTCATCACAATATACAACATGGCCTTGCGTACCTTCTAGTAAGGTTAATACTGGGCACTAGTCAACCTCTTTTTCAATTTCTGAAATCTTTTCTTACAAGCTTCAGACCATTGAAACTTAACTATTTTCTGAGTTAACTTAGTCAAAGGGGACAAAATAGATGAAAAGCCCTCCACGAACCTTCTATAATATCCAGAAAACCCCAAGAAACTCCTAATGTCAGTTGGAGATATGGGTCTAGGCCAATTCTGTACTGCCTCTATTTTCTGAGTGTCAACTTTAATTCCATCACCGGAAACAATATGGCCTAAGAATGCCATAGACTCAAGACAAAACTCACACTTAGAGAACTTGGCATACAACTCTCTATCCTTTAGAGTTTGGAGAATTATTCTGAGATGGCTGGCATGGTCTTCCTCATTCCTCAAATAGATTAGTATGTCATCAATGAATATGATAACAAACATATCTAAATAAGTCTTGAATACTCTATTCATAAGGTCCATGAACGCTGTAGGCACATTAGTTAAATCGAACGACATGACCAGAAACTCATAGTAACCACAACGGGTCCTGAATGTTGTCTTTGGAATATCACATTCCCTTACTCTTAACTGATGGTAGCTAGATCTGAGGTCTATCTTAGAGAGACAAGTGGCACCCTGAAGTTGATCGAAAAGATCATCAATTCTCAGAAGAGGATACTTATTCTTGATGGTAATCTTATTCAATTGAAGGTAATATATACACATCCTAAGGGAACCATCTTTCTTCCTCACAAACAAGACCAGAACGCCCCAAGGTGAGACTCTTGGTCGAATAAAACCTTTCTCAAGGAGATCTTTCAACTGCTCCTTTAACTCCTTTAACTCTGCTGGTGCATTCCTATATGGCAGAATAGATATAGGACGATTATCTGGAAGAAGGTCTATACCGAAGTTTATTTCTCTCTCAGGAGAGACTCCGAGAAGATCATCTGGAAAGACTTCTGAAAACTGTTTTACTATTGGAACTGACTGAACACTAGAGTCATTAACTCGGACTAAGTGATAGACACACCCCTTGGAAACTAACTTTCTTGCCTTAAGGTACGAAATAAAACGACCCTTAAGCATTGCTGAACTGCTCTTCCACTATATAACTGGCTCATTAGGAAACTGGAATTTGACTGCTCAAATTCTACAATCTATTGACGCATAAAAGGCATGAAGCCAGTCCATACCTAGAATGCATTCAAAATCTACCATATCTATCTCAACTAAGTCAGCCATGGTACTCTTGTGATGGACGAAAATGGTACAATCATGATAGACTCTCTCTGCTAGAATAGACTCACCAATAGGTGTAGAAACACTGAAGGGCTCAAGAGGTTGCTCAGGAAGAACATTAAAATTATCGCAACATGTAGATTTACAAAGGATAAACTCGCTCTTGGATCTAGCAAAGCATGAACATTAAAGATTAAGACTTGGATCATACTAGTGACAACATCTGGAGAATCCTCTTGCTCTTGGCGATTAGTGATAACATACAAACAGTTTCCTCCTCTGCTTGCCCCTGAAGTAGCTACTCTAGATGCAGCTCTGTCTGGTGGAGCAATTGAAGATAAATGGGTTATATTGCCCTCATTACCATGCTTGTTCTTTGGACACTCTCTCATAAAATAACTATTCTGGCCACACTTGAAGCAACTAGTGAAGCCATCACGACACATCCCTGAGTGGTTCCTACCATACTTAGCACATATAGGAGGCTTACTACCCCCTTGTACCATACTACTATGAGAATAGGCAGGTTTAGCTCTGAAATTCTGACTATTGTACTCACTTTTGTTCTTTGGTGCAGGTGCACTAGTAGATGATGGAGTAGGTCTCTTTTGTTTCTGGTTGAAGGATGACCGGTTGGCATTAATCTTGTGTTACCCGGACTCATTCCCTGATGTCTTAGCCCTCTTATTCTTTAACTCTTCTCTATCCCTCAGCTTGTCTATCTCAACTTGTTGCACATGGATCATTAGCCTTGCTATGTCCATATCCCCGATTAGCATAGCTACCTTACCTTCCTTTCTTGACAGGCAAGACAACCCAACAACGAATAAACTCATCATGCTCCTCATGTCAGCAATGATCTCAGGAGCATAGCGAGAAAGTTGTGTGAACTTCAGACTGTACTCATGAACACTTAAAGAATCCTTCTTAAGAGTGAAAAACTCTCGTACCTTTGCTTCTCTCAGTTCTCGGGGGAAGAAACACCCCAAGAAGGCCTCCTTAAAACAAGACCAACTTGCAGGTGGTACTCCATTAGCTCAGTTCTTTTTCCATTGGTCGAACCATATCCTAGCGACACCCTTCATTTGGTATGCAACTAGTTCCACCCTTTCAGCATCAGCAATATGCATGATCTTAAAAACCTTCTGAAGTTCTTCAACAAAGTTTTCTGGATCCTCTGTGACACTTGAACTAGTGAAGCTTAGAGAGTTCATCTTTAAGAACTCACAGATCCTTAAGTATCAGCCACTTCATGTAGATTCTCTCTCTGTTGCCCAGCTTGGTTGGTCACAACTTGGCTCAACATCTAGATAGCCTCATGGAACTCAGCATAGGTGACCTCTCCTTGGGGTTTCACTTCTGGTGCATTAGGTACCCCTTGTTCCTGTGATTCAACATTTCTCCTAGTCGAATGACCTTTGACAGCTCTTCGTGGATGCATAATCAACTGAAAGATACGCACAAGTATGAATTATAGGAAACTTGTTAGAGATAAAAATGTAATGGACGAAATGAATATGAAAGAAGCGAGATAGTTCATAAGTGTTGCAGCCTCCTAATTATAGATGTGGCCCGCTTCACACCGATAACTACAACTCTATAGACACAGCTTCATAGACTTCCTAGGACTCTTGAACTCTGTGCTCTGATACCAAGTTTGTCACGCCCCAAGCCTATACCCTGGGCGGGACTGGTACTCGAGAACCATTGCTGGCCCTAAGCGAAACCTTGGCCTGACTTACTTATTCAGCGGAAGACTTTTACTCAACAAAGATAAATCTATGTAATAAGCTAGAATGTTATAAAAGAACATTCATCTGGCCAATAAGACAAACTCAAGTCTCAACATAATAGAATGAAAATGAAAAGACTAAAGAACTAACATCTAACTGTCTATGAAACCTCTAAATAACTGAGATGGATGTCGGGACAAGACCCACGACATCCTAATGAACTAAAATTATAAAGTAATGAAAAAGGGGATCATCCAGAAGCAAGGAGGTTCACCAATAACTCTGAAGCTGAAATAGTTCAACGATGCACTGGATGCTGATCATGGTTACCTAAATCTGCATCATAAAAAGATGCAGACCAACTGGCATCAGTACATTGAATGTATGAGCGTGCGAGAGGAATACTGACATAAGCTTGAAAGGAACTGAAAGAACAAACCTGGTCTCAACTGAACTGAACTGAACTCATTTTAATATAAAGTAGTACAAATAAGTGCGTTATAAAGAAAAGCTTTAAAATATGAATATCAACTCTATGTATTTAGAAATAGAATAGTAACTCTGTATGTATGCAAAGATACAATATAAACTCTGGATGTATATAAAAATACAATTAACTTTATGTATATAATAATACAAAATGCTTCTGTGGGAGTTTCTCTAACCGACAACCATCACTTAAGAGCTATTGTGATGATACAACATTTTGCCTCACGCTGCCAGGGCCGTCCTATACCTTGCCAAGGGCATAGAACTTGACTACTAAGTGGATCCACTAGTCTATGCTAAAAAGACTAAGGAATAATCTAAAAAGTATGACCCTTTTTATACCTATGGTGGCTACATGATTTATGGGGGCTGGGAGTTGTCTGAACTCTCCCCCATATCGGTGCTCAATACTACTCCCAAAATATGATACTAGCTCTTATGTTTAAAAACATAACTCTATGGTTTGAGATAATTACTCAAGAACTAGCTTGAAGGCTCTCTTGGAAATCAGTGTTTCCTCTCTTGCTTAATTGTGAAAGCATTTACTCTTTACTGAAAACTAGCTCAAAGGCTCTTTTGGAAATCTCAGTTTCCTCTCTTGTTTAAATGTGAAAATATTTTATTCTTTGGGAATACATAGTCCCGATATACTTTTTTGAAGAAATGAAAATTCAATCTTTACTCTTTGCTCAACTCAAAACTCAGGTCTTAAAACAAAGTTAAAGCATTTGTAAAAGACTTTTGAAAAACTCTATGAACTCATATTGACTTGGCTCTTAACTTCCCTTGAATTTGGATTCAAGGATGGTGATTTGTGATAGGAAAGATCTCATGATGTTTAGGAGTGTTTTTGGATATTTAAACATAAGAAACAATCAAGAAATCACTGTTTGGAAGCAAGTCCGTGACATGAAGATGCATTTAAATATTTGGTCGCGAAATAAATTTTGAGGCAAAATGGTCCGTGACCGCTCCGCGACACGGTGGAAAATTCTGTGAAATAGTGGGGCAAGTCCGCGACGCGGACTGGGGTACCAGATTTGCCCAATTTTTTCCTTCTTCATTTTCTACCCACAATTCTCCTAAATTCAATTCCTTTTCTCAAATTCTCTTTAGATTCAGATACCCAGCATATGTACACCAGAATCTAACTCAAACAACTCAAATAATCGACTATATAATCTCAAGAAACTCCTCAATCTTATCCCAATTCCATAACGAAAGTAAATTCAAGAACACACATCAAGGACATTCAAATTTTCAACTTTTAGGACGAATTCACGCTAAATTAAACATGTTTGGCGCGTGGGTGAACGAACCCAATGCCGTGTGAACTCTCATACCTCGTAGGGATTACCCCTTGACGAAATCCACAAGCCAAACCTCAAGAACGATGAACTTTGCTCTTTCTCCTCTTTTCTCCTCTTGGGTTCTTTCTCTAAAAACCCTGGCGTGAAATATTTGAGTGCGTAAACTGACCAAATTCAGTTTAGACCCTTAAGTAATTACCAAAACGAATTAATTTAATTGGGTACTGAAAAGACCATAATACCTTTCTAAAATCCAGTTTTGACTTTCCTTATTTAGACAGTCCAACTTCAAATGGATATATCTCACTCATACGAACTCAAAACTGAGCAAATTTGGCGGCGTTGGAAAGATAATTCAAAGATCTTTCTTTCGGTATCTTGTAGCACACCTAACTCATCCTGAGCTAGGAGTTATGTTCGTTTGAAGTTGACCCAAAACTCATACTTAACTTAATTTTTTCAAATTTCTAGATTTTTCATTCTTTCCAAAAATGACTCTTTCTAATTCTAGCTCTTTCTAGTTGCAGGGTATTACACAACATGACTTCAAACAATGAAGAAATTACTAACCTTGTAATCCATATTAGTAGCTTTCAGCAAGAAATTGTGTTTTTTTATTTCATAATACACATTCTTTTAACCAAAATAACTCTAACTTAAAAAGCACTAAAGCAAACTTACCCTTCTTCTTCGATGTTTTTTAAAGTTTAACCATGTTTTACTACAATAGGAAAATACTTTAGAAACCTTTTGACTAGACAACTCCCTTCCTCTTCTCCCGTGCTTTTCTTTTTTGTTCTTGAATAAATTTATTTCATAGTCCTGTTTTCCTCTACAAAATAAAAAAAAATCATTGGATCCTTTTCTTGTTTAAACGCCCTATTTGTTCAATTTTTCTAAAGCCTACATGTAAATTTCAATTATCGTAAATCTACAATGAATGATTAAAAATATCTTGATATCTAATAGGCTTTATATTTTACATAATTTATCATCATATATGTTTGGTGATATAATTATTTTGTTAATATTGATTGATGTTTTTTTGAAGCTATGAAGCATCACTTTTTCTATTTCTTTTACATGAAAAATATATAATCTGAGAATAGTATGGTTAGAATATACTCCTTTATTGAAAATTTTTTATGTGAAAGCTTTCAAAAATTAATATAAGTTAACAATAAGTTAAAACTGTTGAAAAATTTGCACCACAACAACAATTTTTTTTTAAAAAAATTAGAGACATAATCTACTTGTCCATGCCCAAATTTCACCACTTTTCGTTATTATACTTTGTTACTCAAACAGAATTTATATAAGGAGAAAGATAAATTTGAAATAATAGCAAAATAATATTTTAAAACCTTATTAGAAATTCATTCTTCATTATACGGCTACTCTCAAGGCCCTTCTAGATACTTCATCTGTGTAACTTTACAACTTCTTTTAAAATATGTAGTTGTTGCATTATAACAGTAAAAATAGATCAAATTATTGAAATTTAGACCTATGTTAAAAAGATATTCTCGAACATAAAAAATTGGAAATGAATCTAACCTTCATAACTCAAACGCTCAGAAATGACTTGAGACAGGAAGGGCAATATTGTAACACCCCAACTTTTCAAAACGTCTAAATTAACTCGTATCTTCGTGGAAAGATAAGGAGGGTGGGTAATAAATTAAGAATGATGTGGTATGCCATATTTTAAGTGTTCAAGGGTTGTATCTCAAGTTTTGAAGTTAGGTAAGTGGCAAAATAAAAGTTGGCGAAAGTTATCGTAAGTTCCTTTTTAAAGATTTCTTTGAAATTTGGGTCAAATGTCTTGGGTGTTTTCTCCTAATATATAAAGAGTTAGAAGGCCTATCACCCATTAAATCGAAGGCCTACAAGTCTAGTTTGCAACGCATAAAATCCTATATCCAATCGACATTGGAGTAAAAAGTTATGAGGGTTTTACTATGGACTGCCGGGGCAGAATCCGGGTCGAGTAAAAAATGTGGTATGTCAGCTTACCCAACGTTTTAAGCCATGAAAATATTTATTTTCACTTCCAAACCAGAGAGAAAGCTTAATAGAGGGTTCCTATGGAGTTCTTGCATGATGAAGGTTAGTTTTTTGACAATTTATACCATTAAACGTTGCCCCCGTGCCTAGAAATGTGATCTCTACACGTGGCAATCATTTTTCCCTTCTATTAGCTGCGTTTGGAGCTGGTTTTTGAAGATATAAATTTGTAGTTATTGCTGTTTCTTCAAGGTTTAAACTTGGTTAACTAAGGTAATCATCTCGGGACTCTTTTATGATTGTTTTTATGAATTTCTACGGACATTTCGACAAGTTGGGGCAATATGGAAAATCTGTCAATTTAAGATTAATTATGAACTATTTATAAGTGTTTACCAGCTGTGTATATATAGTGTTTGTGAAGCTTAGGACATAAGGGACAACTTTCATTAAGGAACTACGGTCTTTCGAGCGTTCATTGGAAAGGTATGTTAAGGCTATTCCCTTCGTTCGACGTGTTTCCTTAGAGGTAGTTAATGTTGCTGATCTTGTAGATGTAATTGTGAGTGGTTGGCTGATTGAGTGGTTATAAACCCTCATTTTAGGAACTCATAATCTGTTAAGAATGACCCTAAGTTAGGAACGACTTGGAAATTATTCATATATATTGTTTATAGCTAAATTGCTCGCCTTTAGCTTATTCAATTGTTTGTTGTCGCCCTTGGGGCTATTGTGGTTAGTTGTTGAGCTATGAACTGCCTATAGGGGCTATGATGTTGTCAAATAGGACTATGTTATTTCCAAAGAGGGTTATGTGTTGCCCAAAGGGCTATATTGATGCTGCCAAAGAGTGTTATGTGTTGCCTACTGGCTATTTTGACACCAAAGAGTGTTATGTGTTGCCTACAGGGTTATGTTGATGCAAAAGAGGGCTATGTGCAGCCCACAGAGCTATGATGTTGCCTAAGAGGGCTATGTGCTGCCTACGGGGCTATATCGTTGCCAAAAAGGGCTATGTGACTTCTTACAAAGACAAGGGGCTATCGATAAGGGTATGTATATTGATTTGGCACCTTCTGGGCTTATGGGGGCCTAGGTAGGTGGTATGTTGTTTGTACCTACCGAGCTTATGGGGGATTGGTTAGGTTGATGTTCGATCATTTTTGTATTATTTTAGATTCAGTAGCGGGTTAGCAAGCTTATCTAAAATTTTGATATCCTTACGTGACTGCTTTTGGTATATTATGATACTTGCTCACTTAGTCTATAGCCTTTCATATTCTATACATTATTTTGTACTGACACCCCATTGCCTTGGGGGTGCTGCATTCATGCATGCAGGTCCCAACAGACGATCCAGTAGACCTCATCAGTAGCAAGATTTACTTCTATCTGATTGGCTAGCCCCTTTCCTTTGGAGCTACCAGAGTTGGGAGGTTTGTTACCTTTTATGGCATATAGCTTTATGGGTAGGCTGGGGCCCTGTCACGCCAATCTTTACTACTCTTAGAGGCTTGTAGACTAGTGTGTAGGGTGTATAGCTAAGTTATGACCATACTGGCCTAGTTTGTTGGTTTGCTGAAGCTTGTGAGCTATTTGATGTATTGTCTTGATATATACCTGCTTCCAATTTTGGTATAGATATCATGGGCCTTGACGGCCCAATCAGGACTTCTGTGCTAGTTGGCTATTTATTTATATGATATCTTGGGAGTAGTTGTTTCTTTTATAGATCAGTTGACGGGGGCCTTGCCAGCTGAGGGATTAGTTTTAAGTCGAGATATACTTGTTTTTTTTCTTGATTGCATGTGGTTGCCATGCTCTAGTAGCAAATGGTTCAGTAGGGTCGACTCGGGCTTGAGTTTTGGCATTAGGAGCCAGTTGCGCTCCTCGAGTTTGGGGATGACAAATATGTCCATATTAAAGACCGAGCTTTTGTAGCTTATGTTATTAATTTTATTTAGAGTAGGTTTTGTTTCATATTGTTCAAATTAAGCATTCCAGAAAATAGTCTTAACTCACCCAAAAAATATTTATAACGGTAGAATGAGAAGTTAAAAAAGGAAAAAAAATATTAAAAGGACAAAAGTCTTGTCCAAGTGAGATCATATATATGTTAAACGAAAATAATAAATACAATATTAAAGAGACAACAAATAGTGAAAAAAGCATACATTAAAGAGTGTAAAATATGAGATATCTAATGAAGATAACAAATTATTCTAACCAGAATAGGACCTATGTTTTGAAATAACATACCTCAAATAATTGACTAACACTTTAATAAGGATAATTTAAAAACCATAAAATATGGGCATACAAAGTCATTAACTCTTAGAGAAATTTCTCAAGAACAAAAAAACTCATCCTTATATGTAAACAATGAAGATGTTGATGAAGAAATGAGAGATCCCATGAAGGGGCGACAATTTTATTTTTGACTCTAAGACAACAATTGGGTTGAAATTGATGTTTAATTGTCTTGAAATGACACAACATAACTTCAAGCAACAGAGAAAGTACCAGCCTTATAATCCATAGTAGTAGCTTTTAACAACAATTTTTGTTTTTTGTTCATAATACACATTCTTCTAACCAAATTAACATCAACTAAAAAAACTCCAAAGCAGACTAACCCTTCTTCTCCCAAATTTGTTGAAGTTGAATCTATTTACTGTAATAGGATAATACTTTAAAGAACTTTTTACCATACAACTCTCTTCTTCTTATCTCATGCTTTTCTTTTTTATTCTGGAATAAATTCATCCCACTTTTCACCATCAACAATTTCATTCTCCTATGTTTTTTTGTAGAAAACCATAACAACATCATAAGATCTTTTTTTCGCTTATACGGCCTATTTCTTCAAATTCTCCAAAGCCTACATGTAACTTTCAGTTATTCCTGTTAAACTTTATTATGATGCCATTAAAAACTCTTGACGGTAGAATCATAAATTCAGAATTAAAAGATAAATGAAACATCAATCAATTTGAGTTAAACATAAAGCAGTGGTACATTAGTTACTAACCTCCTTAAATTTAGATTCTTATAATTTTATTAGATGTGGCTTGTTGAAATCATAAAGCTAGACAAATTAAAGTAAATGTTTATTACTTGAGAAAGAGAAAAAGTAAAACACACTCATATTAGTACATTGTTGCATACCCAAAATTTGATAATTTATATGATGCTCAATGGTACAACAATATAGCAGATTCAAACAAAATTTATGCACCTATAATCAATACATTAACCTAAGAAATTATTAAAAAAGACACAAATTTTAGTTAAGATCTATAATTGAGAATGTTCTTTTGATCTAAGTGATTGCTCAAGGTATTGAATTTGATTAATGTTATAAATATAGAGTCGTTCTTTGAAATGTATATGAAATATTTAATAAAAATTATAAATATAAACATCCACTAAGTTGTGAAAATATCATGACTTACCTCCAAACGAGGTGGATATTTTGACTATTCTATATTTTATTTCTAAAGTAGTAAACTTTGAAATTTACTTACAAAGTAGCAAATACACTAAAATATACTATTGAAGTAGTAAATCTGAAACTTGCTCCCAAGATTATGAATACTCCTAAATTTTCTTTTGAAGTTGTAAGCCTCCAAAAATTACCTTGAAAATAGTAAGACTTTGAAAGTTACTCCTGATGAAGCTGAACTTATTATTCTTAAAATTACTTCTGAAGTAGTAAAGACTCCAAAATTTACATCTTAAGTAGTAAGACTTTGAAAGTTACTCCCGATGTAGTAAAACTTTGAATTTTACTCTCGAAGTTTAAAATTTTAATTTTTACTCACGATGTAGTGAAACATTGATTTTTACTCCCAAGATGATAAAACTTTATACGTTGCTTCCAAAGTAGTAGAATTTTAAAATTTACTCCTAAAGTAGTAAAACTTTAATTTTTACTCTCAAAATGGTAAAACAATAAAATTTACTATCGAAATGTTATAACATTAAATTTACTCCACAAGTAGTTCAATTTTAAAAGTTTCCGTCACTTTACTTTCAAGAAATTTTAAAATTTTCTGCAGAAGTTGTAAAATCTTAATTTATACTCTCGTGTAGTAAACTTAAGCACTTTACTCCCGAGAGGTTCAACTTTAAATTTAAAGTAGTGAGAATATAAATTTACTTCTGAAGTAGTAAGACATTTATATTTTTTGTAGAAGTAGTAAAACACTAAAAATGTTTAAGAAATATTTTGATGTAATGTCTTCTTGTGCTTAAGAAAAGTAATGAATCTAGTATGTCAAGCACATTCAAATATCTGGAAGTGAATGAAACATACCACAACTTACATTGTGAATATAGAATAACAAAGAATATGCATGTTATATTTGTGGTATAAAAAGTCAATGCAATACATACATATCGTACATAGGAACATCTTGAATAATGTTGCAAAATATGTTAATGGTGAATCTCCCTGAAGGCCTCCATTTATCTTTATGTTTCTATTAAAATCTTTTATTTTGTGGTGCAAGTTGTTAACTCGAATTGGAACTCTTGATGAATTTCCAAAAGCAACATGTATCAGCTAAAATGAGAAATTTGTGAAATTCAATTGGTCTTGAAGTATCATATTTTTTTCAATTGGTATATATATATATATATATCACTTGTCTATTCCCACCAAGACAATTCAACCTCAGCTCAACTAGAACGAAAGAAATGTGGAAATGTAACACGAGATCAAGACAAATGTGGAGAACTTGTTCATTCTAAATAATACCCAAAAACCTGGTAGTCACATGTACAAGCCACTAATGAAAAATACAGAATTCGAAAGAAAAATGCAAGTCTTAAATGTCTTTGCTTCTCAAAACAAAGCATAATAAAAGGAAGAGGGGGCATGTTGAGATGACAAGCAGCTACCTCTAAAGTCCTTCAACGAGCCTCGAATGTCATGAGAAGAAGAAGAAGAAGTAGATCACATGGGTCTGGGCTCAAAACCTACACAAGTGTAGAAGCAAGGGGACGTACCAACAACACAGTACCCAACAAGCAACCTAATAAACAAGGCATCTAGCTAGAAATCGAATACGCTTACACTCCAACCGAACCTCCTCAAACTACAATCTGCATAGATATTGGCCCAACCTAGCAATTCTATAGTACCGGGCTCAGAAGGCCCAATATCTGCAGTTCAATTGTCACAAATCATCAATCAAATAAATCAAGTGAGTCAATCTCAAATTCAAGTAGTTCAGTCATACGCTACAAGTACATCAATCACAATTAGCAACAAAATCACGCAAAAGCATCAAAGGTATCAGGTCACAATAATCAATCTCTTGCCAAAATCATTTCTCAACTGCACAACATCACTAGGTGGAACAAGTTTCCAACTAGCCAGAACATTTTCCATCAGCTTTATAAACACTTGCCAGAAATGTCCTCAGCATAACCACACTCGTCGGCAAAGACCTTGGCATCATAATTCATCACAGTGTTCCACAATCAATGCACACAGGCAATATCACACCATACGGAAGAGACAACAAATCATACATTTCAAGTCCAAATTAATACTTTTAAGCATTTCATCAATCAATCAACAAGGTCAGGATAAGGAAATTCACATCATCATGATTATCACATAACATTTTTCATTTCAACCCCTTTTTGTTCATTTAGATGCATCAAGTTGACAATTAAACCCTTCACCTCATCCCCATTACTCTCAACACACAAGCAATGAAGAAAGTACACAAATTCTACTAGAATACAAGGTTTAGGAGATCACTTGCCTTAAATCAATCAAATATCACTCCAAGAGTTGAGTCTTCCCCTTCCAAATCACTTCCAAATTCACATAATCTATATAAAAACAAGTATTCACAATCATTTTTTAGAAACAATAATACCCACATCAATTCTCTTGAAAAGTGGGTCAATCAATTCAAACCCCAATTTCAAAAAGAAGATTTGAATCTAAAATTTAATACTTTGATTAATAGCGTTTCAAAGACACTTCATCCAATTTTAAGTGTCAACGATCGTTAATTAGTATATAACCCAACTAAATGAGTTGGGGTCGAATCCCACAGGGAGCGGTACGTGTTTAAGATTCAATAGGGAAGTACAAACATGTTCAAATCAGTCATAGGAATAAAAATGTACGAATAAAAACATCATTCAAATCAAGGGTGACACGAATGTCAAATGGGGGGTTTTGGTTTGAAATTATCAACTACAAATAGTAATAAACAATACGAAATAACAATAATGAGATGGGTTCTTGGGATGTGATTTGATTATAGGAAAATATAGACAAATGGGTAATTGCAACTTGTGGAAAATAGCTATTAATTAGTGAGTAAGCTAGACTATAGAGGAGGTAAACTTTCTCTCGAACAGTTTACCCCAAATCAAGTCGATTTCTCTCGAACATCAACAAGCATGCAAAATATGAACAGCCTACACTTTAGTCCATTCACTCTCTCGAGCTGAATGTGTGGAAAAGGGTTTAGGATTCACTCTCTCGAGCTGAACCCATGACAACCCAATACCCACAGACCATCAATCAATAATCTTAGTTTTAAAACCTCTCTCTCGAGCAAGCAAAAAACACAAGGGTAGAACTACATTTGCAACTACAATTCTTAAATTAAACCACAATTAGTGATTGAAATCACTTCTAAATAGCATTTAAACTAACAATTAACAATACCCATAAACTAAATCAGCCCATAATCACATAATCACACTCCAAGAATTGGGGTTTTAACTAGACAATATAAAAAGATAAAAATCGTTACCAAATTGAGTTTCCATCAACTGGGTAAGATTGATTTCATCTTTACAATGGTCCAAGCTGAAGAATCTCAAAGACCGACTTCCAATTTCTCAAAAGTGAAAAACTTCAATTCTTCAAAGCTAAGGAAAACTAGAGAAAACTTGTCTCACAGTTCCAAACTTGATAAAAATTTATTCTAAAGAGTAATTGATCCTAAAATAAATGTTCAAAAATGTATTTATAGTCGCCAAAAATATGCTGCGAACAGTCACTTGGCGAATTAAGTCGAGCTCGCCGAACCACTCGGTGATCCGCCCTTTGGTCATTTCCATCGCCTCTCTGCCTTGGCCTTCAGCATCCTCAAGGTCTGTAACTTTGGTCGATCCAACACTGCATCGTGGAACCACTCAGCGATCCACCGATTAGTTCTTTCTCTCGCCAACTTGGTTCTTTCCTTCAGGGTTTGGCACACTGGAACTTTAGGAAGTCAAGTAGCCATTTGGCGACTCGCCAAGTGGACTTGGCGATCATCAAGCTTTATTTTCTTCATTCTTTCAGCTTGCTTCGTTCCTTTTTGCAAATCAGTGTCCTTGCTTTGTTCCTCAATCCATATACCTGGAAATCAAGGGTTTTACATAAGTTATTGGCACAAAATAAGCATTTGAGGACACTAAATCTATATAAATAAAGCTCTAAATGAGTCCAAATCTCGGACTCATCAACACCCCCAACTTAAGATTTTGCTTGTCCTCAAGTAAAACTCAAGTTCAGCAGTTCAAAAATGATGTCTCAAACAGTGCTACACAAGACTCAATCATGAATGCACACAAAAAGACTCAACTTACTCATGCAAGGATAAATTGTGCTCTCAAAGGTTCAAGTTGTGACACATCATTACCAAAGATTCTCAAGTTCACAATACTTGCTTCAAATGCAAGTTCAAGCTCAACAAAGGTACTCAAATGCCTTCACACAAAGATGATTCCATATTCACACACAATTGTTCAACAATTTATAGCTCCGGAATCAAATACAACTCTCACACTCACAAAGATGAACACATGCATGACATCACCTATAGTTTGCCCTTATTTTCCAATCAACATTCGCTTCAGCTTACTCAAGATAAAAAAGGTCTTTTCAAGGCTTGTAACGAGGCTGAGTGCAAAGTATGGTCCTTTAGTCTCAGTGGCTGTTATCCTTAGGAAATGTGGTATGAACAACACTTTCTTTCCTTTTCTTCAACATTTTTTCTCATGCTTAAAATTCACCCCATTATTCACTTCTCATGGAATACCGGAAACCCCATTTCTTTTGCAACTTTAACAATTTTATTTCACAACTTTTGTAACACCTCAAAAACCAGACCTAGAAAAAAATTACAGAAACTTACCTGAAGCAGTAAACCACGACAGGTTTCACGGACCGTGATAGGGTCCACGGTCCGTCGACCTGCCCATGGTCTTGATGGTCCGTGGTCCTCCACATGGTCCATGGGAGCGTCCGTGAAGGCCAGCCAGAAAATCCTCAACCCTGAGCCTCAATACCTCATCCCAAGTGAGGAACACGGGGACCTTCACGGTCCGTGGTCCTCCTCACGAGCCATGGTAGGGCTCGTGGACCTAACCCTCAGAACCACGGGACCATGTGAAGACCACGAGGACCTTCACGGTTTGTGGTCCCTTTCACGGTCCGTGAAGGTGGCCGTGGTCAGCCCTGTCATCAGTTTAAGTTAGGGGTCTTTTGGTATTTTCCTATTTTGTTGGAACTCTAAACTACGTCATTTTAATCCTAACGTAGTTTTGATTAGTTTTAGCCTAGAAACATAACTAGAACTTACTAAAGTCAGATCTTTCATCAAAACTTAGAAAATTAGAAGCGAAAAAAGAGAAAAGGTTGAGCAACCCTAGTTCAAGAACGCAACAAATTTCCTCCAGTTCCAGCCCTGAAATTGAAGGATTTCTCTGTGGAATTCGTCACCAGGTATGTGGGATTTCACTAGTGGGTTCCTTTCGCCCATTAGGTCCCTAGAATTTAATCAGATTCTTGATTCCCTATTATTAACTAGACCTAGGTTTTCTAGAACTCCAGCAGATTATCATGAATTAGTTATTTATATGTTCCAAATCAAATTATCATGTTATTTCTTCGTTCTTGCATGAATTTCAGAACCCTAGCTTGGTAGTTCTTTAGTTTTTGAACTTCATATGCTAAGTCAGATATTTCAATACCTCAGATATATATGCCTCAGTTTTCAAATTAATTACTTCCAGTTTATTAATATGCATTCTCCGTTTGCATGTTAGTTTTGAGCTATCCAGTATATTACAGAAATTCAGTCATAATGTGTTAATCACTTAATCTATTGGGAGTAGCATAATACCGAGTTGGACTAGGGTCAGTCACCTATATAGTCCCAGAACTACGAGCCACGTAGGTTGTAAGTCCCCTCTGTGGTCACCATTTTAATGATCATGCCAGCATGCCTCTACACCTTTGACCGGGTGTATTGGGTCCTCTCGATGGGGCGTATACATCAGACTCTACATTTAGCTGATGTGGTTTTATTATCGGTTATTAGTAGCTCCCACAGTCCAGTCAGATTCTATTGCATTGACCATATTTCAGTACAATCAGTATTCAGTCTCAGCATGTTATAAATTTGGTCATTGCATTTAGTTAGCTCAGTATTCATTATCTATATCATGTTCAGATTATGCTCTTGCTTTATTGCTTGTTCAGTTATGTGTTTATTTCAGCTTTACTCTATCTTGCATGCTCAGTACCTTTCAAGTACTGACACATACTCTGCTCTACATCTTCTCGTGATGTAGGTTCAGGTTCTCAGCATCCAGATCACGCTTAGATCTGTTGCTGACCTCTAGTTTAGTAGCATCAGTGGTGAGTCCTTATTCTTCGAGGACAATAGTCATGTTATCTTTTAGTTTTCATTGTTTTAGTTTCAGTTTTGCTAGACTTAGCTGGGGCATGTCCCAACACTTCTAGTCAGTTAGAGGCTATATTCAGACATAGTTATATTCAGCTTAGTATTTGAGTTTGATGTTTCTTTTATATTAAACTCTCAGATTTGATATTCAGTTTTAGTATATGGGTATTCCTCATCATTTTAGATTTACTTATTACTAGCTTCCGCAATAGTTTTATTTCTCAGTTTATCTTTAGTATGCTCATGATTATGCCAGTAGGGTTAACTTGGGGTTACTTGTGATCCTATGTCCAGTGTCCACGTCTCAGGGGTAGCTCAGAGTGTGACAAACTTGGTATCAGAGCACTAGGTTTAAGAATCCTAGGATGTCTGAAAAGCCGCACTAAGTAGAGTCCTTTTCATGGGTGTGCAATGCACCACATCTAATGAGAGGGAGACTATGAAGTGTATTAGGAAAATCTTCATTTTCTTGTTACTCTTATCGTGTATAAGGTATGATCTAATTCCATTCTAACTCGATGTTCTACGTTTTAGTGATCATGCCACCTTGTAGAGCTAATGTCAGGAATGCAAAGGCTAGGAACGTAAACGCAACTCTTCTAGTCCCAAATCAAGAAGTTTTGAATGCAGAATTTTGGAACGCCATTCAGATGTTGGCTTAGAGTGTGGCCAACCAAAATAATCAGCGGGCTCCAGTTTCGATAAATGATAATGTTGGGTCAGTAGCAGCCAGAGTGCAAGACTTTGTTAAGATGTATCCGCCAGAGTTCTTAGGGTCACAGGTTGTAGAAGATCCCCAAAACTTCATTGATGGGGTCAAGAAGATCTTTGAAGTGATGCATGTAACTGGGAATGATCGAGTTGAGTTAGCATCTTACCAACTTAAGGATGTAGCTCATATCTGGTATACTCAATGGAAGGAGAACATGGGTACAGATGAAGCTCCTATCTCTTGGGGATTACTTTAGTGAGACCTTCCTGGATAGGTTTTTCCTAAGAAAGCTAAGGGAGGCAAAAGCTCAGGAATTTATGAACTTAAGGCAAGGTAGCATGATAGTCCAAGAGTATGGGCTCAAGTTTACCCAACTCTCCAGGTATTCTCCTCACATAGTTGCTGATTCCAGGGCTCAGATGAATAAGTTTCTATATGGAGTGTGAGACTTGGTGAAGATAGAGTGTAGGAATGCTATGTTGCTGGGAGATATGAGCCTCTCTAAGCTTATGACTCACGCTCAGCAGGCTGATGGTGAAAAGCTTAGGGAACAGGCCAAGGAGAACAAGAAGGCTAGGATCAAAAACTATGACTATTCTCAGTAGAAATTGGGTGGTGGAAATCGCTCGCAGGGTCAGCAAAAATTTTTAACTCCAGCACCTTCATCAACTGGTGTTCCATCTTCTAAGTTCAGATAAGATCAGAAAAGTAGGGCCTCAGGCTCTAAGTCTCAAGGGAGTGTTATAGGTACCAAAACCTACCCAACTTGCCCTAAGTGTGGTAAGAACCATCCAAGCAAGTGCCTTGCAGGGAAGGAAGGATGCTTTGGGCTTGGTCAGTCTGGTTACAAGTTGAGGGTTGTCCTTCTAAACAGGGTCAATGAGGTAATAATGGTAGAGCTCAGTCAACAACTTCAGCAGCACCAGCAGGTCGCCCGACTCAGTAGGGTAACTCTTCTGGTACAGGTGGAGGACAACGCCAAAATAGGCTTTATGCTCTTCAGGCTCTCCAGGATCAGGAAGATTCTCCTGATGTAGTCACTGGTGCGTTACGAGTCTTTGATCTCGATGTTTATGCTTTGTTAGATCCAGGGGATACTCTTTCCTTTGTAACTCTTTTTATAGCAGTTAAGTTTGATGTTAGTCTAGAAACTCTCTCAGAACCTTTCTCAGTCTCTACTCTACTCGGTGACCCAGCTATAGCTAGACGGGTATATAGAAATTGCCCCACCACAGTCTCTCAGAAAGTCACCTCATCAGATCTTGTAGAGTTAAAAATGGTAGACTTCGATATCATTCTAGGAATGGATTGTTTACATTCCTATTATGCCTCAATCGATTGTAGAACTACGATTGTTCATTTTCAGATTCTGAATGAACCAATCTTAGAATGGAAGGGTAGTAGCTTAGCACCTAGGGGTGGATTCATTTCTTACCTTAAGGACAGAAAGATGATCTCTAAGGGTTATCTCTATCGTCTAGTTTGGGTTAAGGATACAAGCTCCAAAACACCAACTCTTGAGTCAGTTCCAGTGGTTAATGAGTTTCCAAAAGATCTTCCCGAAGTTCCTCCCGAAAGGGAAATCAACTTTGGAATTGATCTCTTTCTAGATACCCAGTCTATATCTATCCCTCCTTACTAAATGGCTCCAGCTGAGCTTAAGGAATTGAAAAGAGCAGTTGAAAGACCTTCTAGTTAAGGGCTTCATCAGACCTAGTATTTCGCCATGGGGTGCACCGGTGTTGTTCGTGAAGAAGAAAGATGGTTCACTCAGGATGTGTAATAGGCAGTTGAACAAGGTCACAATCAAGAATAAGTATACCATCCCCAAGATTGATGACTTGTTTGACCAACTTCAGGGTGCTAGTCATTTCTGAAAGATAGACCTCAGATCAGGTTATTATTAGCTCAAGGTCAGAGATAGTGACATTTCTAAGACAACCTTCAGAACTTGGTATGGTCATTATGGATTTGTAGTCATGTCATTTGGACTAACCAATGCTCCTACAACTTTCATGGATTTGATGAACAGAGTGTTCAAGCAGTATTTGGACTTGTTCGTTATCGTCTTTATTGATGATATCCTCATTTACTCTAGGAATGAGGAAGAACATGCGAGTCATTTGAGAGTTGTTCTGCAAACTCTCAAAGATCGCCAGTTATTCACAAAATTTAACAAGTGTGAGTTTTGGTTACAATCAGTTGCTTTCCTTCAGCATATAGTATCCAGCAAAGGGATTCAGGTGGATTCCCAGAAAATAGAGGCAGTGAAACAATGGACCAGACCTACCTCTCCTGCAGATATCAAAAGTTTATTGGGTTTAGCGGGTTATTACAGAAGGTTCGTGGAAGGATTTTCATCCATAGACTCACCATTGACTACATTGACTCAGAAGATGGTCAAATTTCACTAGTCAGGTGATTGTGAGAAAAGCTTCGTAGAATTGAAAACTAGGTTGACTACAACTCCTATTTTGACTCTACCAGAGGGTTTAGACGGATATGTGATTTATTGTGATACATCCAGGGTCAGCCTAGGTTGTGTGTTAATGCAGTGAGGTAAGGTTATAGCCTATACTTCCAGACAACTTAAGGTGCATGAGTAGCCTATTCAACTCATGACCTTGAGCTTGCAGTAGTGGTGTTTGCACTCAAGATTTGGAGACACTACTTGTATGGTGTTCATGTAGATGTGTTCACGTAGATGTGTTCACAGATCATAAGAGCCTCCAGTATGTGTTCACTTAGAAGGAGTTGAATCTTCGACAGAGAAGATGGTTGGAGTTCCTCAAGGATTATGACATGAGTGTGCATTACCATCCTGGTAAGGAAAATGTAGTAGCAGATGCCCTTAGAAGACTATCTATAGGTAGTGTAGCACATGTTGAGGAAGAAAGAAAAGAGCTAGCAAAGGATGTTCACAGGCTTGCTCGTTTAGGATTTCATCTTATGAGCATATCAGATGGTGGTGTGATAGTTCAAAATGGACCAGAATCTTCATTGGTAGTGGAGGCTAAGGAAAAGCAAGACAGTGATCTGATATTGCTTGAACTCAAGGGTGCAGTCCATCAACACAGAGTTGAGGTTTTCTCCCAAAGGGGAGGTGGTGTGCTTCGCTATCAGGGCCGACTATGTGTTCCCAATATGGGCGAGTTGAGGCAGCAGATTCTTGCAGAAGCCCATAACTCCAGATACTCTATTCATCTAGGCACCACTAAGATGTACCGTGATATACAGTAAGTCTATTGGTGGAATGGTATGAAATATAGCAGATTTTGTGGCTAAGTGCCTTAATTGCCAGCAAGTTAAGGTAGAACATCAGAAACTAGGAGGTATGACTCAAGAGATTGACATTCCTACTTGGAAGTGGGAAGTAATCAACATACACTTCATCACTTGTTTACCTCGTACTCGCAGACAACATGACTCCATTTGGGTGATAGTTGACAGAGTTACTAAGTCTTCTTGCTTTTTGGCGGTCAAGACTACAAATTCGGCGGAGGACTATGCCAAGCTTTACATTAATGACATAGTCAGATTGCATGGGGTTCCTTTGTCTATCATATCAGATAGACGTCCTCAGTTTACCTCTCATTTCTGGAAGTCATTTCAGAAGGGTCTTGGTACTCAAGTTAACCTTAGCACAGCATTCCATTCCATCCACAGACAGATGGTCAGGCAGAGTGTACCATTCAAACCTTAAGAGGACATGTTGAGAGCTTGTATGATCGACTTCAAGGGTAGTTGGGATGATTACCTTCCTCTTATAGAGTTCGCCTACAATAATAACTACCATTCCAGCATTCAGATGGCCCTTTATGATGCATTGTATGGGCGTAGATGTAGATCTCCTATTGGTTGGTTTGAAGTAGGTGAAGCACCCTTGATAGGGCCAGATTCAATCCATTATGCCATGGAGAAAGTGCAACTGATTAGAGATAGACTTAAGACAGCCCAGAGTCACCAGAAGTCTTATGCAGATGTAAGGAGAAGGGAACTAGAGTGCCAAGTTGATGATTAGATTTTCTTGAAAGTCTCACCTATGAAAGGGGTGATGAGATTTGGCAAGAAAGGGAAGCTCAGTCCTAGATATGTAGGCCCTTACAAGATTTTGAAAAGGATTGGTAAAGTGGCTTATGAGTTAGAGTTGCCAGCAGAATTAGTAGCAGTGCATCTAGTCTTTCACATTTCACTATTGAAGAAGTGTGTGGGTGATCCAGCATCCGTAATGCCATTAGAGAGTTTGGCTGTAAAAGATAGCCTTTCTTATGAGGATATACCAGTAGAAATTTTTGATCATCGGGTTAGAAGGTTGAGAAACAAAGAAGTCAGTCATGGTTTGATGGAGGAGTCAGTCCGTAGAGGGAGCTACTTGGGAAGCAGAAACAACCATGAAAGCCAAGTATCCTCACTTCTTCCCTTCCGAATCCATTCCAGCTTGAGGTAATAGCTCCTCTTTAGTTTTCAGTCATTCATGCATAAAATCAGTTTAGCATCATTTTCTTCAGTTTTTACTTGCATTTTCACCATATTTGCATGTCTTTTGAACTCACTTCAGTCAGAAATCAGCTTCCAGTATTTAGTGGTAGGGTTGCAGCTCATCCCCTCCATTTCAATTAGTTTAGTCTTCATTCGGGGACGAATGATCGCTAGGGGGATATATTGTAACACCTCAAAAACTAGGCCTAGAAAAAAATTGTAGAAACTTACCAGAAGCATTGAACCACGGCAAGGTTCACGGACCGTGATAGGGGCCACGGTCCGTCGACCTACCCGTGGTCTTGACATGGATCCCACCAGGCCCAAACATCAGACCACGGGACCCTTCATGGGTTGTGGTCTTGATGACGGACCGTGGGGGTGTCCATGGTCACTTAGGCAGTAGCCCCCTAGCCTGGCCCTTAGACCCCCATACCTAAGTAAGGACCACGAGGACCTTCACGGTCCGTGGTCCTCCACATGGTCCGTGGGAGCGTCCGTGAAAGCTAGCTAGAAAACCCTCAGACCTGAGCCTTCCAGACCTCAGTCCAAGTGAGGACCACGGGGACCTTCACGGTCCGTGGTTCTCTACACGGGCTGGACCTAACCCTCAGAACCACGGGACCAAGTGAAGACCACGAGGGCCTTCACGGTCCATGGTCCCTTTCACGGTCCGTAAAGGTGGTCGTGGTCAGCCCCATCAACAATTTAAGTCAGGGGTCTTTTGGTCTTTTCCTATTTTGTTGAACCTCTAAACTACACGTTTTCACCCCTAAACTATGTGGTTTTAATTAGTTTTAGCCTAGAAAAATAACTAGAACTTACCTAAGTCAGATATTTCATCAAAACTTAGAAAATAAGAAGCGAAAGAGGAGAAAAGGTCGAGCAAACCTAGTTCAAGAACACAACAAGTTTCCTCCAGTTCCAGTCTTAAAATCTAAGGATTTCTCCGTGGAATTCGTCACCAGGTATGTGGGATTTCATTAGTGGGTTCCTTTCGCCCATTGGGTCCCTAGAATTCAGTCAGATGCTTGATTCCCTATTATTAACTAGACCTAGGGTTTCTAGAACTCCAGCAGATTATCATGAATTAGTTATTTATATATTCCAAATTAGATTATCATGCTATTAATTTGTTCTTGCATGAATTTCAGAACCCTAGCTTGGTAGTTCTTTAGTTCTTGAATTACATATGCTAGGTCAGATATTTCAACACTTCAAATATGTATGCCTTAGTTTTCGAATGCATTAGTTTTAGTATATTAATGTGCATTCTCAGTTTGCATGTCAGTTTTGAGCTATCCAGTTTATTACAGAAATTCAGTCATAACGTGTTAATCACTTAATCTATTGGGAGTAGCAAAATACCGAGTTGGACTAGGGCCAGTCACCCATATAGTCCCAGAACTACGAGCCACATAGGTTGTAAGTCCCCTCTGTGGGCATCATTTTAGTGATCACGCCAGCATGCCTCTACACCTTTGGCCGGGTGTATTGGATCCTCTTGATAGGGCATATACATCGGACTCCACATTTAGCTCATGTAGATTTATTATCGGTTATTAGTAGCTCCCACAGTCCATTCAGACTTCATTGCATTGACCATATTTCAGTACAGTTGGTATTCAGTCTTAGCATGTTATAAATTTGGTCATTGCATTTAGTTAGCTCAATATTCAGTATCTATATCATGTTAAAATTACGCTCTTGCTTTATTGATTGTTCATTTATGTTTTTATTTCAGCTTTACTCTATCCTGCATGCTCAGCACCTTTCAAATACTGACGCATACTTTGTGCTACATCTTTTCGTGATGTAGGTTCAGGTTCTCAGCATCCAGATCATACTTAGATCGGTTCTTGACCTCCAGTTCAGCAGCATTAGTGGTGAGTCCTCATTCTTTGAGGACAATAGTCATGTTATCTTTCAGTTTTCATTGTTTTAGTTTCAGTTTTGCTAGACTTAGCTAGGGTATGTCCCAACACTTCTAATCAATTAGAGGTTATATACAGACATAGTTAAATTCAGCTTAGTATTTGAGTTTGATGTTTCTTTTGTATTAAACTCTCTGATTTGATATTCAGTTTTAGTATATGGGTATTCTCCATCATTTCAGATTTACTTATTAATAGCTTCCGCAACAATTTTATTTCTCAGTTTATCTTTAGTATGCTCATGATTATGCCAGCAGGGTTAGCTTGGGGTCACTTCTGATCCTAGGTATCGTGTCCGCAGTTTGGGGCGTGACAACTTTTTTTTGTTCTTTTTCTTTTTCATTCTTCTTTTCTTTTTCTCATTTTTTTGTATGGAGAGGTTCAATATTTCGCAAAATCAGGGATCAAGGGGGACTTCATTGCACTTCTTGATTTACCTTCTCTTTTTACCACACCCCCAACTAGGCTTTTGGCCTAAGTTAGCTATTCAAACAAACCACACTTCATAAGGATTATGGGTGAATGGGTAAAGAGGGGTTACAATTTCATTAAGTTTCTTCCATGAAAAGGATAAGGCTCAAAAAAGGGTTTCAAGCAAAGTTCACACACTCACAAGGTTGGCTACAAAAGAGGTATATTGTCAAATTGTTTCACTCTTAAAAATTGTTGCCTAAGATTATTTCAAGAGCTTGCATCACTTAGTCAATGGACCAACAGGGCAAATACTAGGTGTCATCACACAAGGTTCACGGTAAGCTCATCACACAAGACATTGGCACCAATATCAAACAAGACTTCACACTTTCGCTAGTGAGCAATGTTCATCACAAGACACTCATTCGATATTCGGCTAGTCACAACGAGATGCAAAAAGTTCACGTATTTTCTATGCAACTTCATTTGGCCTCATCGTAGCTGCACATTTATTTTTGTTCGATTAAGAGCACTATTCAAGTCATCGGTATTGATCATGACCGACACTCAAATTTGCACAAGAATAGCCACATTCAAACACAACAAGAGGTGGCAATTTTTTTAGAAAGGTCAAAAACCATTGGCATTTAAAATATGGTGTTACAAGCTCAAACATCCACAAAATAGTGTCAAAACACAATTCAAACACAAAAACCCAATATTTACAAAAATAATAATCACAAGACATAAGTATGGAAATACCTCACCCCATCACAAATAAAAAAAGCAATTTGTCCTCAAATGTAACAAAATACTAAAAAGTCAATAAAATGACAGAGAGGGAGGTAAAGAAGGGTACTGTTTACATAGTCTCTCCATCTGTCGGGGCATTAGTGCCCAGTGTAGCATCAGCAACACTTGATCCACTAGGGTCTGCCATGGACGTCTCTGTCAACGATGTTTGAATCACCTACTGTACAATCATCTTCTCAAGGTCAGCCAGGTCTCCATAAATGGTCTCCTCTGGCACCTCTATCTGCTCCTCGTCGTTCTCTACCTCCAACTCATCAACTACCACATCATCTATCAGCACGTCTCCAGTGGTGGCCGGAGAGATCTCAAAAGAAGCTGGGGTATCCACATCATCTTCTGCCTCCAATAGTGAAGTGAAGTCAGTGGATTTCAAGTAGTCCACCTCCTTCCTCAGATCTGCGACCTCGGCTTTCGACGCCGTCACCTTTGAAGTGGCCCCATGTCGACTCTCAAAAGTCTCTACTCTCGCAGTGAGAGTGTCAATAGATTCTCGAAGAGGCGTAAGTGCAGCTAGGATAGCACTCCTAATTCTCCACAGTACAACAACCTCCAATCGAGTAGCCATCACATCCGCAGAATGTGCTAAGTGCCCCATCTTTAGGATCATGGCCTTAGTGATCTTAGTGGGCTGGGAAGTAGCGGAAGAACTAGGAGTCTGGGAGGAAGTAGAAGTACCTGAAGGCCTGGAGGCCGGAGTAGGCAAAGATGCCTCTGCAGATATAGAATCAACATCTCCCTCCGGGTATGTATCCACTGGAGTTTCTCTCTTCTTGTCTGCCTTCTCCCGAGTGTACTCAGCCTTTATATGCCAGATGTTAGTGGAAGATGTAAGAATGACCTCGATATCCCTCTTCTCATCACGAGGAACTCCAGCACGCTGACATTACTCTGTAATCAAGACTGGGAATAAAAGAGATGTCTGATGTTGTTTGGCCCTCATGGCCATCTCCTGCTCAATAATCAATCCCAAGTTAAGCCTTTTATTTGCTATGATCGACCCTAGACAGGCTGCCTTTGCATGGCGGAGAATAGACTCATTTTGTTAAGGCATAATGGAGCTGCTGATGAATTCGAACCAGTACCGTGCAGCTACATTTAAGTCCTTCTTCTCTATTTGGACTCCCGCCTCAATCCACCTCGGGGTGGTATCATAAATAAGAAGGAGAAGCCAGCCATTTAGGTCATCCAGGGACTTAGTTATCGCTAGGACCTCATTTTCATGCTCGAACCCTATGGCTCTCTCAAAGACAGTGTTTATGTGATCGCTGCTACACCCAACTTCTTTTCCTTGCATTATGACAAACTTCACTGATCTGAAGGCACTGGCCTTCTTCTTTCCCTGAGGAATAAGATCACCGTAAGCAGAATAGAACTCATGGACCCAGGTGGGGATATATGGGCCTCAGGGCCTAGTGAAGATATCAAATTTATGCCACCTGATTGTGTCCAATAATAGAGAGTACTTGCCCTCTAAGCCCTCTATGGACAGCAACTTCTCTTCCAAAATCGTCCTCAGTCCCTCGGCTTTTAATTTGTTGAGTAGCTGAGGAGCAAGACCCTGTAATGATGGCACTGGGACCACAGTCGGTGCCTCAGCTGGCCCTGTAGCAGCTGGAGGAGGGGTGGCCTCTTGAACTATCGATGAATCTGGGTGATACCTAGCACGAATCTCTGCCCGCTGGGACTGTAGAGGCTGATCATCATCCGGCTCAAAAAATACAGCCTGGGAGTCAAAGGACTCTCCCTCACTACCGGAGTTATGCTCTGAAACCTTATATACGGGCTTTTTTCCCTTGCCTTTTCCTCCCATTGGAGGTTCCTTCCTTACCTTTTTAAAAGGGGTAGCTGCCCCCTCGTTGACGACTATACACCATGGTCTTTTTTGGGGGAGCCATCTCTGCAAAAACATCATAGAAAGTTAGAAATATTTCAAGAAAAATCACAGAGAATATAATGCAGACAGACTTGCCAAACCGATCTACAAGTCGCCAAATCACTTTGGCGAGCCAGATCAAGCTCACTGAAAGGATTGACCTAAAAGATTTCTAGAAAAATGACCTCTCGGTGATGGGAAAGGCCTTTTGGTGAATCGCTAACATCTTTCGGCAAGCACATATTAGCTCGCCGAAAATTACTGTGTATTTTAGGGGTTAGGGGTTAGGGGCGTAGAAAGGGTGATCAAAGAAGACTTCGACGAGTCACCGAGTGCACTCGGAGAACTTAGGCTTCTCGCCGAAAGTTACAGAACCAAAAGCATGAAAAACTATGAAATTAAAGGCGATCAAGGGGGGTTCGGCGGCAGAACCCCCCAAGTGGTTCGACGAGCTTGACCCAGCTCACCAAACTACCCAACGTGCCTACTTTCTACCCAAACTTCCAAAATCAACCCCGCAGCCTCCTAAAACAAAATCAAACCATACTCAGACCCATAAGACCCATGCCACCAGGGTACTCAGACTTTCCCAATTTAGCCAAAATTGGTCATTTGACGACTTAATCCCTTAAGAATGACGTCAAACGCTCCATCATTGGGAAAAGCACGTCATTTAGCACAAATATGGGTTACTCAGACTTCACTCGACTAGACCTAACAACAATTAAGCACAACCCAATAATTTCGATTAATTTTAAGGACATGAAACTCGGGAAATTACAATTAGGCATTTTAGGCATGATAATTGAATTAAAAAACAGGCAGGCAAGCACACAAATACGGATTCAGAGAGGCCCAGCACACTTTAAAATAATTTATAACAATATAATTGAGTTTAATCACTAATTACAAATTTTGGGGTTCGTAAAACCAATCTTAGATGTCGTATATACGATTTGAAATGATAGGCGGCAAAGATTTCCAACTCTAAACACAAGATCTACGACTAGGAAGCGGTAACATGAAAAACTACGGGATATATAGTGCGAATGTGCTTTTGTGAAGTTAAAATGTGAGGAAAAGTGAAAGAGTTTGAAATTTTAAACCTTTGGCCTTTTAAAAACCGTCCAATCATCGCCCTTTTGACGTCATTATTTTTCTTCACTGAATCACTCAGCGACACGCCGAGTATGTACTTACCTCACCGAGTTTTACAGGACCTCCAGTTAACCTGGGTTCTAAACAGCGGACTAAGTCGAGATTGTTGACCTGTTTAGCGATCCGCCGAGTAATCTATGGGCCTGCTGAGTTTTACAGACTCCAATTTCAAAATTTCTTGAGTCCAATGAATGGCCAAGTTGGGCTCGCCGACTTCTTCACCGAGTCGCCGACTGGACATTTTACTTGTCAACCTGCACTTTTCAAACACATTGTACACTTCAACCTGCACAATCAACACACGATTATTCCAAAAACAAAAAGAAAGCAATAAAACTTGGGTTGCCTCCCAAGAAGCGCCTTAGTTAATGTCATGGATCAACGCAAGTCCCCACTCAAACTTCACTCTTGGGGTGGAGATGAGATAACACATGACCCATTTGGGTCTCCAATAGTTGAATAGATATGGAATGGGAAGCAGTCATCTGATTCAACAGTGAGACATTCTCTTTTATCTCTTTCAACACTCTGTCATGTTCTTCGATTTTGTGGAGAATGAGTGAGAGTATCTCTTCTACTTGTCCACCCTCGTACTCCTTGGATTTTCTACGCTCATGAGGGGGAATGTACTTATCTTTCTCTTGGTACAGTACTTCCAATTCCATGATCTTTCTAGCCAAGAGATCCAGCTGAGTTAACAGGTCCTTCTCTGTCTCATTGTTGGTCTTGGCCATGTGATCAAGAAGTTAGGCTGCTATTGCGTAGGGTAGTCGTGTGAAACCACCTGGAGAAATTTGGTCAGCCACCCCTCTATTCTCAGGACCAAGACCATTATAGAAGCAGTCCAGTATCATCTTATTTGGGATTCCATGAGTTGGGTATTGTAGCAATAGTGTCTTAAATCTCAGCCACAACTCATGGAATGACTCACCCTCCAACTGTCTGAAACATAGGATGTTATCCCTAAGAATCATCATTTTCGAAGAAAGGGTAGCTCACTTGGTTACCGTTGCTACAAGACATGCTCATTTCTTCTATACTAAACAACCAACATGCAAACTGTCACCACCCTAGGTACCCCCGAGACGCAAACATGGGACCTAGGATTACAAGTGACCCCAAGCTAACCCTGTTGGCATAATCATGGACATACTAAAGATAAAGTGAGAAATAAAACTGTTGTGGAAGCTAATAATAAGTAAATCTGAAATGATGGGGAATACCCATATACTAAAGTTGAATATCAAATCTGAGAGTTTAATACAAAAGAAACATCAAGCTAAAATACTAAGTTGAATATGACTATGTCTAAATATAGCTTCTAACTAACTAGAAGTGCTGGGACATGCCCCAGCAAAATCTAGCAAAACTGAAACTAAAGTATGAAAATAGAAAGATAACATCACTATTGTCCTCAAAAAATGAGGACTCACCACTGATGCTGCTAAACTGGAGATCAGGAACCGATCTAAGGGTGATTTGGATGCTGAGAACCTGAACCTACATCACGAGAAGATGTAGCGCAGAGTATGTGTCAGTACTTAAAAGGTACTGAGCATGCAGGATAGAGTAAACTGAAATAAACACATAACTGAACAAGCAATAAAGTAATAGCATAATCTGAACATGATATAGATACTGAATACTAAGCTAACTGAATGCAATGACCAAATTTATAACATGTTGAGACTGAATACTGACTGTACTGAAATATGGTTAATGCAATAGAGTCTGACTAGACTGTGGGAGCTACTCATAACCGATAACAAAACCACATGAGCTAAATATGGAGTCCGATATATACGCCCCATCGAGAGGACCCAATACACCCGGCCAAAGGTGTAGAGGCATGTTAGCGTGATCACTATAATGATGCCCATAGAGGGGACTTACAACCTACGTGGCTTGGACTATATGGGTGACTAACCCTAGTCCAACTCGCTATTATGCTACTCCTAATAGATTAAATAATTAACACATTATGACTGAATTTCTATAATATACTAGATAGCTCAAACTGACATGCAAACTAAGAATGCGCAATAATATACTAATGATGACACATTCAAGACTAAGCATGTATATCTAAAATATTGAAATATGACCTAGCATATGTAATTCAAGAACTAAAGAACTACCAGAATAGGGTTCTAAAATTCATGCAACAAATAAAGTAATAACATGATAATCTGATTTGGAACATATAAATAACTAATTCATGATAATCTGCTGAAGTTCTAGAAACCCTAGGTCTAGTTAATAATAGGGAGTCAAGAATCTGACTGAATTCTAGGGACCTAATGGGTGAAAGGAACCCACTAGTGAAATCCCACATACCTGGTGACGAATTCTACGGAGAAATCTTTCGATTTTGGGGCTGGAACTGATGGAACCTTGTTGCGTTCTTGAACTAGGGTTGCTCGACCTTTTCTTCTCTTTTGCTTCTAATTTTCTAAGTTTTGATAAAAGATCTGACTTAGGTACGTTCTTTCTAGGCTAAAAATTATCAAAACCACATAGTTTAGGGTTAAAACGACGTAGTGTAGAGGTCCAATAAAATAGGAAAAGACTAAAAGACCCCTAACATAATGCTGTAGACGGGCTGACCACGAACCGTGAAAGGGACTACGGACCGTGAAGGTCCTCGTGGTCTTCACTTGGTCCTGTGGTTCTGAAGGCTTGGTCCACGAGCCACTACCTCGGCCTGTGTGGAGGACCACAAACCGTGAAGGTCCTCATAGTCCTCACTTGGGCTGCGGTCTGGAGGCTCAGGTCTAGGAGGCCTACTGGTTAGGCTTCACGTACACCCCCACGACCCGTGTGAAGGACCATGGACCGTGAAGGTCCCTGTGGTCTTCACTTGGGCGTAGGGATTTAAGGGGCTGGCTAAGGAGGCTACTGGTTCTATATGACGGACACCACCACGGCCTATTGTCAAGACCACGGTCCGTGAAGGCGTCCGTGGTCGGACATCTGGGTCTAGTGGAGTATAACTCCAGACCACGGGCAGGTCTACGGACCGTGGACCCTATCACGGTCCGTGAACCTTACCGTGGTTCACTGCTTCAGGTAACTTTCTACAAAAACAATTCTAGGTCTGGTTTTCGAGGTGTTACAGTATCTCCCCCTTAGGATCATTCGTCCTCAAATAAAGACTAAACTAACTGAAATGAAGAGGATGAGCTGCAACCCTATCTCTAAACAGTGGAAGCTGATTTCTGACTGAACTAAGTTCCAAAAACATGCAAATACGCTGAAAATGCAAGTACAAACTGAAGGAACATGATACTAAGACTAATTTCACGCATGAATGACTGAAAAATTGAAGAGGAACTATTACCTTAAACTGGAGTGGAATCAGAAGGAAAGAGGTGAGGATACTTGGATTTCATGGTTGCTTCTGCTTCCCAAGTAGCTTCCTCTACGGACTGACTCCTCCACAAAACCTTGACTAAAACAACTTATTTGTTTATCAATTTTCTAACCTGACGATCAAGAATCTCAACCGGTACATCCTCATAAGAAAGACTATATTTCACTGCCACACTCTATAATGGCACTATGGATGCTGGATCACCCACACACTTCTTCAGTAGTGAGATGTGAAAGACTGGACGCACTGCTGCTAATTATGCTGGCAACTCTAACTCATAAGCCATTTTACCAATCCTTTTCAAAATCTTGTAAGGGCCTACATATATGGGACTGAGCTTCCCTTTCTTGCCAAATCTCATCACTCCTTTCATAGGTGACACTTTCAAGAAAACCCAATCATCAACTTGGAACTCTAGTTCCCTTCTTCTTACATATGCATAAGACTTCTGAAAACTCTGGGCTGTCTTAAGTCTATCTCTAATGAGTTGCACTTCCTCCATAGCATAAAGGAATGAATCTGGCCCTATCAAGGCTGCTTCACCTATTTTAAACCAACCAACAGGAGATCTGCATCTATGCCCATACAATGCCTCATAAGGGGCTATCTGAATGTTGGAATGGTAGTTATTATTGTAGGCGAACTCTATACGAGGAAGGTGATCATCCTAACTACCCTCAAAGTCGATCACACAAGCTCTCAATATGTCCTCTAAGGTCTGAATGGTACGCTCTACCTGACCATCCATCTGCGGGTGGAATGCTGAGCTAAGGTTAACCTGAGTACCAAGACCCTTCTGAAATGACTTCCAGAAATGAGAGGTAAACTAAGGACCTTTATCTGAGATGATAGACAAAGGAACCCCATGCAAACTGACTATCTCATTAATGTAAATCTTGGCATAGTTCTTTGTCGAATCTGTAGTCTTGACCGCCAAAAAGCGAGAAGACTTAGTAACTCTGTCAACTATCACCCAAATAGAGTCATGTTGTTTGCGAGTACGAGGTAAATGTGTGATGAAGTCCATATTGATCACTTCCCACTTCCAAGTAGGAATGTCAATCTCTTGAGTCATACCTCCTGGTTTCTGATGTTCTACCTTAACTTACTGGCAATTAAGGCATTAAGCCATAAAATCCGCTATATCTCTTTTTATACTATTCCACCAATAGACTTCCCGCAGATCATGATACATCTTTGTGGCACCTGGATTAATAGAGTATCTGGAGTTATGGGCTTCTCCAAGAATCTGCTGCCTCAACTCGCCCACATTAGGAACACATAGTCAGCCCTGATAGCGAAGCACACCATATCCCCCTTTGGAGAAAATCTCAACTCTCTGTTGATGGACTGCACCCTTGAGTTCGAGCAATATCGGATCACTATCTTACTTTTCCTTAACCTCCACTACCAATGAAGATTCTGATCCATTTTAAACTGTCACACCACCATCTGATATGCTCATAAGACGAACTCCTAAATGAGCAAGCATGTGAACATCCTTTGCTAGCTCTTTTCTTTCTTCCTCAACATGTGCTACACTACCCATAGATAGTCTGCTAAGGGCATCTGCTACTACATTTGCCTTACCAGGATGGTAATGCACACTCCTGTCATAATCCTTAAGGAACTCAAGCCATCTTCTCTAGCGAAGATTCAACTCCTTCTGGGTGAAAACATATTAGATTTTATGATCTATGAACACATCTACATCAACACCATACAAGTAGTGTCTTAAAATCTTGAGTGCAAACACCACTGTTGTAAGCTCGAGGTCATGAGTTGGATAGTTCTTCTCATGCACCTTAAGTTGACTAGAAGCATAAGCTATAATGTTACCTCGTTGCATTAACACACAGCCTAAGCCAACCCTGGATGCATCACAGTAAATCACATATTCGTCTGAACCCTTTGGTAGAGTCAAAACCGGAGTTGTAGTCAACCTAGTTTTCAATTCTTCGAAGCTTTTCTCACAATCATCTGACCACTGAAATTTGACCATCTTCTGAGTCAACCTAGTCAATGGTGAGGCTATGGATGAAAATCCTTCCACAAACCTTCTGTACTAACCCGCTAGACCCAAGAAACTTCTGATATCTGCAGGAGAGGTAGGTCTGGGACATTGTTTCACTGCCTCTATTTTTTGGGAATCCACTCGGATCCCTTCACTGGATACTATATGCCCAAGGAAAGCAACTAATTGTAACCAAAACTCGCACTTGTTAAATTTTGCAAATAACTGGTGATCTTTGAGAGTTTGCAAAACAATTCTCAAATGACTCGCATGTTCTTTCTCATTCCTAGAGTATGGATATCATCAATAAAGACAATAATGAACAAGTCCAAATACTGCTTGAACACTCTGTTCATCAAATCCATGAAAGCTGCAAGAGCATTGGTTAGTCCAAATGACCTAACTACAAATTAATAATGACCATACCGATTTCTGAAGGTTGTCTTTGGAATGTCACTATCTCTGACCTTGAGGTAATGATAACCTGATCTGAGGTCTATCTTTGAGAAATGACTAGCACCTTGAAGTTGGTCAAACAACTCATCAATCCTAGGGATAGGATACTTATTTTTGATTGTGACCTTGTTCAACTACCTATATTCAATGCACATTCTGAGTGAACCATCTTTCTTCTTCATAAACAACACTGGTGCACCCCATGGCGAAATATTAGGTCTGATGAAGCCCTTATCTAAAAGGTCTTTCAACTGCTCTTTCAATTCCTTAAGCTCAGCTGGAGCCATTTGGTAAGGAGGGATAGATATAGGCTGGGTATCTGGAAGGAGATCAATCTGAAAGTCGATTTCCCTTTCGAAAGAAACTCTGTGAAGATCTTCTGGAAACACTTCTGGAAACTCATTAACCACTAGAACTAACTTAAGAGTTGGGGTTTCGGAGCATGAATCCTTAACCCGAACTAGATGATAGAGACAACCCTTAGAGATCATTTTTCTGGCCTTAAGGTAAGAAATGAATCGACCCATAGGCGCTAAGCTACTACCTTCCATTCTAAGCTTGGTTCGTCTAGAAACTGAAAATGAACAATCCTAGTTCTACAATCGACTGAGGAATAACAGGAATGTAACCAATACATGCCTTGAATGACATTGAAGTCTACCATTTCTAACTCTACAAGATCTGCTGAGGTGACTTTCTAAGAGACAATGACAGGGCAATTTCTATATACCCGTTTAGCTATAACTGCGTCACCGACTGTAGTAGAGACTGAGAAAGGTTCTGAGATATTTTCTGGACTAACATCAAACTTAACTGCTATAAAAGGAGTCACAAAGGAAAGAGTAGCCCCTGGATCTAACAAAGCATAATCATCGAGATCAAAGACTCGTAATATACCAGTGACCACATCAGGAGAATCTTCCTAATCCTGACGAGCCTGAAGAGCATAGAGCTTGTTTTGGCACTATTCGCCACCTGTACCAGAAGAGTTACCCTACTGAGTTGGGTGACCTGTTGATGTTGCTGAAGTTGCTGACTGAGCTCTACCATTATTACCTTATTAACCCTGTTTAGAAGGACAATCTCTCAACCTATGACTAGACTGACCATACCCAAAGCATCCTTCCTTCCCTGCAAGGCACTCGCCCGGATGGTTCTTACCACACTTAGGGCAAGTTGGGTAGGTTTTGGTACCTGAAACACTTCCCTGAGACTTAGAGCCTGATGTCCTACTTTTCTGATCTTCTCTGAACTTGGAAGATGGAACACTAGCTGATGAAGGTGCTGGAGTTGAAAATTTCTGCTGACCCTGCGAGCAATTTCCACCACCCGATTTCTGCTGAGAATAGTCATAGTTTCCGCTCCTAGCCTTCTTGTTCTCCTTGGCCTATTCCCTAAGCTTCTCACCCTCAACCTACTGAGCGTGAGTCATAATCCTAGAGAGGCTCATATCTCCTAGCAACATAGCATTCCTACATTCTGTCTTCACCAAGTCTAACACTCCATATAGAAACTTATTCATCTGAGCCCTGGAATCAACAAGCATGTGAGGAGAATACCTGGAGAGTTGGGTAAACTTGAGCCCATACTCTTGGACTATCATGCTACCTTGCCTTAAGTTCATAAATTCCAGAGTTTTTGCCTCCCTTGGCTCTCTTGGGAAAAACCTATCCAGAAAGGTCTCATTAAAGCATCCCAAGAGATATGAGTTGCATCTGTACCCTTGTTCTCCTTCCACTGAGTATACCAGATATGGGCTACATCCTTAAGTTGGTAAGATGCTAACTCAACCCGATCATTCCCAGTTACCTGCATCACTTCAAAGATCTTCTTGATCTCATCGATAAAGTTTTGGGGATCTTCTCTAACCTGCGATCCTAAGAACTCTGGCAGATTCATCCTAACAAAGTCTCGTACTCTGGTTGCAGCTGACCCAATATTAGCATTTATCGGAACTAGAGCCCGCTAATTATTCTGGTTGGCCACACTCTAAGCCAATATCTGAATGGCATTTCGGAATTCTGTATTCGAAACTTCTTGATCAGGGACTAGAGGAGCTGCGTTGGTGTTCCTGCATTCTCATTCCTGACGTTAGCTCTACGAGGAGGCATGATCACTGAAACGTAGAACGTCGAGTTAGAATGGAATTATATCATACCTTACACACAATAAGAGTAACAAGAATATAAAGATTTTCCTAATACACTTCGTAGCCTCCCTCTTATTAGATATGGTGCACTTCACACCCATGAAAAGGACTCTGCTTAGTGGATTTTCAGACATCCCGAGACGCAGACACGGTACCTAGGATCACAAGTGACCCCAAGCTAACCCTGCTGACATAATCATGAGCATAATAAAGATAAACTAAGAAATAAAACTATTGTGGAAGCTAATACTAAGTAAATCTGAAATGATGGGGAATATCCATATACTAAAATTGAATATCAAATCTAAGAGTTTAATACAAAAGAAACATCAAACTAAAATACTAAGCAGAATTTGACTATGTCTGAATATAGCCTCTAACTAACTAGAAGTGTTGAGACATGCCCCAGCTAAGTCTAGCCAAACTGAAACTAAAATATGAAAACTGAAAGATAACAAGACTATTGTCCTCAAAGAATGAGGACTCACCATTAATGTTGCTGAACTGGAGATCAGAAATCGATATAAGCGTGATCTTGATGCTAAGAACCTGAACCTACATCACGAGAAGATGTAGCGCAGAGTATACGTTAGTACTTGAAAGGTACTGAGCATGCATGATAGAGTAAAGCTGAAATAAACATATACCTGAACAAGCAATAAAGCAAGAGCATAATCTGAACATGATATAGATACTATATACTGAGCTAACTGAATGCAATGACCAAATTTATAACATGCTGAGACAAAATACTGACTATTCTGAAATATGGTCAATGCAATGGAGTCTAACTGGATTGTGGGAGCTACTAATAACCGATAGTAAAACCACATGAGCTAAATGTGAAATTCGATGTATACGCCCCATCGAGAGGACCAAATACACCCGACCAAAGGTGTAGAGGCATGTTGGTGTGATCACTAAAATGATGTCCATAGAGGGGACTTACAACCCAGTGGCTCGCAGTTCTGGGACTATATGGGTGACTAACCCTAGTCCAACTAGGTATTATGCTACTCCTAATAGATTAAATGATTAACACATTATGGTTGAATTTCTGTAATATACTAGATAGCTCAAAACTGATATGCAAACTGAGAATGCGCAATAATATACTGATAATGACACATTCAAGACTGAGGCATGTATATCTGAAATATTGAAATATCTCACCTAGCACATGTAATTCAAGAACTACCAAGCTAGGGTTTTGAAATTCATGCAAGAAACAAAGTAATAACATGATAATCTGATTTTGAACATATAAATAACTAATTCATGATAATATGTTGAAGTTCTAGAAACTCTAGGTCTAGTTAATAATAGGGAATCAAGAATCTGACTGAATTCTAAGGACCTAATGTGCGAAAGGAACCCACTAGTGAAATCCCACATACCTAGTGATGAATTCCATAGAGAAATCTTTCTATTTCGAGGCTGGAACTGATGGAAGCTTGTTGTGTTCTTGAACTAGGGTTGCTCGACCTTTTCTCCTCTTTTGTTTCTAATTTTCTAAGTTTTGATGAAAGATATGACTTACGTAAGTTCTAGTTATGTTTGTAGGCTAAAAATAATCAAAACCATGTAGTTTAGGGTTAAAACGATGTAGTTTAGAAGTCCAACAAAATAGGAAAAGACTAAAAGACCCCTGATTTAAAGCTACAAACAGGCTGACCATGGCCCCTTTCACGGACCGTGAAATGGACTGCGGACCGTGAAGGCCCTCGTGGTCTTCACTTGGTCCTGTGGTTCTGAAGGCCTGGTCCACGAGCCACTACCATGGTCTATGTAGAGGACCACATACCGTGAAGGTCCCCATGGTCCTCACTTGGGCTTAGGTCTAGAGGCTCAGGTTTAGGAGGCCAACTGGTTAGGCTTCACGGACGCACCCACGACCTGTGTGAATGACCACGGACCGTGAATGTCTCTGTGGTCTTCACTTGGGTGTGGGGGTCTAAGGGGCTGGCTAGGGAGGCTACTAGTTCTGTACGACGGATACCACCACGGCATGTTGTCAAGACCACGGTCCGTGAAGGAGTCCGTGGTCTGACATCTGGGCCTGGTGGAGTTTAACTCCAGACCACGGGCAGGTCTACGGACCGTGGACCAAGGCCATGTCGTGCTTCACTGCTTCAGGTAATTTTCTGCAAAAAAATTTCTAGGTCTGGTTTTCGAGGTGTTACACAAACAAAAACTAATAGTAAATAGATTCAACTATGACTAACAAGAAAAAAATTCAACTTCGCCAAACGAATCTTAAACAACACCACTCCCCGGCAGCGGCGCCATTTTGATTAATAATGTTTCAAAGACACTTTATCTAATTCTAAGCGTCAACAATCGTTAATCAGTATATAACCCAACTAAATGAGTTGGGGTCAAATCCCACAGGGAGCGATACATGTTTAAGATTCAATAAGGAAGTATGAACATGTTCAAATCAGTCATAGGAATAAAAATGTACTAATAAAAATATCGTTCAAATCAGGGGGTAACATGAATGTCAAATGGGGGGTTATGATTTGAAATTATCAACTACAAACAGCAATAAACAATATGAAATAACAATAATGAGACGGGTTCTTGGAATGTGATTCGATTATAGATTAATATAGAGAAATGGGTAATTGCAACTACTCGAAAATAGTTAAATATTAGTGAGTAAGCTAGACTATAGAGGAGGTAAACTTTCTCTCGAATATTTTACCCTGAATCAAGTTGATTTCTCTCAAACATCAACAAGCATGTAAAATAAGAACAACCTACACTTTAGTCCATTCACTCTATCGAGCTGAATGTGTGGAAAAGGGTTTAGGATTCACTCTCTCGAGCTGAACCCATGACAACCCAATACCCACAGACCATCAATCAATAATCTTTGTTTTAAAATCTCTCTCTCGAGTAGGCCAAAAACACAAGGGTAGAACTGCATTTGCACCTACAATTCTTAAATTAAACCACAATTAGTGATTGAACTCACTTCTAAGTAGCATTTAAACTAACAATTAGCAGTACCCATAAACTAAATCAGCCCATAATCACATAATCAAACCCCAAGAATTTGGATTTTAGCTAGACATTGTAAAAAGATAAAAATCGTTACCAAATTGAGTTTCCATCAACTAGGTAAGATTGATTTTGTCTTTACAATGGTCCAAGTAGAAGAATCTGAAAGACCCACTAACAATTTCTCAAAATTGAAAAACTTCAATTCTTCAAAGCTAAGGAAAACTAGAGAAAACTTGTCTCACAGTTCCAAACTTGATAAAAATTTATTCTAAAGAGTAATTGATCCTAAAATAAATGTTCAAAAATGTATTTATAGTCGCCAAAAATGTGCTGCGAAGAGTCACTCGGTGAAGTAAGTCAGGATCGCTGAACCACTCGATGATCCGCCCTTTGGTCATTTCCATCGCCTCTCTACCTTGGCCTTCAGCATCCTCAAGGTCTATAACTTTGGGCGATCCAACACTGTATCGCGGAACCACTCGACGATCCATAGATTGCTCCTTTATCTCGCCGACTTGGTTCTTTCCTTTAGGGCTTGGCACACTGGAACTTTAGGCGGTCAAGTAGCCATTTAGCAACTCGCCAAGTGGACTTGGCGATCACTAGGCTTGCTTTTCTTCATTCTTTGAGCTTACTTCGTTCCCTTTTGCAAATTAGTGTCCTTGCTTTGTTCCTCAATCCATATACCTATCAAGGAATTTACATCAGTTATTGGCACAAAATAAGCATTTGAGGACACTCAATCTATATAAAAAAAAGCTCTAAATAAGTCCAAATCTCAGACTCATCATACTTGAAAACATTACTCAAGGCTTTAGGAACTCATTGGGAAAAATCATTTCGAAAAAAGGCTTAAAAGTAATTTAAAATCTCTAATTTAGTTAAGAACTTGATTTCTTGAAAAACCTCATCATTCACCAATCAAAATCTCATATTTTGATGTTAAAACCCATAAATAATCAAAGGGAAGTGAAGATTTAGGATTATAGAAGCTTACCCAAATGATTTTGTACAAGTAAAGCTTTCAAAAATTGTCACCAAGGGTTCCCCAAGCTCAAAAATAGAAAATGGGGCTTAAACCCTGAAAATCACAGGTCAAAACCCCCTCTAATGTCGCTTAAGCGACCATACGTTTGCTTAAGTGAACCCTTTAAAAAGTGCGGCTCTCACAAAAGTGTAGCCCTCTTTGATTTTACAAAATTCACTTAAGCGAAGAGGCTTTCGCTTCTGTGCAGGTTGAAAAAGCGACCGGCCTTCACAAAAGTGAGGTCAGCAGACACCAGCAAACACAGCCAACTCTCAAACATCGAAAGGACCCTCGAGATTTGTTCGGAATTCCATGCACACAAACCACATATTCAAATCAATTATACTCACTGTTAAGAACCCAATGGAACCGTCAAAATATGAATCTGAGGTCTCCTTGACCAGACATTTGTAAAAACAACAAGAAACTAATTCAACGCCTAAAGAGGCAAAATTAAACTCAGGACCTCTCAAAAATCAACGAAGACTTTACCTAGGCATAAAATCATCCCCCAAATCCAACGGAACTCTCAAAATTTTGATTTGAGCATCCAAACTCTAAATGTTGACTAAAGTAAATCCATAGGCTATAATTCCACAATTTCACAACTCAGGAACTCTAATCATCAAAGAGACTCGGAATCTGAAACCAATAACTCTCACTACTTAGATTTTACATTCTGAGATTGATGGAAGTAACGAAATTCCATTCCGACACTCAAAACTCCAAAAAATGCCGGAAACCTCTTTCTTAACAACTTTGACTTTCAAACTCAAAACTTACCAAATTCGCAGCTTTTAACTCAAAGTTCAATACTAAATTTTCAAAACTCAATCATAGAAGACTTGGGGTCAATATCGGGAGGCGAAAAATGGTAAATTCACAAACATTCCAAAAATAACAAATCGGGTCATTTAATTATCCACCACTAAAAACAATGTTCATCCTCAAACATAAAGCAAAGGAAAGTACCTAGAGCTTCGAAAAGCTGAGGATATCTGGCACACATATCCAACTCTTTTTCCCAACTCGCCTAACCGACTGAACGATGCTTCCACTACAACTTCAGTAAAGCAATCTCTTTGGTCCTAAGCTTCCGAACCTGCTTATCCAAAATGTCTATAGGCTCCTCCTCAAATTATAAGTCTGGACCCAACTCAACTGAATCAAGTGAAAGTACATGGGACTCATACGGTTTGTACTTCTAAAGCATGGAAACATGAAACACGGGATGCACAACTGACAAGCTAGGTGGAAAGGCCAAATTATAGGCCACATCTCCCACACGACTAAAAATCTCAAAGGGTCCAATAAATCTAATACAAAGCTTTCCCTTCTTTCCGAACCTCATCACACCCTTTACGAGTGATACTAAAAGCCAAACATGATCTCCCTCCATAAACACTAAAGCTCGAACTCTCCAATCTACATAAATCTTTTTCTGACTCTGGGTTGTCAACAATCTGCTCATGGTCATATGAACCTGCTCAATAGCATCTCTAAGCAAGTTTGTATCTAATGAATCCAGCTCAGCTGAATCGAACCATCCGATAAGAGATCTATATTGTCTGCCAAACAACGTCTTAATCATCTGCATATTGGAATGATAATTGTTGTTGAAGGCAAACTCTACTAAAGGTAAATGTTGATCCTATCTAGACCCAAAATCGATCACACAAGCTTAGAACATGTCCTCCAACAACTAATCATCCGCTTGAACTGACCATTTGTCTGAGGGTGAAAAGTTGTACTCATATCTAACGTGGTACCCAAACCATGTTGCAATACCTTCCAGAAATGGAAATTACAAAAAACTTCAATCAGCGACAATAGAAATCGGGACTCCATGTAGTCACACAATCGATATAAAGCTTGGCTAACTTCTTTGTCATATACTTCACCTAAACTGGGATGAAATAGGTGGACTTGGTCAACATATCAACAACTACCCAAATATAGTCATAACCACCCATAGTGGTAGGTAGTCCACAATAAAGTCCATAGTGATCCGCCTCCACTTCCAAGTAGTAATAGGCATCCTCTAAGATATACCTCCAGGATGTTGGTGCTCACACTTAACTTGTGGGCAAGTCAGACACCTTAAAAAAATTTGCAATATCCCTCTCCATACCACACCACCAATAGTGTTGTCTCATATCATGATACATCTTTATCGCACCCGTATGGATGGAATATTGGGAAAAATGGACCTCCTCAAGAATTAGTCTAATCAACTCACCCACCTTGTACACCCAATTTCTACCTACAATCCACAAGATATAATCAGAATCAAGAATATTCTCCTTGGCTTCCCCTCTCATCATGTTGTCTCTAATGAGACATAGTTTCTCTTCATCAAACTAATGCTCACGAATCTACTCAACTAAGGAAGAACGAGCCTCAATAAAAGCAATCAAACCACATGTCTTCTACGAAATCTATAATCGAACGAGACTACTGGCTAACCTCTAAACATATCTAGCCAATGGTCTATCCTCCACAGTAATAGCGGCAAGACTTCCCAAGCTAGAAGTATTCATATTCAAAGTTTCGGCCACCACATTGATCTTATCTAAATGATACAAGATGGTTATGTCATATTCCTTCAATAGCTCAAGCCATCTACGTTGCCTCAAATTAAGATACCTCTGACTGAAGATATACTAAAGACTTTGATGGTCTGTGAAAACCTCAAAATGAACCATATATAGATAATATGGCCATAGCTTAAGCACAAATACTACTATTGCCAACTTTAAGTCATGGGTATGGTAATTCCTCTTATGGTTCTTCAATTGTCTACAGGCATAGTCAATCACCTTGCATTTCTGCATAATAACACCACCTAGTCTGACTCCAGAAGCATCATAGTACATGGTGAAGTCCACACCATTCTCGGTGAAGTCAAAACAAGAGTTGACGTCAACAAGGTCTTGAGCTTTTGAAAGCTCTCCTCACACTCATCAGACCACTTGAAACTCACACTCTACCGAGTCACTCTAGTCAAAGGGGATGCAATGGTAGAGAAGCTCTGAACAAATCATCAGTAATAGCCCACAAGTTCTATAAAATTCTCGATCTTAGTAACCGATGTAGGTCTGGTCCAACCCCTCATTGCCTCAATCTTGGCTGGATCTACCCAAATTCCCTCCCCAGACATCACGTGTCCTGAAAATGCTACAAAATCAAGCCAAAACTCATACTTGAGAACTTGGCATAATGTTTCTCTTCCCTCAATCTCTCTAGCACAATCCTCAAATGATGATCATGATCCTCCTCAGTCTTGGAGTGTAACACCTCAAAAAAAATCAAAACTAAGATTGAACAAGAGAGAAGGGCAAACCACGGAAGGGTCCACGTGCTATGAAGAGGACCATGACCCGTCACCCTGCTCGTGGTTGTGCACCCAGCAAAAGGTGAAAGACCACGAACCATTAAACGGTCCGTGGAGCTCCACAGGGGCCATGAAGTGGCCCGTAAGAGGGACACATAACCACCATGGCTACTGTGAAGTGCCACGGACCACTAGACGATCTGTGGAGCTTAACACGATCCGTGAAGTGGCTCGTGAAAAAGGCTTGACAGACTTTAAGGTTTGGGCCAACTTCAAACGATCATATCTTTCACCACAAAAAGATTTAGGTGGCCCGAAACCTATCAAATTAAAGGTCTTTGAGTCCTGTTTTCAACGCCACCAAGTTTGCCTAATTCCGAGCCCAGAATAAGAATTTATGCTCGTTTTAGTGAAGCTTTATCGGGCAAAGTATCTTCACGACCCACATGACGAGCCATGGTGCTCATGACGGCCCGTGAAGCCTGTCTTGAAGTCAATTTGTCACCTTTAAGTGAGATTTCACCCCTAAAGTCACTAGTTAAGAACCACAGAAGTCTAAACAGTCTGTGGAGCTTCACATGGACTGTAAAGTTGTCCGTGAAGGAGACTTGTTAGACTTAGTGTTTAGGGTCAACTTCAAACGGCCATATCTTGTAGTACAAATTGAATTAGGTGGCCCATGACCTATCTAATTAAAGATCTCTAAGTCCTTTTTCAAATATCACCGAGTTGTTCTAATTCCAAGCTACGAGTAAAAAGTCATGCTTATTTTAGTAAAGCCTAGTAGGGCAGGGCATCTTCACGAGCTACTAGAATGGGCCATCATGATCATGTCAGCCCGTGAAGCCCCTCTTGAAGTCAGTTCAGCAACATTTAAGTCAGGGTCGCATCGGTCTTTTCCCCGATGTGTTTGGTACTTAACCTACATTGTTTGATGCTTAAACTACATCATTTTACTCAGTCTAAGCTTAGAAAACTAGTCACAAACTACTTAAAACTCTCATTATCCTAAAATCACCTAATTTAGAATGAAAAGAAGAGAAAAGAGGTGATAGTTTTCCAAGAACAATCAGAGGTCTTCTTTAAGTTCAACCCTGAAATCCAAAGGATTTCTCCGTAGATTTCGTCACCATGTATGTGGGATTTCACTAATGGATTCCTTTCATCCACTAGGTCCCTATAATTTAGTCCGTTCCTTGATTCCACATAACTTGTTTAGACCTAGGGTTTGTAAAATCTTAGGAATTGTGGTGATTTGAGCTGCTATAGTATTCATAGTCTAAATAACATATTTTCTTAGAAATGTTGCTTAATTCCTTGTATAAAACTCAGAACCCTAGTTTGTGTAAATTCTCTTAGTTCATGAATTATACTTTCTAGATCAGTTGAACAGAAAATCATGCTCCAGATTTTGAATGTTACATTCTCAGTATATAAATGTTGCATTCTCAGTTAGCATATCAGTATGTTGAGCTATTTAGTATTTAGTGCATTTTAGCTTTATATGTATTTAGTTGGGAGTAGACTTAGCACCGAGATGGACTAGGGTTCAGCGTACCCTCATAGTCCCAGAACTACGCGCCCGCGTAGGATAATAAGTCCTCTTTGTTGGGCATCAGTATTAGTGATCATGCCACAGTCATGCCTTTATACCCCTGGCAAGGTATATTGGGTCCTCTTGATGAGGCATATACATCGGACTCCACGTTTAGCTCACGTGGTTTATGTTGGTTAATAGTAGCTCCCATAGTCAGACTCTCGTTGCATTGACCATGTTTTCAGCATTCACATCAGTATACAGTTTAGCATATTGGTTACATGATTAGCACTTGGTCATTGCATTTAGTTCAGCTTTTAATTATATTTCAGTGCAATCTTTTTCTATATTCAGTATTATATTATTCAGCTATATCATTGTTTAGCTTAGCATATCTATATCATGCATGCTCAGTACTTAGAAAGTACTGATGCATACTTTGCACTACATCATTTCATGATATAGGTTCAGGCATTCAGCATCTAAATCAAGCTTAGATCGATTCTTGATTTGACTTCAGCAGCTTCGGTGGTGAGTCCTCATACTTCGAGGACAATAGACATGTTTTCCATTTTAGTCTTTATATTAAGTTTTCATATTTTGTTGGAGTTAGTTGGGGGTATGTCGCAGCAACTAAACTCAATTAGAGGCTTTTCAGACATAGTAGTAGATTCAACTTGAGTTGTTAAGTGGTTGTTTCAGTTATCACTAAACTCCTATTATTTATATATATTCAAACTAGTTTGGTTTTTTCCCCTTTTCAGATATCTACCATTTTAGCTTCCACGTAGTACATTTCTTACTTAGTTATTTTCAATATATTTTATATGCGCTAGACTCAGGGTTATCTTGGGGTCACTCGTGATCCTAGGTCCTGTGTTACATCTAAGGGTAGCTTCAAGGCGTGACATGGAGTACATCAAGATGCCATCAATGAAAATTATCACAAAGGAATCTAGATAAGTTCAGAAACTCTATGAATGTTGCAGAGGTGCTAGTCAAACTAAAAGACATTACGAGAAACTCATAGTGCCCATAAGGGGTCTTGAAGGCTGTCTTAGGGATATCTGAAGCCCTAATCTTTAGATGATGATCATAACCAGACCTCAAGTCAATCTTAGTAAAAAGAGATGCACCCTGAAACTGATCAAACAACTCATATACAGGAGGAAGAGGATGCTTATTCTTAATAGTCACTTTGTTCAACTGTTGATAATTAATACATGTCCTCATGGATCCATCCTTTTTCCTCACAAACAACACAGGAGCACCCCATGGAGATACACTAGGGTGAATAAACCACTTACTCAACAAATCTTGTAACTGGTCCTTCAATTCATTCAACTCCGTTGGAGTCATACGATAAGAAGTAATAGAGATGGGCTTTGTGCCCGACTCCAAGTAAATGACAAAATCAATATCCCCATCGAGAAAAACACCCGGAAGATCCGTAGGAAAGACATCTACAAACTCTCGAACCACAAGCACATAATCCATGGGAGATGGCTCAACGTTAGTATCCTGAATGAAAGCCAAGTAAGACAAACACCCTTTATCAACCAATCTCTGGGCTCTAATGAAGGATATAACTTTTCTAGGGTAATAACCACTAGAACCCGTCCACTCAATTCTCAAGACACCAAACATCGCTAAGGTCACAGTCTTAGCATAAAAATCAAGAACATCATAATAAAGAGAGAGTCAATCCATACCCAAGAAAATGTCAAAGTCTACCATCCACAAAAGGACAAATTCTACCCAAGTATCAAACCCGGCCAAAGAAAAAGACGGGATTGATACACTCGATCCACCACTAAGGATTCACCCACTGGTCTAGAATCATGAATAGGCACAGGCATGCAATCAGACATCATATCAAACCCAACGGCAAAATAGGTAGAACATATGAGAAAGTCGATCTCAAATCAAACAATACAAATGTATGTCGATGGCAAACATGGATGATACATGTGATCACAACATCAGAAGTCTCAGCCTCAAGCCTCTTTGGGAAAGCATAACACTGGCCCTCACGGCCTCCTGCAGTCTGAATAGAACCTCTACCTCCATTCTTCATAGCTGGATCACCCCTACTAGAAGTCCTGTCAACTCTTCCTCGACCCCTGATCAGAGGCACTGAATCCCTAGTTGGAGCAGCTGAATAAGAATGCTAAGGTTCTAAATGAGTCTGAAGAGGAAACTGTCACATCAGATTATCTAGATCCCCACAAGTAAAGAAACATCTCGGCACCAATAATTATTGCTCTAAACTAGACGAACTACTATAGCCACCTCAGCCAGAACCATAAGACTCGCAAGTTGACTGCCCAGTCTCAGCTACTGGCATAGAAGCATGAACCAATCCACGGGGCTGAAAGGAACTACTACCTCTATGTGAACCTCTGCCTCTAGATAAGGGACCAGAACCAAATAACTTACCAGAAGAATAGGATCTCTTGGGCTCCCCAAACTCCTCTAAAACCATCAACTTTACCTCCTTAGCGGTGCTCACAATGGACTGGAAGGAAGCCTCTCTCTGTGGATGCTCTGAACACATAAGATCTTACAGAGAAATTCAACCTTCTCATAAACCTGCGAACTATACTTTCCTTATTCGGAACAATAGTCATAGCATGCCTAGAAAGCTCACAGAAACGAGCTTCATTCTCGGTTACAGACAAACTGCCCTGAGTCAAGCTCTCAAACCTTAATCGACTCTCCTCAGTCACGCTCCAAGGAATGAAGCGATTATAGAAGGCACTAAAGAACACATCCCACTCTGTCAGAGGAGATCCAAGTGATCCAGACCTCACAAAAGTCCTCCACCACTCTCTGGTGCGACTAGAAAGCTAGAGTGCAACAAACTGAACACCATGAGCGTCCGCCATACTCACTGCCTCAAGTATCTCATGGCACAAAAGTCAAGAACTCATGAGCCTCTTCTCTCTTACCACACTAAAACTGGGTGGTTTCATCTTCTGAAATCTCTCATAACACTGTTGATCAACCACTTTCAGAATAACCTCGGGAGTAATCAGTGCACCAATAGTTGATGTAGGAACCATTGGTGGTTGGCCACCTAAATATGAATACTCGGAGTCTGTTGTTGACCTAGCATTTATGCCCTACCCTCGTCTAACAACCATGTGGCGTACCTCTCGCACCACCTTGAGAGAAATTCTCCAGTACACCTAACATCCTCAACAAAGTCTCCTGAAACAAAGGAGCTCCAAACTTGGGAGGAATTTGGTCCTCAACAACTTCAACGTGTGGCTCAGAAGAAGCCTCCCTAGCCCTACCTCTGGATGGTACTGCTCCACGGGCATGAACTCTAACCGGTACTACTCCACGAGCACGACCTCTAGCTCGAGCCCTACCTCTGCCCGTTTCTAGGGTCTCAACAACAGTCTCTGGGACTGCCTCTGTTCTACCACCGAAAACAGAAGCTCTGATCCTCGACATTTGCCAAAACAACATGTGGAAACTCAGCACTAGTGAAAGTAACCACAGAGAATAAGGAAGGATAAAGAAAGTTCCCTAACAATTTTTGTAGCCTCTTGAAGATAAGTACACCAATCTCCATACATATCCTCAAGAATCTACTTAGACTTGGCTCGTACACACGTGAGACCTAAAAACCTAAGGATTTGATACCATTTGTCACAACACAAAAATGGGTGTGATAGCACTTGTCTATTCCCATCAAGACAAGTCAGCCTCAACTAAACGAGAACGAAAGAAATGCGTAAATATAAAGTGAGAACAAAACAAAGGCAGGAAACTTATTCATTTTAAATAACATCCCAAAACCTAGTTGTCACGTGTACAAGACACTAATGAAAAATACAGAATTTGAAAGAAAAATACATGTCTTAAATGATTTTGCTTTAAAATAGAACAAAGACTAATAATAAGAAAAGGGGACCTGCCGGGATGAGAAATAGCTACCTCTCAAATCCTTCAATGAGCCTCGAATGTTAAGAGAAGAATAAGAAGATCACACGGGTCCGGGCTTGGAACCTACACAAGTGTAGAAGCAAGGGATGAGTACAAAGAACACGGTACCCAATAAGCAACCTAATAAACAAGGCATCTATATAGAAATCGAATACCCCTTACACTCCAACTGAACCTTCTCAAACTACAACTTACGTAGAAATCAGCCCAACTTAGAAATTCAACAATACACAGCTCACAAGGCCTAATATCTGCAGTTCAATAGTCACAAATCATCAGTCAAACAAATCAAGTAAGTCAATCTCAAAGTCAAGTATTTTAGCCATACACAAAAAGTATATCAATCACAATTAACAAGCAAATCACACAAATACATTTAAGGCATCAAGTCATAATAATCAATTTCTTGTCATAACCATTTCTCATCGGCACAATATCACTAGCCAAAACCATTTTCCAACGGCTTTATATCAAATCACTAGCCATAATCATTTCACATCCGTCTTATAAACACTTTCTAGAAATGACCTCGGCGTAATCACACTCGCCAACAAAGACCTCGCCATCATAATTCATCATATGTCTCATCACGGTGTTCCACAATCAATACACACAAGTAATATCACACCACACTGAAGAGACAATGAATCATACATTTCAAGTCCACATTCATTCTTTCAAGCATTTCATCAATCAATCAACAAGAGTAATGATAAGGCTTAAATCACTCTCCAACACTAATTAAAAGAGTGAGCAATCATTGTCAATAAAAACTCAACAAAGAGTCGGGGTCGAATCCCACCGGGAATGATGTGTTGTTAAGAATCTATTAAATAATTAACAAGCAATTAATTCACTTTAAGTTGAAATAAAAATGGGTTGAGAAGTCCACTGACTTCAATAACAGCAATTCTGAAACTCAATTATCAAAATAGAAATAATTGATGATTCACAAAACTAAAGGTCTCTTGGGATGTGGGGATTAGTTATTTATTTTGCTTGGGGTATTTTACAATTGCTCAATGTATCTAATTAATCACAAATAGGCTAAGTCATCATCAATTATGTTAATCTTCTTTCGATCTCAAAACATCCTTGTATAGAATCTCCTTTCAGTCTCATCTATATGTTATTTCTAAACAACTCAATACCTTACTATATTCTCTCTTTCAAGAATAGGGCAAATAGATCTGACCCATAACCTCTCTTTCAAGCAAGCCATAGACATCAAACCTATATTGCTAGCATTGAACTAATTACCCACTCAAAGTAATCTCTTCCAAGCATTAACTGGAGATCAGAGCTAGAATTAAGTTGGCCACCTCAATTCATGAATTAATCACACGACAATCAGTCAAATTTGTAACTAATAGTCATGAACACAGAAATTCAACAAACCCATTAAGTTAAATCAACACCCAACCCCATAATCACACCCCAAGAGTTTGGGATTTTAGCTAAACATTATGAAGTGCAAATAAATTAGACCTTGTATGAGAGTAGTCTTGGGTAGCATGAAATTGAATGTTTAATAGCAGACCCACTTCAAACCCCACTTCAATTTCTCAAATTCAAGTTTATATCTCAAAGATTAACCAATTAAACGTGTTTTGGCTCAATGGCAAATATTTATCTCTCTAGAAAATTCAGAGTGTTTCGCTCAATTTTTTTCACACGTTTTTTCTCTCTCCTCTGGGCTATTTATAGTTTCCCAAAATTTTGCTCAAAAAGTAGTTTTGTGTCGTTTTCAGTGAAATTAGCTTAGTTCCTCCACTGCATTTGGCAAATTGCCCTTCTTCCTTTGATTCGCCCTTTTCATGCTCCAAGCTTCATGTGTTTGAGTTTCACTAGGTGATCCTATTAGAGTTCGCTTTTGTGAATTTAGTTAATCGCCGGACTTTACTCCAACATTGCTCTTTTAACAGCCATCTTATTTGTCGGCACTGACAAATTTGGTGATATTTGCTTATTTTGCCTTGTGTCTTTGGGCGAATCGCCCTTCTCGTATCCCATCGTTGACTAACCTTGAGGTATGACTTGATACACTATCAACTTAGGCAACGCCATGCTCATTTGGGATTAAATTATAGTGCTACTTAATTTGTTGTTTAATTGGCAAGTCCGGGATACTTATCCCGAGTTTAATAGTGAGTATCGTGATAAGTTATTACTTCCTTTGGGTGGTACAGTAACCTTAGAATAAGTTATTTCGAGATAAAATAAGAAAATGACAAAAATATTCCTTTAAACCTTTTTTATACATCACTTTTTCATCTCCATACAACTAATTTTTGAAAACAAATAAATTATTTTTAAAATTTATTATTGAATACAACAAACCAAAACTCAAAAAAAAAATATTTTAGCATAACTTATGGCATTTTAACTGGTGCATCAACTTATCTCTTAGGGTCATCTGGTAGAGTGTATTAGGAAAAAAATACATGTATTAACCTTGTGTATTACCAGTACCTTGTTTGATATTATTTTTCAACCTATGTATTGTGTATTAAGGTGTGCATTGCTAATACCATGGATTTCTAGGTATTAGCAATGCAATGATTTTAATGCATGCATTAATATGATAAAAGACTCAATTGTCCCTCGAAACATTTTTTACATATTTTTCACCATAAAAGTGAAGAGTATCTTTGTAAATAATTTTTTTAATGCAATACATATTATTTTTAATGAATCAAACCAAACAATGCATTAAAATAATCTATGTATAACTAATACAAGCATAACTAATACATGCATTGCTAATACAAACATTATTAATACACTATATTTAACATTATTTTTAATTTCTTATACACTCTGCAAACGTCCCTCGGTAACTATTGTCAAAATAACGTGAATTCAAACAAAGGTTCTAAAATAATAACTTGTAGTCATTTGTCTCTGTGGTTTCAAAAAGAAGTTGAAGGATAGCGCTGTTGAGGATGAGTAACACCATCGCCGTCGATTGTTGGCTTCTCAGTTCCGGCGTTTCCTCCTTTACATCCACTTCCAAGTTGTACTTTCCGGCCAATTTTTCTCGAACAGCACACTTTGGTAGCAACACAATTCGAGCTTCCGCCACCACAAACGGTTCAAGTAAGCAATTAATCTTTAATTTCATGAACTATTAGTGAAGCTTCCAAGGATTTTATTATCTGAAATGTGTTGATATTTGTTAATTTGAGATAGGTCTTTTGTTTTCGAATTGCAGGTGAAGGTGTTATTTACAAAGCGTTATCATGTGGAAGGAGAGCCTTACTATCTATGATTACCTTGCCTCTTGTTATGCCGTGTGAAAGAATTAACAGTAGTGTTGGTGCCATTGCTGCTGAGTACGTTCAAATGCTTTGCTTTTTAGAAATTTGTTTAGAGCTTTACTGCCCTTTCGGATTTCACTTTATTGTAAAATGAATCCATTGAAGAGATCCAAACTGTGGTGTTAATTGTCAAGAAATCTGATAGACAAAGATAGGTAAAATTTGCAAATAAGCATATTGGTTAACATGTAGGTGTTGAAGACCATGTTCGACATTCAAAAGTTGAAGTGTTAAGTCCAGCACAATTCACATGTATTAATTAGTTTATTTATGGATGATTCATATGTGCAAGTTCGATTTGAGAGTTCTCTCAAGTTGGGTTTTAGTAAACACACTTCTTTCTAGTGATTCTATATTTCTATGCTCCAATTAGATTATAAATTCTAAGAGAACATATGAGAGAATTTGGGTTTGAAAGAGGAAGGATTCTGCTCACACAAGGTGAATTTAGTTTATCATACTTCCACCAAGAGTGATTTTTTTTTCCAAAATTCGTGATTACTGATTTCTTTATTGAAGGCACTTCACCAAATGTTCTTGAAGCATATAGTTTGGTGGTAGAAAGTTGAAATATGAAACATTTTGAGAGTCATCCATATGTGAAGATAGGTAGTTACTGCTTGGACTGAAAAAAAAGGCATAGATTGATAAGCTTGATCACCTTTTTTGCTTTTATGTTAGCAGTGACAAGTTAGTAATAGTAAGATGAATGTGAGGAAGTAATTCTAAAGGGAGAGGTTCAGTTAATGTTGACCCTCTTTGATTTCACTTTCACAATTATGATCTCAACAAAATATGCTTGACAATGTAATTATTTGTTTCAAGTTATTTCTTTTAAGAAATGTAATTACTCCATATATTCCTAAAAGGGGCACTAACTTTCTTTTTGTTTTTGGCAGTGAGAGCTTTCGGTTAAGGGAAGAGATCAGGAAGGTATTATCCAAGGGCAAAGCTGCTGGTGTACTTCGCCTTGTATTCCATGATGCAGGAACTTTTGAAATTGATGAGAAAACTGGTAATACTTTGAAACGCTTATTCCTTTCCCTACCAAGACCCCCCCTCCCCCCTACTTGCACAAAAAAAATAAAAAAGAGGAAGAAAAAAGAAAACAGAAGAACACTGGTCCAAACATTAGCAGCTTTCAATTGCAAACTTTGTAAGCTATCACTTTTTCTTAGAATCTAAAGAGCTGGTCTAAAAGAGTTATAACATCATAAAATGCAGATGGAAATGCTTCTAACACTATTAACCTGCAAAACCTGTATATATCTTATTTTGTATTTATCCAAAAATAAAATAAATTTGTGCAGTATGCAAATGTACTTGAAAGAATAAATTGTTTGTCTTCCATTCCTGAATACATGATATCAACCTCAATTGTTCTTATATTAGGGGGTATGAATGGCTCTATAGTATATGAATTCGACAGACCCGAAAACAAAGGCCTTAAGAAATCTCTAAAGGTGAGCGATTTTATTACGTATAAGCTTTTGTTTTGTCACTCCATCATTTGTTTTGTTTTAACCATACTTGGGAACAGTCCGCAGATATTCTCATTTTAAATTTTAGTTGTTTACCATTTCCAAAGACTGATGAACTCTCATATGGACTTCAACCGGCTAACATCTCGGTCCATGCATTGTTCTATAGATTCTGGACAAAGCGAAGAGTCAAATTGATCTTGTGCAATCAGGTAAACTGTCTCAGTCAATAAACTGCTGTTAGTTCACCTATCATTTTTGTTCCAGCATAACTTTTTTAATTGTTGGCTTTGTTCTCAGTCTCATGGGCTGATATAATAGCTTTGGCTGGAGCTGAAGCTGTTTCATTATGTGGTGGACCTAGTATCCCCATTCAGTTGGGAAGAATCGATTCAATGTGAGGGCTTACCTTTTAGTTTATGATAATAGTTATGTTTTGTTAATATAAGATGTACGTCCTGTAAATGTGGAGAGAAATTTGATTGCATCTAACTTTTTATTTATGCTGTGTAGAAATGGGGATGCAAAGATTTAATAATTAGGATCATCTGAATCTCTTAAATTTAGCAATTGACAAGTAACTAACAATCTTAATTTAAGCCCTTTGTGGATAGTTCCTTCTCATTCAAATTGATGTGGTTTTTCCATCTAAGCACCAGTTGCCAGAAACTTACCATGAGGAAACCCCTAATGCATGAAGAAACCATATTTCAATTGATTGTCATAATTTTTATGCCTTATCTACATTCTCATAGTTGATTTTGACTTTGTAGGGTGCCGGATCCTGAAGGAAAACTTCCTGAAGAATCACTAGATGCCACTAGCTTGAAGCAATGTTTTGAAAGGAAAGGCTTCTCGTGAGTCTAATGACCATACTAAAATCTACTTGTTATTTTTATTTCATCTTCTGCTCTCTTTATACTCCATGTTATACCATTCAATTAGCATTCTCATATTGTTGTGATGCCATTCATGTAATTTGACTAGGTTTATTTTTGCCAGTTGCTGTTAGCAAACAAATAGATAATCTTGTTTGTACTTTTCATGTTTCTTCTGCCTTGCTTTAGTGGATAACAAAAGACTTTTAAGTTTTTAGGGTTTCCCCCTTCAATAGCTTCTTCAGATAAAGTAATGAGCTTGCAATTCATAAAAACTTTTGCATCTTTCTTGGCATTTCTACGGTGTTCTTCACTTGCAACATTCTGTATTAATTTCCACTGATGTTGGGTAAGCAGAGGCAGATCCTGGATTTGGAAGTTTTGGGTGCCTATGCAGCGTTAAGCTTTATCGATGTTTAAAAAGCAATAAGTATAATTTATCATCAAATATGTAAACATAGAAGAGCCTTGGCTCATTGGTCTGTTTGAGTTTTATTAGTGATCAAGGGCTGTATTTCTCGACTGTACCAATTGTTTTAACAATATAGGCTCACTATATTTGTCAAAAAAACTGATCAAGCTGGACTTCGAACCGTTGCACCCCTATAATATTCTAACCAACATTCCAGGAAGCACTATTTGTCAGATTTGTGTGCTTTTTGATTAGAATATGTGTAGTCCTCGATGCAGCACACTAAAATTAGTTTTAAAAAGTGCACCAGGCTGAGTTCTAAGTCGCATCTCACGGGTAGAAAAACCTGACTCTCCAACACTGGCAACATGTGCCCTACTGTTATTTCGGGTGCCAAGATTAGTATTTATATACATTTTCTCACACATATATACAGAGTTTTAACCGAGATGTTAGGGTGTCGTGGCACCCCCACCCTTCTACATAGATCCACCCCCTGTGGGATATACATAAAACTGTTTCTTTCAGGTTAAGCACTTTGCCGATGAACTGGCTTTGTAGCATCAGTAATCCTTTTAAGTAATATTGAATGCAGTATAGACAAACATGCTGATAAACAACATATTTTGTCACTGTAGCTTGTGTGGATAAATAAGATTTGGTAATTCACATGGAGTAAACTTAGTTCTGTTCTCTTGTTTTCTGTGGAAGTGAACGACCATTAGTTCTGCTCTATTTCGTGACGCATGTGAAGTACTTCTGTATTTCTTCCGTTTCATATGCATCTTGTTTCTCTTTCTCCGGTGTTATAATCTTATACAATTCTAACATATTCTTACACTTTCCGAGAGCTGATTTTGGATTTTCTTTATGATTGTTTCCTTATCCTTCTGAGTTTCTATTGCATGGGTATGAGACTCTCATAGTTTAGCCCCTCCCATTTGCACAATGCATACAAATAATACTTATACAACATGTGTATCAAGAACGTGGCTTTGTTAGACAATTCAATTTAATGTACGCTGTGCTAACATTTGATGAAACAACTGTATACACTAATTCACATTTTCCTGTACCAATACGAATATAGCATATAGGTTATGGCAAATTGTTAACCTCCATGACATACACAATTTTTCTAAATCATGCATAAGGAGCATATTGCACAGCCAGTCTTTAGGAGTAACCATTTTGAACCTTAGACCTGTTGGTGTTATTCTAGGCAATATTAAGAAACTCATCTGAAATGATGGTTTTAGAGGAAGAAAAAGAGATTTATTATTTGATCAGTATCCTTCCAAATGGGTTTATCTTAAATGTATTCAAAATTTTCAATAGCTGGTCTTTCCCCATATATCTTTTTCTTTTTGAGGCAATCTATATTCAATATGCCACTATAGTGTCAGTCGTATGATATTTTGTGAGTGAATGCATGATCATGGCCAAAAGAGCAGATTTAATTGCTCCATAATCTTTCCCCTGCCTCGAGGTTATGGAATTTCAACTTAGCTGAACAAAATTCCATAACTCATATGATTTTTTGCCTCCTCTATTAGCTGCATCAGTTTGGTACTTTGGGTTTGAGAATTCATCGACTGACAGTTTAAAAACCTAAAAAGCCACTTCTCAGCTTGGTATTTTCAGAGAGCAACTATTGAAATATTTGGCTTTTGATAATCATGGTCAGTTGTCAGAGGTCTGAGCTGTCCAGGCTCTAACTCTAAAATTATGCAGTACAACCTCTTGCTCACCTATTCTTGGAAAGAAAAAGCTAGATCTGTTGATTATCGATGTTAAGATATCCCGCATAATCTCCATGGATTGTTCATTTTGTTGGCAGAACTCAGGAACTTGTTGCCTTGTCTGGCGCGCATACTCTGGGAAGTAAAGGGTTTGGGAATCCAACTGTCTTTGATAATGAATATTTCAAGATACTCATGGAGAAGCCATGGTTGTCCTCAGGTGACAAATGGCATTCATATGATATTAAATGGTTGTGTATATATATTTAATTCATTGAAACAAATAGCAAGCACACTGAATCATCAGAACCTATGAAGCAATGATGTTCTTATCTTTCTGAAATGGAAATCCGTGTACCTACTTGCCTAGAGTTTAGATGATTGTTGCAGAAAACTGTCAAGCAAGACTAGGCTCAGGATAATCTGAGCTGCAAATTGTTATGCTTCAGTATTTATCTGGAATGATGACACTCTTTCTGATAATAGAAGACCCCTGTTTTTAGAAATTTATTCATATGATAATGGGAATCATAAAGCATGATTTCCTTTTTTAATGTCTTCAACCATATTGTAGTATTTTATTTCTCTTTCATCTGTACAGGCGGCATGACTAGTATGGTTGGACTTCCCTCTGATAGGGCACTTGTTGAAGACGATGAATGTGTAGGGTATGGTTTTCTTTGACCTTATGCTATTTAGATTCCTTTATTATGGTTTGGGACAATAACTTCTCCAATTTTATCCTGACAAAAGTTAATGAAGTAAACATACACCTCCGCTAGCGGAAAGGCAGAATTTTCAATTCACTAATCAAGTTTCAGTTCACAAGTTATAGAGCCGTCTGTCACGTCGTCAAGTGCCGCACGGAGCTTTAGCAAATACTCTAAGTCGGTGACACGTCGCTCTCAGGATTGACCTTTTGTCTAGTAATGAATTCTTTCTTGAACAGATGGATATCAAAGTATGCTGAGGACCAGAGTTTATTTTTTGATGATTTCAAGAATGCCTATACCAAACTTGTTGACACTGGTGCAACTTGGAAGAAAGCATTGTAGTCCTTGAAATTAATCAGTAATACCTTGTCATAGCTGGTAACTTGTTTTGGTATATACAAAATTTGATGACCCGGCAACAAATGCACTCAAATGAAACTTTCTGGTTACACAGGCAGTCTAATGGAAAATTTGCAGCTGAAGTTGAGAAAATGAACAGAATACGGCTAGCAGTAAAAGATTTGAAGTCGAATGTTTTATAGAAAAGCTTAGCTCTATCTACCATCAACATCCCAACAAGTTGGTCCTACTCATTGATATACAACAGTGTGCACAATCCAGTACCTACCCTATCCCTACAGGAGCATAAGAAATGTTATGTTGTTACACTCTGATCTAAATAAATGTATACTAGGAAAAAGGAAGGGAAATGCATATAAAAGTATACTGCAGCTTCATTTAGGTGTTCTTATCACTTAACTAGTCTCATGTTTTGACATTTGTTCTGATTCTTAGCTTTCTTGGGACAGAATTGATTCATCATCAGAGAAAAGTGATCACCCTAATATATGAATTTGTGATTTTTAGAATCTGGGGATCTTATTGATATGTAAATTTGGCTTCTTCTTTTTTTCCTACTTTATCTATTTTGATTCAAACTGGCTAAGGCAAAGAACCTGAATGCCCCGCCACTCCAATAATTATGAAATGAATTTGCTGTGTGGGCCGGGTGTATTGTGATTTGTAATTCCATACCAACAAATCAATTGTACAAGTAGACATATTTTTTTGGTTTGCTACATTGAAGCTCCAACTAAATTCGAATCGCGCACAAGTAAACATTGTTAGTTTTTGTTTGTTGGAGTTAATTTCTCAACTTGACGGAATGCCAAATATGCATGATAAACTGTGAAGAATGTTCCCCAATTAGCATTATATTACCTTTAATTTGTTTTAACTCGTAAATATTGGAGTATATTTTCTTAATATTTTTGGGTAGAGAGAGATCGATTATTCCGCAAAAATAAATAAATAAATGGATTTTTTTTATTTTAAAGAAAGAACATAATGTTAACACGTGTTGTTAACATTGAAACAAACAAACGATTAACATGCAGCAGCTTAAGCTATAGCCTTAATTCATTCCCATGGAAGATTAATCCCTTAATCTAGATCAATCTCAATTAATCATTTCATTTACTGAAGAAATGGAAAAAACAAACAAAACAGGAAGGTAATTGTATATAATTATAATTTGCATGGGAAATGCAATGGGTTCTTCAAAAGCATCCTATACACAGATTCTTGTAGCATCTTCAATTGGATTAATTCTTGCTGTTGCTGTGCATTATCGTCTCAAGAAAATCCGTGATCAAAAAATTGTTCCTCGTACTAAAGTTAGTAATACTGGTCAGATCCTTAGGTTTGAGAGTTTTTCTCATTATGTAGGTAATTTTCATCTTCTTTATCTGTATATGTTGTCGTTGTTGCTATACAATATACCTATATGATCATTAACGAATATTTATGCAGCTAGACAAATGGGATTTAGTGACAAGAGGGAATGTCCACATTTGTGCAAATTATCAGCTGAGTACATAAGGAAATCAGAAGGATGTGAAGAAGATATTTACAACTTCTTTTCTAATGAACCAGATGCTGATTCTCTATTCATTAAGTTAGTTGAAGAATTTGAGAGATGTATCCTTAGTTACTTTGCATTTCATTGGACCCATGCTTCTCATATGATCAGTCAGGTCTGTTTAACAACATCCATCTTTAATTTCATCATATATATATATATATATATATATTATCTCAACTCCTCTTGATACATTATCTTTCAGATTTTGAGTGCTGATCATGCAGAGCCAAAAAAGAAGCTCAAAAATATTGTCATGGCTGCTACTAGGTATCACCACAATTATATATATCCAATTATCACTACACCAAAAATGAATTGTAGCACGCAATTATTAATTAATGACAATAGCTTGATTGTCGCTAAATATGCTTTTTAAGGAAATTACTAGTGACTTACATATTAAAACTCTTTGTAAATGCTGTTATAGGCTATAGCGACATTGAATCTAATGGCAATTAACTAATGCTGGTAAAGACTTTTTGCAATCCTTGTTAATGTGCATACTTATTGTTGTTAAAAGTTGTTTTTGTTGTAGTGTATTAGGATTATATTATATTTACTAATTTAAAAGAGGATTAAAATGATGTGAAGGGAACAAAGATTTGAAAGGGTGACGAAGAATCTGAAGGTTGCAAGAGTATTTACGACGTTAGTTGAGGAGATGAAAGCAATAGGGCTGGTCTCAGCAGATGATTCAGAGTGCACTGATGTGATGGTTCCAATGGCTCACAAAGATAGAAGCCCAGTCCTACTCTTTATGGGTGGTGGTATGGGAGCTGGTAAAAGCACTGTGCTCAAGGACATCCTCAAGGAGTAAGTATAATTCATTATATATGTACTCGACTAATTGCTCGTTAATTAATGATCTCTCTCTCTCTCTGTAGACCATTTTGGGCAGGAGCAGCAGCTAATGCAGTTGTAATAGAAGCAGACGCTTTCAAAGAATCAGATGTGATTTACAAAGCCCTTAGTTCCAGGGGACATCACAATGACATGCTTCAAACAGCTGAATTGGTACATCAGTCGTCAACAGATGCAGCATCATCGCTTCTTGTAACAGCACTTAATGAAGGGAGGGATGTCATAATGGATGGTACACTGTCATGGATACCCTTTGTGGTGCAAACTATAACCATGGCAAGAAATGTACACCGAAGACGTTACCGTATGGGTGTTGGATACAAAGTGGAGGATGATGGATCTGTAACTGAGAGCTATTGGGAACAGTTGAATGAAGAACAAGAGGCCACTGATGGAAATAGAAAGAGGAGACCATATAGAATAGAATTGGTTGGAGTTGTTTGTGATGCTTATTTAGCTGTCATTAGAGGAATAAGGTATTCTTTCTAGTTCTAGTCTATGTTGCTCGGACTCTTCAAAAATGTCAACGGGTGCGTGTCGGATTAGTGTGTTTTTGGAGAATCCGACACGGGTGCGGCATCGAAAGTGAAGAGTTTGCACAACTTAGGTTCTAGTATATATGGTGTAATTAATTTCTACTTGTGTTTTCACAGGAGAGCTATCATGTGTAGAAGAGCAGTAAGGGTGAATTCACAACTGAAATCACACAAGAGATTTGCAAGTGCATTCCATACATACTGTCACATAGTAGACAGTGCAAGATTGTACTCTACAAATGCATTGGAGGGCCCTCCTAAGGTACATTACAACCAAACAACTTCCTACAAAATATTTTCTTGCTTTTTTATTTCTTTCATTTGTCTCAACATTCTTATAATTTTCCTACCATATGGCTTGTTATTATAATACTAAATGGGATACTCCCTGTGAAGAATATTATTAAGTCATAAAATTGTGCTTTCTCTAATAGCTTAAACTTTTAGATGAGATAGTCACACACTTCAACATGATATCAGAGCAAGTAGATGTCTTTAATATCGAATCTCACCGCCACCCCTATTAAATAGAATTTCCACGTACTTGGTCCTGAAATCGAATCTCACCTCCATCCATATAAAAAAGAATTTCCACATGCTTGACTCTTGAAAAAATGAGGGGGCGTGTTAAGATTTTAGATGAGATGGTCACACACTTCAACACTCCCTTCATTCATGACACTATTTCCTTATTAGTGCGTTTCAAAAAGAATGACATATATATTTGAAAACATCTCAACTATAAGCTTCTCATTTTATCCTTAAGGAGAAGCTTTTATAGCTACCTAAATATTATGACATGTTTAAGACCACAAGTAATTTCAAAAGTCTTATAGCACAACAAATGCTATATATCACTACAACAAACGTCTTGCCGAGTCAAACTGTGTCACATAAATTGATAGTAGTTGCTAACTCATATAAATTGTAATTTTGATGTGGTTTATTGGAACAGATGATAGGGTGGAAGGAGAAAGAAAGGACATTATTAGTTGATCCAGATGAGATAAATGTACTGCAAATGGTTGGAAGGTTGAATGATGGAGCAAACTCCATCTATGAACTTTACAAGAATCCTCATCCAGCATTTCAAGCAGGCTCTGTTTGGAAAGATATTGTCTTGTCGCCTTCGAGGCTCAACATTCAGAAAGAACTCAAGTATTCTATTCAGAAAGTTGAAAGGATGAGAAGCTAGTTGAGTTCCTTCCTACTAGTTCTGATAAAACCGCAGATACATTAGTATTCCCACTATTCCAATTTATGTAACACCATTTGGATTTCGGGAATCAAACATTTTAATTTTGATAGTGAATTTTGGCATGTAACTGTAAGGTTTTTGAAATAAAACTTATATATATATATGTATAATGAAACTATGCAAAAGGAACAATAAGTGTCCGATTTTCTTTCTTGTTCTTCTCATATTTTACTTTTGTTGTTGTTTTCTTGGCTCAAGTATGTGAGTTTTAGAGTCTTCCACTGTTGTTGAAATCAAAATCCAGTAAGGTTTGATTGAGACTCTAGATAAGTGATTGATCGAATTGAATATAGACGACTTTGGCCGGATCCTAGAGAGAGTACAAGGCAAACATATACTATCGGAGCTCCACTGCTCCATATGGCTATCAATACCTTTTCTTTATCGTCTTCGTTTGGTTATCATATATTCACAAACATATTTAACTGTCAATAATCAAATCTAACGAGTTAAATCAAGATGTGTGTCCTTGACCTCATTCCAAATTGAAAACAGAACACTGATATCCATGCAGACTGCAACAAGATAATGCAGCTGGTTCTACTATCACACATGCTGTACTTGAAATCCAGGATGAGTGTTACCAAATGCATTTTCTTTGTATATTTTCAACTCATTTATAACATTGATATATATACAAATAAAACATTCTCAATCAACTCCAACCTTTGTCATGGCTAATATGGCAAAAAAAATTCCTAGATAATTTTAATATACAGAAAAACTAAAAGGTATGAAATCATTGCACATGTTTGTCAATCATCTACAACAGCCCTTACATGAACGACTACGTTTATGCTTCTTGCAAATGCTATCTTGGACCTGAGAGCCGAACAGCCGAAAGATAAGCGTCGCTGTTGCAGTCTGATGGTGCAGAGGTGCCGGATGAAGTACCCTCGCCACTTAGTGATTTCAAATAACTTGAAAAAAGTCGTGACCCCATTTGAGAAGCAGTTGGCGGTGAAGGGACATGGGAGATCCCTTCCAGCATTTGCACAACCTTAGCCATGGATGGCCTGAGAGACATGTCATCCTGTATACACCACAGAGCAACTTTAATTGCTATGGAGACCCTTTCATCCTCTTCTTCAACTTTCAAGTTCCTATCGATAAGGTCTTCCAATTTCCCCTCTTCCATCATCCTAAAGGCGTATGAGGGAAAATGGGATTTCTCCGAACTTTGTGAAGGATCATAATTCTTCCTACCTCCAATTATCTCAAGCAAAACCATTCCATAACTAAAAACGTCACTTTTCTCTGATATGGCATAATTCGTTATCCATTCTGGTGCGAGATATCCTCTTGTACCCCTCATGGTTGTGAAAACATGGCTCTGCTCTCTGGTCATCAGCTTAGCGAGGCCAAAATCTGAGACCTTGGCAAGGAAATGATCATCGAGAAGCACATTTTCAGGTTTGATGTCACAATGCACGATTTTTACATCACAGTCCTCGTGGAGGTAAGCTAGGCCTTTTGCTGTGCCAAGTGCAATATTAAATCTTGTATCCCAGTCCAGCAAAAATTCCTTGTTCTTCTTAAAAAGCCATTTCTCTAAAGATCCATTTGCCATGTACTCATAAGCCAGAAGCCTGTGTGTTCCTTCAGCACAAAAACCTCTCAGTCTCACCAAATGAAGATGATGTATGCTGCCTATAATACTAACTTCTGCTCGAAATTCTTTCTTTCCCTGGCCAATGCCTTCCAATTTCTTCACAGCAAGTCTAGTCCCATCTGGAAGGACCCCTTGGTAAACTGAACCAAACCCTCCTTGACCAAGTTTTATTGAGAAGTTATTAGTTGCATTCTGAAGTTCTTTATAGCTAAAACGAATTGGCATCCCTGATAGGCCCTCCAAGAAATTGTCTTCTTCTGAACTCCCCTTTGCAGAATCAGGCATCTTGCTGTTCTTTCTCCTCTGATATCTGATACCTCCATAAATTAGGCCAAGAATGACAATAGCCGAAGAAATGACGATACCAAAGACAATAGGTAATCGTCCCTTCCCACCTCCACCTCCACCACCGCTATCCCCATTCCCCTGGCTAGCTGATACTTTAATGTATGACTTAAAACCAGCTCCATTAACCGAACCTTGTAAACTTCCTATTTGATCAAACATAAAACAATTCCCTGAAGTGCTATCAAAGAACATAGCAGCACATGAGCAATTGCCAACGCAAGAAGCTTTGCAACCATTTAAATCAGTTTTAGCAGATGGAGAAACAAAACCAAGTGCAAAATAACCAAGACTATCCCCAGCATCTACAAGCTCCACATCTTTATTGCAAAACGAAGCAGTCTCAGGTTTGCAAGATGGAAGGGCTGATGGGCACTGACACTTGTTGCCACTATAACAAATGAAATATGGATCACAAGAGTCTGGTCTGCCGCATTCATCTTGTGGAATTCTGGTCCCCGAGTCAAGCTTCGATTCATCTTGAAGAATGCTAAAAGTAATGGAACCATCTTCTCCAAGAACAGCCAACCGAGTCGCATTTGGATTTTTATCATCAGGGAAAATGAACTGCCAGAGCAACACTCTCTTCTCACCATAAATTCTCCAAGCATTTCCATCAAGAATTGCTGAAGTGACACCTCCTCCAACTTGATTGATAGTCCTTCTATCATCTTTCCCCATAGCCCAATAAGGCTGTGGAGGCTGAAAACTTGCAGAAAGAACCATATCCCCAGACTTAAATTCAAGTGAATAACTCAAATTATTGTTGTTAGGAGTGCTTACAAGCTTCATTCCTTGAGTGAAATTCTGGTCTGACAGAAGTGTATCAACAGGATGTGTGAAGCTTTCCCAAACAACGCTACCATCTTTCCCAACCAAAATTAGATTCCCCGAATCCTTCAATTCCATGGCAGAAACTCCTTTATCTGCCGTATTCGTAGACCAAATTGTTGATTTTCCACTTTGCAAATTGGCATTTCCAGTATCATCAAAAACAAAGTAATCATTATTTCGAACAGGGGAATCTCTGTTAGCAGACCAAACGATGGTAGAGCTACTTACATGGATGACAACAAGAAGGAACAAGGTAACATCATTAGTAGGGTTAAATCCAAATGCAAATTTGGAGCTATTGGAAACAAGAATTAATCCATCGTTGTCTATCCAAGTCATTTGAGAGCCTTGAAACCCCAGATTCAGTCTGCCTTTATTCTGAACACTAGCTATACAAGTCTCAGGCAGAAAAAGGAAGATCATTACTAAATAAAGGGAAATCCAAGACCCCATAACCCAATTTGGAACAAGAACAATCTGAAAAAAAATTCACCAAAACCTCAGATTCAAAAGGGGAAAAGTTGAATGAGAATTATGATAAGAAAGAACGCAGGGAACTCATAAATGACATTGTCTATCACATTCACATGCGGTATGAAATTATGGTCCAAGAATCAAAAAACGTGAAAGTGAACAAGAACCCACAGGAGCAGAAGAACCAATAAGAATTCATTCAAGTCAAAGCTCTGAAAAATTTCATTTGAATGAAACAAGCAGAGAGGAAGACAGTCTACACATGAAGACAGCACGTATGCAAGAAGAGTGATGAACAGAAGAAAGAAAAATGCATCTGTTTTTGTGCAAACGCAGGTTTTGTGTGGCTTTTTGGTGATATGAGATGAGAGAGAGAGAGAGAGGGAGAGAGGAAGAATACAAAAGGGGAAGAAAGGTAATGAATCTGTTTCGTGCTTATATCAAAGAATTGGAGAGATCTGAGAAATGGATAGAAATTGCAGGGCAACTACTATTACCTATAAAATATAAATTAAACTCATCATCATTTGCTTTAAATACATACAACTATGTAACCATTTTATTGTTGCATACATTAGTAATGCATAAGTATATTTCAGGCCTAATCCATCGGTGGCTCCCTAAAAATGGCACAAATTTTCACTTAGACACCTTAACTAAGTTTTGTTCATTATAGACACATCGCAAATGCGCCATTATGTCGTTTGGCGACACTTTTCGTCTATCGCGTAGAGAGTGTGATACACTTGATTATTGCGCGTGAAAAGTGTATTTAGTCAATTTTCAATTATTTTTTTCTTCTTCTTCCCCATTTTCAGCCTCCATTTTCCAAGTTTAACTCCATCTATGGCGGAATGTTTTAAAATTTAAGAAAAGGCCTATTTTAAGAATTAAATATTGAAATAATCATGATTCTTTTTTTTTTTTTGGAGGAATTTAATAATGTCATATGGAAGAAGTGGGTTTGATTTTTCACGCCTCTTCCATCACAGGCTTTCAAACTCTGCTTCACTTTAAGTGCTTTCTTATTTTTTTTAGTTAATTTTAATGATTTCAATTCAATTTTACTGCTTTGTTATTGATTAAGAAGAATCCGAATTCATGACTTAGCTTTATTCTTCTATAATAAAACTTATTGTTCTTTGAGGAGTGATTTGGTGGGTTATAACTTCTTCTAAGCTATTTGAATCGACCTAGATTGAATACTTTTGGGAAGAATTTCAATTTAAAGATTTAAGATTTTTACGGATATTATAAATATCAAAACTTTTATGGACAAGTTGAAAATTTTATGCCTTATGAATTGGGTTTGGTATATGATTGAGAAGGACGCGGGGTGTGGGGAGGGGGGGGGGGGGGACCTTTCTGCAAATGGTTAGATTGGAGAAGACAATGAAAATAATTTCTATAATTATTTTTTTGTAATTATATGGGCAAAAATGCCACATGTTATCGATTTATTGGCTACTTTTTGTTTTTCTCAAAATTCATTATTTAAGAATGATGATTTTGGCACAAATGACAAATGTCGTCATTTAATTGGACACTTTACACATCATCCGCGAGTGTATCTCACACACATTACATATTTTTGCTGATTGTAAAGAAAGTGTCAAAATGACACAGCGGGATATCACATGAGGTGTCTCAAATGAACAAAGCTTAGTTAAGGTGTCTGTGTGAAAATTGGTGTCAAATTTAGGGGGCCACCAATGGGTTAGCCCTATATTTCACTATGACCAATGAGAGTTGTGATGGAGTGACCAACAAGGAGGTCTCGGGTTTGAGCTGGAATTCCTCTAGATACAAAGACCTTTGTTAGGAAGCATTTTATCTTCAATGTGAGACTTTACAGCGTAAATTTAAATTTAATTATGCTCCAATGTGGGTACCTGACACCGAGCGGAAAACAAAAAAAAAAGAGTATATTTCACTATGATGTATTTATTTTACTTCTATATAACAATTTTCTAGAGTTAATATCTCAGATGATCACTCAACTTTCAATAGTTCACTTAGAAAGTCACTCAACTTTCAATAGTTCAGTTAGAAAGTCACTCAACTATTAGTGTTTCACTTAGAAAGTCACTCAACTACTGATATTTTACTTAGAAAGTGACTAAATCAATTTAAATAATTTTTTCATTAAATTTTATTTTAAACTATTTTTAAAAGAAATAATAAAATATCTATTTCAATTATCTTATTGATCCGCTCTAGTTATTTAATTATAATTCGTCTGAAAAAACATACAGTAGTAACTGACCAAAAAAAAACCTTTTCCGTTCTAGTAATTGTATAACTGGAATCAAATATGTTAAAAATTATCCAAAAAAAAAAAAGGCTGGAATTGATAAGAAGTAATACGCACAGTAGCAATCTTCTACTATCTTTTAAAAAGAAGGTAAAAACAAAAACTATATTTCAACAAAACTCAATAAAATAATTAAAATAAGCATCTTATTAATTTTTTTAAAAAAAGAATAGTTTAATTATTTTTTGTAATTTTACAAAATTTAATGAAAATTATTTAAATTGACTGAGTGAATCTCAGAGTGAAATATTGAGTTTCTAAGTGAAACATCAATAGTTCAGTCACTTTTGAGTTATAAAAACAAAGTTGAGTGACTTTCTAAGTGAATTATTGAAAGTTGAGTGACCATATGAGATATTAACTCAAATTTTCTACCTATAATAATAATAATCACATTTATTATAATAACACACTCTTTATATAATAATCCCTCTATCACAACTATATTCAAATATTGTATAATAATATTCTATAAAATATATACTATGTTTAAAATAAAATATTAAAATTATCCACAATAATTATTATTAATGTCATGCACATAATAAATTATAAATACAAATATTTAAAAAGTCAAGTGTCAAAAACACATCTAAAATTATCTGCCCATTTGTTGAAATTTATATTTAAACTATTGAAAAATGTAAGTTTTTAGTTTGAGTTTGAAATTTCAGCCTTGACAAGCCAACCTTTGGTCAAAATTATTGGTAGTATGACCTGCTTCATACGCAAATTTTTGCATCTTATATGCCTAAAGTTATTTTTGAAATAGCTAAACTTAAAATAAAAAAAATAAGAAAAGAATTTTGATCGGGATTTAAATGGTGGTCCCAAAATTGATAATTGTTTTTGAATTCATATAACATAAGCTTCATTAAAGATGAAAATGTTTCTTATCACCTTTTTTTTTTTTAATTTTCAAAATTCAAACTCAAAACTCTAATCAAGAGATACAAATATCATATTTATCTCATCACAACTTCCAAGTATATCAACGAGACTATATCCACCAGTAAAAAGATTGCTTGAGAGTGATTATATTTACTAATTCTAACATGTTACTTGTTATTTTTTTAATTATCAATATATATCTTATGTAAGCATTTTATTTATTAAGATTTAAAGTCATAAATAGAACATATTTTTAATACATGAAGTTGAATAAATTCAGAGGCATTCTCAAGCTGTCAATACATACATTAAAAAAAAAATTGTTTACTCCTTAGTAGGTAGGACCAGTGTCACAGTCTGTTACAGATGGATAGTAGTAATTTGTAGGACTAATTAATGGAATAGTTTAATAGATAATATTCAGCTGGAAATCTAAAAATTAATTGGCAGATATTAATGCTGAGTTGCTGACTAGTAGTTGGGAGGTTGGGGATAATTAAATGTAGAGGATGAATGTGACCAAATTAACTACTAAAAGAGTCAACAAAGACTTTATAATCACATTTGTTATTTGTAGTACTTTTTTTACGGTTTGTATTGGATTGCAATTTGTAGTTATTTTTCTGCAATTTATATTGGGTTCTAATTTTGTAAGTATATTTTCAATAGTTTGTAATGGATTACAATTTATAGTACTTTTCCGACAGTTTATATTGAAATGAAATTTGTAGTACTTTTCTACCGTTTATATTATATTGCAGTTTGTAGTATTTTTCCTGCCGTTTATATTAGATTGCAATTTGTAGTACTTTTCGTGCAATTTTTTATTCCTCTTTATAACCCCGTTTATTATTTGGGAATTGTTTTGACAAGAAAATAATATACCTACACCCGTTATTCACATAAGATAATATTAGTTAACCATAGTAAAATGATTTATTTAAATAAAAGTATATATTATTTAATCGTAACTAAATTATAAAAGTGTGTGAAAAGACTTAACATATTCAACAATTTGATATAAATATCAATCACGGATAATTTTATTCTTCGTATAGTGATTTAAACTTTTGTGAAGACAATCAGCAGTTTAATTTATTATAGTTATTGTTTTACTCTAGTTTGAAGTAGTTAAACTCACAACTAGTGTGATGAAACTTAGAATAGGGATGGTGATAATGAATGTTTTACAACAAAATATACATTTATCAAGGGGTGATGTACTAAGTTCCTTTAAAAAAACTCGCTCGTATTTTGATCTACTTAACCATAGAAGTACATATTAGGAAAAAGATTCATTAACTGGGATTTCGTGCTACCAACCATCATCTAATAACTTGAGATCAAGAGAAGATAGTTAACTTGAGACTTTTGATGAATGAACAAATTAACTTGACACCCAAGTGCCTAAGGACTTAGGTTGATATTCTCTTAATTGGGATGAGAGCCTTTAGGAGTGTCACGATATGATTTTACACCCTAGGTGTGACTGACACTCCAGATCACGAATGACCCCAAGCAGACCCTCAGTACTGACATGCTGCTAATGAACTAGTCAGACATATTTATAAAAGGCGAGCACAAGCTGAAACATAATTAACTTGGCAATTGATTTAACATTATTTTGAATAAAATGATGGAAACATCCACCAAGCTAAGCAACTAATGTCTGAAATAAAACCTCTACTATCTAGAATCAAATAAATAAGTTTGTCGTGAAAAGGCCCCTAGCTACCTCAAAACAAATTACAAGAACTAACAATAAGCCTAACTACTAACTAATTTAGGAGGTCCCAAATGAGAGGACTCACCAATAGCTAACTGAAATGTTGCAACATGTCTAGCCACGAATTTGAGGACGAGCGTCTAAATCTACATCGTAAAAGGATGAAGCGCAGAAAAAAGTATGTGGTCAGTACGTGGAATGTACTGAGTATGTAAGATGACATTAAGCATAATCGTAGAAACACTACTAAAAAACTGCTAAAAAACGACGGAAGTAAAAGCGACGAACTAAGCGATGCCGTCCGTCTCTTTTTAATTAATATATACATATATATATATATATTTTTTTTTAAAGCGACGGACTGCATCGCCAAGTCCGTCGCTTTTTTCACGGAATTTTGCACCAACAAATATATAATAAATAATTAATTATTTTATATCGATAGAGACGCAGTCCGTCGCTTTTTATTTAAAATAATTATTTATTAATTTAAAAAAAGCCACTCCGTCCGTTGCTTTTTATTAATTTTAATTGTTTAATTATTTTTTAAATTAGTGACGGACAACATCTTTATGTCCGTCGCTTCTTGGTCAAAATATCTGGTCAAATATTTTAAAAAAGCGACGGACAATGTCTCTTTGTCCGTCGCTTTTTGGTCAAAATGTTGGTCAAACTTTTTTCAAAAAAAGCGACGGACATAGAGACTCTGTCCATCGCTTTGAGAAATATTTTGATTTATTTTTATTTAAATCGTCTTCCTGAGAACGGTTTTGTGTAAAATAAAAAACAAAAAAATTATAATACCGACTTCCGGATGTTGGTAAAATTAAATAGTATGTAATAAATTAATATTTTCAATTAACTTTAAATAAATCGTCCTCCGAATGACGGTTTTATATAAGTTAAAAAATAATTTAATATAAAATACCGACCTCCCGATGTCAATATTATTTAATTAACATGATTGCTTTTTATTTATGTTAAAATTTAATGTGATACCGACCTCATGAGGTCGGTATTTTTTATTAAATCTAATTACTTTTAATAAAAACGACATCCGGAGGTCGGTTTGTTTAAAATATTCCTATTAATCATTATTTTGCTATTGTGCATAATACTAAAATTTCATTTACACCAACAATTAATTGTTCAAAAAGTGTAACAATTTTGTATACTTTTATAAATAAAAAGTTAGAATTCGTGGAATAAATAAAAAAATATCTATAATCCATATTTAGAGTATGAAACTACGTTGATATGAATTAGGAAAAAATTATATATACTTATATTTCTAGAGTAATGTACAAATTTTATCAGTCCGTCGTCTAATCATGAACTTAATATCTCATCTCATGATGTAGAGGTGAAGAGCTAACATATAATCCATTTGAGTATGAAATGCGAGATAGTATTATTATAATATACATTCGATCTTGAATGGATGTCAAGTGTAGTGATCACCTCCTAATTATGATGACATGTAAAGGATATTTCATCGGAGTATGAAATATGTTGATTAATTATATACTCCTCGAATAGTTTAACAAATCAAGTCTTATATACTAGTGGTTCAGATATGAAATACATTATCAATTAAAGAAATACGTATGATCAATTCAAGGAGATTTATATATTAAATTTGATATTGATAAACTTTTGTTGATCAATAAAATTAAATTTATATAATTAGAAGGTATATAGTTTAAATTTATAAAATTAACTTGATCGACAAATTAAATTTATTAAATTAAACTTATGTTGATGTGTAGTTAAATTATATATATATATATATATAAAAAAAAAATTTAACTACACATCAACAGAAGTTTAATTTAATAAATTTAATTAATTTATCGATCAAGTTAATTTTATAAATTAAAATTACATATATCATTTTCGTATATGGTGGCTGGAATATCATTTTCAAAAGAAAATCACATATTTTCTGAATATTATAGATCATGATTCCAACCAAACACACTCTCGATTTAATTCATAGATCAATATTATTTCTGCATGATTTGAAGAAGTGGTTACTAATGTGATTCTTTGAATTTCCAAGATATCGTTGTGTCTCCATATGTAAATAATAGTCCATTTGCGATCGAGCTTTATGCAGATCAAAGAAATATTCTGCATCTACATAATCAAATCATTTCTGACTCGGGATTGATCATTTCAATTTTATTGAAACTCGTCGTTTCTTTTGAAAGAAAATCACACATCTTCTATGTGGTGAGTCACTTGCTTTGTTAGTTTCTTGTCATAACTTGAATGATACTACAACAATCTTTTCACATAACTTTCGTTATGTATATAAAATAATCTTCTAGCATTTGCATAACCAGCAATCTGTAAGTGCACCAATTGCACTAATACATGACATTTTAAATAATTTTCATGAGATCAAAAAGATTTTTTCTCTGTGTTGAGATTAAGCAATCTCAGAACCATTGGGTACTCAATGGAATTGTTTTAAGACCTTTTAAATCCTTCAAGAATTTTCATGTAACCTTCATCGTCTAGTTAGACATGATAATCAGTCATTATACATATTCAAGTATTTCATCTATTGCCAGACTGAAATAAGTCTCATTGCATTCACCACTGGAGAACATATCTCCATTTAATAATGTCAGGACTTCTGCGAAAACCCTTTATGCCCGAGGCACAAACAGTAATTTATATCTTACGATTATACTTTCACACAATGATTCATTTATACCCCACTGACATATATTTTGATCTATGAACTATAAGTTCAAAAACATCACTTTTCTAAGTGAAGCAAAATATACTTGAATAGTGCATTTTATTTGGCCAATCACTTATCTGTCCACATTATATGACATATTCGAATTTAAGATCATCGTAACCACTTATAGCATTGAGTGTTACTTCATATCAAAGATACCGTCGACGGTCATTTGACTCAATTCCAATACGACATAACTTATTGAGATCTCTTCATTTTTCATCATTTTAAGGTACCTGAACCTTTGCCAAGGTTTTATGAAGTGTTATGTCATAGTGCCCTTTCAAAGCACTTACCTCATAATCATGACCATTTTGATAATTTGCTCCTCTCCTTCCTCAAGGAGTTTTACGTTTGGAATCGATTGGTCTATCGCTTCTGGCGTACAATAGACTCTGTCCTTCAAGGACTATTTATTGGAGCATTTACAGCTTAATTAAAATCTCTTGAACTTCAAGTTCTCATTTTTTTAACGAGGATCTAGATAATTCACCCCACACATAATTTCAGCTAATAAACATATCTCCTCCTAATGTTAGGAAATCTAACATTCACCCCCAACCTCATTTGGGGATCCATCTTTGTGCGTGGTGGAGAAATAAAATCATATGTGCACAGATCAAAATTTTAGATGGAAATTATTTGGTTCCTGACCCTGAACCAATTGTGATGGGAGAACTTTGTTGGCTTGATGCATACACGTTAAATAAATTCATCTCATACCAAATTTTATTTGAGAGATTTGTTCTCATAATCATTGGTCTAGCTATAATTTGAGGCATACAATTTTTGCTAAACCAACCAACATTATCAACATAATTTTATAGTTTGAAATTGTGCTCTTAATTTAACAATTCAAGCAAACAACCTTACAAAAATCAATTTGTAAGTTGACACAAATGTACATGTGATCATACCATAGATGCATCTATTAAATCATAATAGTGAAAGGTCCACATGGCAGGTGAACAGACCCATATTCACCTTTCTATATGTTCCAAATAATTTCAGGGGATAATATCTCAACCTTAGTTGATACAATTATCATTTTGTCATGAGATCAAGCAACAAAAGAGAATCTTGAAGAATCTTTTATTTCTTCAAACATATAGCCACGTGAATTCTCAACTTCTTTTGCATCACTCTGAACCGGAATGGCCAACCGGTTATGCCAACTGATATTTATTCTAGTAAACTTTTAGTTTACTTTTGCATGTGATTCCTTCATCATGCTCATATTTTTATTCAACAAACAAGATAAAGACGGGTAACCTTTTGTGTAAATATTCATAACCCGCTTTGATTGTAGTAATCTGAAGATATTTAATCTTTCAATAATTTATAGTCTCAATATAATAATTTTCAATTCCTCCGAAACTTAAAAAGTTTCTTTTGAAACTTACTACAATCTCAATATTATGAACAATTTCATTCCGGGTAGTAACAAATCAACTCTTTCGGAACTCTCAATTAATTTTGTGTACTACCATAAATTTCACAACACCATTTTTATGGTGACCATCTCCTTCAAGGAGAAAATTATTATTATTGTCATGGTTTAAATTATTACATGCAAGACTTATTTCTTAACAATCAATGATGTGTGTTGCCACACAACAACATTTATTTTGATCATGGCCACAACCTTTATAGAAAAGATTTATTTCTTTCTTTTGTCCTCCAATAATTCATAATAAAACATACCACAATATTTGTGTAGTACTCAAAGTATATGACCAAAATGCCCATTTATGTCAAAATATTTCCTTTCAATCTCTCAAACCTCCCTTAGAGGTGAGATGTGACATTCATCCAACAATACATGAACATGTTCTTATCCATACGAACACAAGTCACATTTTCTTCAAGAAATGGACTATAACCATTTGTACATTTTCCATAAGTTTTTATTAGAAACTCATTATCATGCTTTGGCATTATTAAATTTATGTGATCACCTCAACATCACTTTAAGTGGTCACATGTACCAATTGTACTACCACTTTGTATTCCTTTATTTTGATGGAGGATTTACAAAACTTTTCAAATTGGGTTGCACCAACAACAATGTGCCCAATAACTTCTCATACCACTTTGATGGATAAAAATTACCTTTAACAATTACCTTCACAATTGAAGGACCATCTTAAGAAACAATGTGTCCAATAACCTTTTATACCACTTTAATGGACAAAATTATCTTTACATTTGAAGGAACATCTTAAGAACCCATAATGTTCTTCCTTTTATTTACCACAATAATGACCATTAACATTTTACCACACTCATATTCATACATTCAACCACTTGTCATTTTTCAGACATATTATGCACTGCTACCACATTCACATAAGAGAATGGAGCAAATCAATTGGGCGGATTTCATGACTTTTATCAAGAGCATATCAATTTGCTCAGTCATCATTACATCATCATTATATTATGTTGGGACTTGAACCCAACGTCTTACCCATAAAAAAAAGGCATTTTAGGTCATTATTTATTTGTTGGGACCCAACCCAACATTTTATTATCATGATGCATCAGGACTCTCACCCGATTACCCTCTTGGTGCGATAGGACTTGAATCCTTCGTCTTACCCTCAATCAATGACATAAATGCCAAATATAATAGGGCTCACCATTGAGCCTTAAAAAAAATATTACCACTTTGTGATTAATATGTACAAATAAATATAGAACAAAATTGTCACTTTGTGTTTAGCATGCATAATAAAATATAGAACAAAAAAAACACAATAAAAATATTCTCAACAAAGTATGTACTAATATCTTAAACTTGTCAAAACAGAGAGTTACATATTACATTATATTATATAATGTTTGGTGCATAATTATTAAGGTAGTGAATTACCGTTATAAATCAAAGAATCAATTGCACACTAAAAAAAATTAATTCCAATTACACTAAAATAAAACTGCTCACTACCACCACCCCTTTTTCAATTTCCATGTGAACTCAAAATATTTCACACACAAAACAAAAAAAAATTAAAAGCTTATGCAATAAACAAAATAGTGAGCATAATCATAAATAAAATATAAAATAAGTTTCACACACAAAAGAAAGTATATATAGTCATAGGTGAAAAAAAATGCACAGTAACAATAATATTAATCATTCACCTTGTTCACAAGTAAAATATAAAATAGATTCCACAATAATTTAACTTGTTCCCGAGAGAAAAATAAATACAATTATTTTACCTTCTTTTGTTTACTTTGCTTCAATCCTGCAATGGTAGAACATTGTGTTGATAACGTATTGTAAAACTTAAGAACAATATAAAGATAAGACAAGAAGAATATAACACAAGAGAAACAATATCATATAACTTTCTTTCTTTCAAGTATTCACCAAATCTTCAAGTGTATACAACATGAACCTTTATGCCTCTATTTATAGTGTAACATAGAGGCATACAAAAGGTTAGTCATAAACATGGCATTAACATGAATATAATGGGGGAGGTTATGGAAGTGAAAGGTTACAAGAATAATGGTTATAAAGTTAGAGGTTATGGAGGTTATGGTTATCTTCATAATGGAGGAAAGTAATGGAGATAATGAGTGAGAGTAACTTTTTGGTGTAGTGGACATCCACACTATAATATTTTATAACAAATAATGTAATTAATACTTATTTTGGCATGATTTAGTACTTTTAAATTATGATAATTTTCGTTATGACTTATTAATATGTAATATTTATTTTATGTCATTTCATTATTATTTTTTGTTGAATATTTTACCGTCATCACCCATCTAATATTTTATGTTATTTTCTTAAAAAACACCTTAGATAGTTATATCTTGATAGGACTTAAAAAATATTTCGACATAAATTAGTTATATGTTTGTATGAATACTTTACCAAAAAATCCAAAAAAAACCCCGAAAATTCGAAAAATCCAAAAAATTCAAAAAAAAACTTAAGGTTGAAAAAACTGAACTTATTAGTTTAATTTAGTTATAGATTTAAAATCTAACACAAATAATTTAATTTGATATTTGAAAAATCCGAACTAATTCGACCATGTACACCATGGACTCTTATTGCTGTTCCAAAAAAATATAATTTTTGTGTAACTATATTGCCAAAACACTAAAAAGTTACATGTACGCCAATGCTAGTATCCGGTCCCTTCAAAATTGAAACAAAAGTAAACCAAAACAAAACAAAACAAAATATGTTAGTGTTCGATCTGCTTTTGGATCTGAACCATTCATTTCATCACGATGCATCTTCTTCTATTAATTTTTAATCTTAACACGGAAAGGATCACGGAATACATGGTCACCTTGATTCACACTTCAATATTATATTTTATATTTAATATGTAGTGTTGTGCCACCGAGAAGGGATTTGCCCATGATTTTACACTTTTTATTAATTTACTCACATTATTACATTCCCAATTGTTATCTATTGTCTTTGTTTTTTTCAATTTATGTTGGTCTAGAAGGACTTTTGGTGCGGACTCGAGGCTTTCAGGCTCATTTCGAGTTATGTTATGGATTTTGACTTAAAATGAAATTTAGGTGTGAGACTCATTTTTTATCGAAATGATCTCCGTTGAAAGTTTTGACATGTCTGTTAAATCAGAATGTCAAATTTATTGAGGTAGCGTAGTTCGTTTGCGTTAAACGGAGTTTCGAACAAATCTCGAATCCTGGTAGGGGCATTTTGCTAATTCCCCGAAAATCAGTTCAATTTCCCAATTTGAGAACTGGATAAGTTGATCGTTAGAGCTCTGTTTGGGTTGATTTTTGTTGCGTTGGGTTGGGAATTAATGGAGATACATACTGGGGCCTTCAGGGCGGTGTGGGGGACTCGTATTAGAGGTAAATTCTTATCACAGAGACCTTTCCTTCCCTCTTTAATGGTGAATTATGTTTCTTGGTTTTGCATGAACTGCTTTAGCTTGTTTCCAATCTTAGATTGTGCCCATTTTTTGGGCACAAGTTCCTTGAGCTAAATGAGACCAACAGACGGAGTCAATTTTATAATTCTCGGTGTGGGTCCCACAATGTCATTTGATACATTTTTGGGCCCGTCTTTAATTATTACGATTTGGGTGTCAAAACGTCTATATTGAAGTTGTAATCTTTCATTTGATAGTGTGGCATCCATCGGAAGACGTTCGAAAAGGAAAAGCTCTAGTATAGTCTATTTGGAGAGTGCCGGGTCATATTTGAGGTAGGTTGTCGCTTACCTACCTTAGTTTGAGTTTGTGCTAGTGAATTCATGTTGATTAATTATTTTTGGGTTCGATTTATAGTTTGAATCATGTTTAGCAGTTAAAAGGCATGCCTTAGCCTTATTTTTGGATAGTTTCCGAAAATCGAGCATTCCTACTTTAGTTGCGTTAATTGTTTCATGCCTCGTGGGTTTCGTTATTATTGATTGTATTGATTGTAGCTTGGTCTTGGCCTTAGCTTAGACTTAGGCTAGTGGTTGCCTTATACTTGCGATTTTGAGCCTTTTATGCCTTAGAAATATTATGACATCGCTTAGGACGGCATAGCTCCATGTAGACTGATATAGCACACATTCATCCATAACTTCCCTTTGTTTCAGCCCCGATATGTATTTTGGTGATTTCGAGCTATGTTGGCTATATTGGATCGGGTCTTGGATTTAGGACTGGAGTGGGTCCCTAGTGATTCTCATGATGATTTCTCTCTAAGGTGTATTTTCGTGTGAAGAAGAGCGTATGATTTGGAGATATATATTAGGAGTATACTAGCCATGATTTGAGGTCCGTGAGCATGATTACTAGTCATAGTTCAAGGTTCGTGTGCATGCTTACTAACCATGGTTTGAGGTCTATGCGTATGTTTTCCTTAAGTTCGGGTACATTTCTAGTAGTCGAGTTACAGTCCTTACATGATGGTTTTGCTGGGCTTGTCAGGATGCCTTCTCTGCGATTATAGTTCGGGAATGGCGGTTTCAGTTTGGAATACTTCTAGTCTTAGCTATTCTTATCTTTAGCTCTTTTGTGTACGTACTCATCAAACTTATCGTGATTTGTTTGGGTTATTTACTTTAAGTTGCGCACAAGTGTACCTTCTGGGTTTATGGTGGGCCAGTTAGGTTATAGCTAGCTTCTTTACATTTAAGTTTCGTTTGTTTCTAGATTCGTGGGCTTTATAATTAGTCTTACGTTATCTCTTCGCTCGTATGACCTCTAGTTCTCTTTACTTTCTCGTTTTTCATATTGTTTTTACTATCCAAACTCAGTTGACTATGATGCCTACTGGATACCTGTTGTGTTTGGTACTCATGTCACACTCTGCATCTATTTTCTTGATGTAGATTCGAGCGCTAATAGACAACATTGGTTCAGGCCAGTAGCAGAGATCTTTGGAGATAGAGGGTGAGTTGATGGTGACCTAGTTTGATTTATCTCCATCGGTATATAGTTTTTTACTGGTCTTTTGTATTCGAAAAAAGTCTGTACTTTTTGGTCCATTTTTGGGACTTGTCCTCGTATAGTGGCTTTGTACTATCGTCTACCAACTCGTGGGATTAGATCTTGTACTCCTTTTTTTGTATATATTTGTAATGATCAAAATGTCATTTTATATTTTTTTTTATAGAGTTACTATTTTACCCCTCTCAATAGTTGTCTCGAGTCATTTCGGATCAGTTTGTGAAGTTGGTCTTGAAATTTGATTGAAAATATGTGATTTTGGGAAGTTGTGTTTTTTAAAGGCTTAAAGTGGTTGAAAATGGATTTTGGTAACAATCCAAGTTTTAGGTCGTCAGAATGGAACTTCGGCAGTTCCACTAGTTCCAGAGTGTGGAATTTGATCTAAGAGGGTCGTCAGTTTAAGATTTGGAGTTGTTCTGTGGATTGGAGGCCTTGAATTGGAAGTTTAAGTGAATTTATGTCTAGAGTTGACTTTTGTCAACATTTGAAGTTTAAACGCTCAGATTGGATTTCTAACAGTTTTATTGGATTCGGGGGATGATTTTAGGCTTAGGTGAGGTCTTGGTTGATTTTTCGAAGGTTCCGAGGGTAGTTTGAGCATTAAGTTAGTTTGTTGCGATTTTCATGGGTTTCGGGACAAGGAGACCTCGGATTCGTGTTTTGATGGTTCCTTGAGTCCAGAATATCGAGTTTGGTTGAGTGTTATATTTAGTTTATGTGTACGGGGTTCCGAACGAATTCCGATGGGCCATTGGATGAATTGTTATGCCTTGTGTGTTATTGAGTTACTGGTGTTTGGTGACCCTGTGTTCGCGGGGCATTAGAGTTCAGACCTTTGTGTTCGTGGAGAAGCTCGCGCATTCACGTAGGATTGGATGTTTGGTCTCCCTGTTTGCGGAGGGGCTCTCACGTTTGCTGAAAATTATTATGCCCTTGGTCCGCATTTGTGGATGACCCCGAGTAGTGACTTATTTTTAAAAATTGGGATTTCTTCTCATTTCTTCCCTTTTTGAACCTTAGAAGCTCAGTAGAGGCGATTTTGAAAGACTTTTTTAAGAAACTTCGATTGGATAACATATTTCAACTCCCCCTCTTTATTATTCATTAATTGTTGCCAGATTTTACCATCTAAATTGCTATTTTGGATTCAAACTTAGGGAGATTTTCAAGAACACAGAGTTCTAAGAAAAAAATGGTAATTTATAATTGATTTCAACTCCGTTTTAAATGATTTTCACAAGTGGTTTCCAAATTTTTTGGGTAACGCAAGTTTGTATGATCCAAATTTAAACCCTATTTTCATAATTGGGTCTTTTGGGTCAATTTGGCCTATTTCCTAAAATTCTTGATATGAGTGTTGTTAGTTTTGAAATTTTGTTGTGATTACTATTTGATTAGATTGTGTTGAATTAAAGACGCAACGAAGAGGGAAAACTCAAAATTGAGGCAAGTGGACTTCTTGACCTTTGTTAAGTATATAGAATCTTATATTTATTTATAGTTTGTGTCAGGGAGTAATGGAACTCGGTGATGGATTTGACTTGTTCATATTAAGTGATCCTAAGGTTGAAAATGGGTGATAAAAAGGTAACTTGATATATTGATGCATGATGTGATGTGAATGACTTGAAAAGTTATATTGAACCAAGATTGATGATGTATCACGATTATATTGTTGGGAATTGTGTATTGATGTAGAAATTCCCATCTCTTCTTCATATGTGAGAACAGACTTATTTGCATTGGTTTTGAGGCATCGTTATGATAAGTGTCATATGGTTTGAGGAAGAATGATAAACTAAAGAAGACGTATCATTTCGAGTGGTGTGTTACCGCAAAAGATATTATGATTCGAGGGTCGCGTCACACGGCGCGATGACTGCATGGACTAATAAGTCCCTCATGAGTCTTAGACTGAGAGACATCGGGTGTGTACCATTGGAATAAACATGCATCATTCTATATGACATTGCACCACATTGCATTGCACTTCATTTGATTTTCATTGATTATGATTGTTGAGCTATTATTGTGATTATGAACTTGTGAAATATGTGAATGTTTGACTATTTGTGTTGAAGTGCAAGTTGTGATGTTCTATTCATGCTCTGTTGTATTTGAGTGAGGACTATTAGGTTGGGTTGATATTCTGTTGCAGGTTGTAGTTATGGAGGTTCGGTTGGATGAGATTGGAGTACTTGTGTTCTATATTGCTTACTTTGTGTTTAGTGGTTTACTTGTTGAGTATTGTGTTATTTGATACTCATTCCCTTGTTTCTACACTTGAGTAGGTTACGAGCTCAGATCTTCGTGATTACTCCCTCTTCTCTTCTACTCCCAAGGCTTGTTGTGGAGAGTTAGTGAAGTAGTTGTTTGTCACTTTGGCGGATTCCTCTTGCTCTTTATTTATGATTTTGTTTTATTCTAGAAACAAAGACTTCGAGATTTGTATTATCTTCAATTCTATTGTATTACATTAGAGGGTTGTACACATGACAACCAGATTTTGGGAGTTTATCTAAGTTGGTTTACTTATCCGCATTATGATATTTTGTTAGATTTTCATTCTTGTTTTATTTTTGTATCGTTAATATTTGCATTTTCAACTGACTTGTTTAGGTGGGATAAGACAAGTGTCATCACACCCATTTTTGGATCGTGACAAATATTATTGTTATTTCTCATTTTTGTTGTGTTCCTTTTATATTGCTTTAAATTCCTCATTGGTTATTGTTTCTAACCAATATGCCTATTACTTGTCGTTTCGGGATATGAGTTGACCTACCTACTAGTGGATTATGGTAGGTGCTATCATAACTCGAGTTTTCGGATCATAACTTTAACCCATCAACTTTCTTGGATTAATAGCATCATCATAGATTAATAATATAAGTACAATCATCAAATTCTTAATCACCAAGATATTAGTCCTCAATATCATAAATAATATGGATTCCTTAAGACACATTTTTTTTCTTAGATGTTAGTAGCCTATTGGTTGATGATGCTTGTTCAGCTTATGTAAAATCTACTCGTCTTGCCTAACATTTGGTTGTTTTCTTTCCTAATCCTCTTATTTTACCAACTTGCAAGACTCTTAATTGATTCGAGGCATGGTCATAGATAACTTGGTTGGAATTGGAGCTCCGAAATTTTTAAGTTACAAATGAGAGTTATATTCGTCTAACTCAAACTTATTTTTATATATATTTGGATCTTTTAGAAAAAAAATACTAACCAATCTACATTTCTACCACTCAACATTAAATATTTGGCATATCATAAGAAATGAAATGCTACTTATGTAATTACAAAGCTCAAGACTAGTGAGGTTATATCATTAATATGCCCACATGCATTTGATTTATAATATCAATAAATATTAACTACATCATGAGAAGTACTCATCGTTAGGGTTGTACAAAACCGAACCAAAAATTGAATCAAACCGCAAACCGAGTTAAACCGATAAAAAACCCGACTAGTAGTTTGGTATTGAAAAAAAAAAACCCTGACTATATATATTTGGGTTGGTTTGTTTTAACTAAAAAAATCAATCTGAAACCAAACCAACCCGAGACCAAACCAACCAAACATAATATATAAAATTTAAAATTTTATTTTATACATAAAAATATTGACTTTGATATAATTTTTAAATATTTCTTATACTTTTTCATAGTTTTTATCTTTTAATATATTATTTCAAGTTTGAAACTTAGAATTCTGAATGGTCCAATAAAGATTATAGTTCACAAATGTTGGTAATTATAATAAAGCTTAAATCAAAATCAAATTAATACTAATGCAAAAAGAAAATCAATTCAATACTAAGAATGACAATAATATTGAATATTTGTTCTTTAGTTTTACATTGGTTTAGACAATTAAAATACATAATATAATTTTAATTTCCTTTAATATTTAGTAATGTAACTAATACTTATTAAACTTATTTTAACATGATTTAGTACTTTTAAATTATGATCATTTTCATTATGACTTGTTAATTTGCAATATTTGTTTTACGCGATTTCATTATTATTATTTTTGTTTAATATTTTAATGTCATTAATTATATCATATTTTGTGTTATTTTCTTAAGAAACACCTTAGATAGTTGTATTTTGGTAGGACTAAAGAAAAATTTGAAGTACAAGTAAATTATATGTTTGTATGAATACTTTACCGAAAAAATCCAAAAAAACCCGAGGTTGAAAAATCCGAGTTTTATTGGTTTGGTTTGGTTTATAAATTTAAAAATTCAACACAAATAGTTTGGTTTGATATTTGAAAAACCCAAACCAACCCGGTCATGTACACCCTACTCATCGTTATTGAACATTTCGTAACCCTAGTCCCACGTTGATATAATAATGTAACCATTTTGATTTTATCCAATCCTAATGATACCTATTTTTATATACTATAGTTTTCTTTGCAGAAATAATTTAGAGCAAAATTTAGCTCTTGTGATGTATTGATGTAACATGATTTTTTAGATGTTTTAAATCCCACTCAAATGTCATTGTATTGTTATAACATTGATTGTATATCTCGTTTTGGGTTGTTCGAATATTTAAATTCGTTACTCAATATTGCCATGTCTTACCTATTGCTTTGAATATGTCTTTAGGGGAAAATAAAATAATAAGATCGCCATCATAAAGTTTGATCACTCGACATTTCTCAAAAAGCTATTGAAACATATCTACAATTGAAAATTTAGGAGTAGATTAAACAAAATTCTTTGAAATATAGGAGATGGACACTACATAAAAAATAATCATTAGCGACAATTAATTAATGTCAATAACTTAATTGCCACTAAATATGTATTTTTAGCGGCAATTAGTACTCTTTGTATATGCCCCTAAAGCCTTTAGCGACATTGGTTCTAATGACACTTAACTAATGCCGGTAAAAACTTTAACACTTTTTATTAATGTCTATATTTATTGCCGCTAAAAATTATTTTTGTTGTAGAGGGATGAATTTTAAGCTCGTTCAAAGTCCGCTTTAAATAAAATTTGGATGAGATTTGAAAAAGAAATATCATAAAAAAATCCTATAGAACTTTGTTTTTCTCCACTATGCATATATAAGTCAAATCAAGTAAAAATATGATCAACAATTTTCTGAAAAATCTAAAGTCATCCCTAGATTCAACTTTCAATGACTCATATAGCGCACTAAATTAGTACACTATAGGAATTCATGTATCTTAACGACAGTTAAGGTCTGTGCCAGTTATGTAAGATATATTGCACATTAATTTAATAAGCTATAAGTGAAAAATATGGATTATAACATCATAAAATAGACTACTTGGTACTAACTATTTTCTTTTTGAACTGACAAATATTTGAAAAACATCTGAAACTTATGATAAAAATAACTATTTTCTCTGTCTAACGATACTTGTCCATTATTGACTTTACACACTTCTTAAGAAATTATAAATAGAAGGGTAATTTTACTATATTGAAAAATGTAATAGAGAAATAACTATAATTAATGATAAGGATAAATTAGGAACTAAGTGTAAAATTATTCATTTATTTCATAAAGTGGACAAGCATTGTTAAACATCCCAGAATAGTATGATAGACAATTATTGTTGGACGGAGGAAATAGTTAACAACTTTTTAAATAGTAAAATATGATGGTTTTTAAAACAACTTAAAGTACATAATTTTCTCCGCATGAAACAATTCGAAGCATGGGACCACAAAAGAAGAACTCTATAATACGTATATTGGTGCAAATGCGCACACACTAATACATGGGATCACAAAAGGTGATGCCAAATGACTATTTCTTTATTTTAATTTTCTTGGGATTATTTAATAAGCATAGTAATAATATATGTAGAATAGTTAGCTTTCTAGAACTACTGATTAATATAATAAAGCAACTATTAAGACTATAGTATTCTCGTATCTCGATAATCACAAAAGTTAGGCTAGTAGTCTGGAAATGAGAAAACAAGACAATTATAATAATTTAACAATGGAGAGTCCTATGTTGTGTTAATTAAAAAATACATAAGGCAACCAACCAACATTAATTAACGTTATTCAAGATTAACATCATAGTGACAAGTGCATTCCGTCATTAATTGGATTAGTCATATAAAATCCAGCTATGTGAAAGTTGAGGTTTTTTAAATCTTCATTTATAAAATATTACTTGCAAAATTTTAAATAATAATAATATATATGTTATTTTCCAACAATTAATGGATATATCCATAAACTAATTATGTGTGCTATACGAAATTTTGATACGAATTGTGACAATTGCACATCACAAATGTTCGACACTAGTTTGCAAGAATCATCAGGATAATCTGCCCTTGCTATAAATCTGTCTTTCGGGTGACTAATTTGTGGTGAGCACAAAACTTCTGCCACAATCTCTGCTCTTCAGGTGAATATTTTGCGGTGAGCACTTTGTTTACGCCGAGTAAACCCTTCATTGTGTAATAACTTGCAAATCATACGGGGGGATATAAATCATACTAGGGAAGCCCAATGCGACATGCCCGACTTAAAAAGACATCCATCCAAACCAACTGAGACATCTCGAAGGACCATCAAAATATTTACTAGAGTGTAGTTTTGGCTTTTACTATCCTCTTTTTCAATTCTAAACAGGAAAAAAAAATTATGATATGATTTTTTTTATGAACGAATTAATCATTATTTTTAGTTACTCTGAAAATCTTAATTGCTTCATTGATATCACTAGGGGTGTACATGACCGGGTTGGTTCAGATTTTTCAAATATCAAACCAAACCATTTATGTCGGATTTTTAAATTTATAAACCAAATCAAACCAATAAAACTCAGATATTTCAACCTCGGGTTTTTTTCGGATTTTTCTGGTAAAGTATTCATACAAACATATAATTTAATTGTACTTCAAATATTTCTTTAGTCCTACCAAAATACAACTATCTAAGGTGTTTCTTAAGAAAATAACACAAAATATGATATGATTAATGACACTAAAATATCCAACAAAAAAGTAATAATAATGAAATCGCGTAAAAATAATATTGCAAATTAACAAGTCATAATGAAAATGATCATAATTTAAAAGTACTAAATCATGCTAAAATAAGTTTGATAAGTATTAGTTACATGACTAAATATTAAAGGAAATTAAATTATATTATGTATTTTAATTGTCTAAACCAATGTAAAACTAAAGAACAAATATTCAATATTATTGTCATTCTTAGTGTTGAATTGATTTTCTTTTTGCATTAGTATTAATTTGATTTTGATTTAAGCTTTATTATAATTACCAACATTTGTGGACTATAATCTTTATTAAACCATTTAGAATTCTAAGTTTCAAACTTGAAATAATATATTAAAAGATAAAAACTATGAAAAAGTATAAAAAATATTTAAAAATTATATCAAAGTAAATATTTTTAAGTATAAAATAAAATTTTAAAATTATATATATAATGCCGGGTTGGTTTATTTTAGTTAAAACCAAACCAACCCAAATATATAGTTGGGTTTTTTTTTTTCAATACCAAACCAAGTCAAACCAAACCACTAGTTGAATTTTTTTTTTTCCGATTTAACTCAATTTGCGATTTGATTCGATTTTATACACCCCTATATATCACTTAAACGATTGACCGTAAAGCAGTATATTACAGTATTAATGTTTATGCAACACTAAAGGGAAGAAAGCAAATATATTGATATTCAACTTAATATATTGGTAAATGTTACTATCTCCTGGCAATATATATGATCAATATCTATTTTTGCACACTTCTTTAAAAGATATTAATAGTCTTAATTAACCTAATAATAATATTTGCTAAACTAATATTTTAGCACACCCCTTAAAAAATATTTTTATAGTCATAATTAACCTATTAATAATAATTTTAAAATTAATATTTGTATCTTCTTAAAAATATTATACTTCCTTAACATTCAACTAATTGAATCAATAAGGGTAAATAGTTTTAAAAAAAATAACAAACGACTTTCTTATAACCAAAATGACTAATATATGAGATCCGAGCGAAAGGGTGGACGAGAGTACAGATTAATATAGGGTGGAGTCAGGTAAGGTCAAGGAGTTTATCCGAATTTTGTTAGATAAAAAATTATAATATTAATATATAATTGAAATTATTTTATGTATATATACTAGATGTTGAACTCCCTTTATTTCTTTGGGCAAAACATATATACAACCTTTTTAACTTGTTCCAAATTTCATTTTGACATTTCAACTTAATCTTGTTCTTTTTTACTTATCCAATTCCATTTTTCATGTATCATTTAAACTCACCTAGCCTGGAGGATCACCCAGAACCCAAATAAACTATGGAGAAAAGTCCTAATGAGTAACTACTACAAGCCCAATACAAGCTCCAACTCACCAATCTATCCATTCAACATTTTATGTTTAAATTAATAATATATAAAAAATGGAGTTGGAGCCTGGAGGGTTAAAATGAAATAAACTAAAGTTGAGATGGAGTGCTAAAATAAAATTAAGGACAAGTTAAAGAGGTTATGCATGTGTTTAACCATTTTTTATGTGCTTACTTCTTTATATAAATTTTGAACATCTTAAGGAAAATTCTGACTCCACAGTTACTCATTATACGTTAAAAAAATATATTGTAAAACAAGTAAATAATAAATATCGCATGCAGTAAATCAAACATGTTGATGTAGAGTATCAAACTCGAATTCATGAAATTCAAACAATAAATTCGTTTTTGGATCGATCTCTAATCATAGCTCATCCCAGTCACTTTAGAAGAGAACAATCTAGAAGAAGAGTCGCCTCCAGGTCATTCAAAACCACTTTACGGTTGTTTATTTATTGACCATAACAAATTTAAAATTACAAGGAAAAATGAGAAAAGCTAAAAATGAACATTGATAAAAATTACTTAAAAAGAAAAAGCCATATTTGCTTAATTGACACTCATGCAATTGCTTGACTTTCTCCAACACAAAATTCATAAACTGCCTTAAAGTAAGCAGTAGGTGAAAGCTGAAATTTTATTTAGTGCACTTTTGAACAATGTTGATCTCACAATAATTTCCAGCTCTGGGGGCAAACTCGGTAATTTTAAGTGGATGGGTATAAATAAATGGAGTATACACTAATTTCAAAATGCAAATTAAAAGCCAGTGTTAAAATGGTAGAGTAACTATTAAAAAAATACTATTTTTTCTCTAAAAAATGTTCAATTTATATTTTCACAAATATTTTTATTGAAGTAATAAGTAAAGAAAAAATGTCTAGTGATTATCACTACCCCAAAGTAATCTTTAGCGGTAGTTAATTAATGATAATAACTTAATTGTCGTTAAATATGTATTTTTAGAGGCAATTAACAGTCTTTGTGAATGTCCCTAAAACCTATGACGACATTAGATTCAATTGCAATCCACTAATGCTGGTAAAGACTTTAGCATCTTTTGTTAATATGTATATTTATTGCCGCTAAAAGCTTTTTCTTTTATAGTGTATTCCCAGGATTTCAATGAAGACATGTTTTCCGTCATGTATTTTCTAGTGAACTGACTCGGTGAAAATGAATTGAAATGGAAAAAGCATGTTCTATAACATAAACTTGTTATTAATTCTTGATGAGAAAAACTCTGTTTCTAACAATGCGTTAGTTGGGTTAAGTAGGAACAGGGGTGGATCTACTCAGGCGGGTGGGGGTGCCATGCCACCCAAGAGCTTCGACGGAAACTTTATGTATATAGGTATATATATACAAAGTCTATATATAAATAATAAACCTGCCACCCATAGTACCAAAGTACTTTGTGGTGCCCGTGGTAAAAGGCCAAATGTTTGAGCCTCAAGTGGCGGGATCGAATCTGTTTTGACACTTTTCGACCTTTTTCTTTTTTTCTTTTTTTCTTTTTTTCTTTTTTACCATTGTTTCAAATTATTTGCTACTTTCTTTATCTTTAAATAATTTTATAAGTATGAAATTTTGCCTAATTCATCCTACTCCTAACATTAGATATTATTTTTCTATCCTATATTAATTATTTACATTTTACTAAAAATAGTTATTAAAAATTATTTGTCAATTAACAAAATTAAACAACAATTTGTTAACTTTTTTTCATTATCCAAACAATTAATTCGATCAAAGTTGGGGTATTTTTCAGACCCTTATCCCTTTTATTTATAATTTCCTAAAGAAGTAAAAGAAAAAGTTAATAGCTAATAGAAAGAGGTATAAATTGTTTTTCTCTCTTCTCAATAATTTCATAAACACTTAAATGCATCAAATATTCTCCAACAAGAAAATATAACAAAAAGATCATCAATAATTTTAACCATTAATTATATAAGTTTTGGTACTATTTTCATGTAACCCAAAATCAAAAATCATCCATAAACTCCTACATATATACTTACTCTCTCAATTTATATGATATTTTTTTATTCTTGAAATTCAAGCTACGTGAAGTTTAATTAAAATATTAGAAAATATTTATTATTATTACATTAACATGATAGGAATTGCAACTTATGTTTGTTCAAAAATATTACCTTCTCGCTAAGTTGCAATTCAACCAAAAACATTATTAGTTGTGATTCTTATCATGTTTATATAATTAAAAAAAAAAGGAACAAAAAAATACACCTTATAGCTTGACGTTCAAGAACAAAAACTAACCTATAAATTAATGGAGAGAGTAAAATTAAAAAAAAAGAAGAAAAATTGGTTAATTATATTTATATTTTGTTGATTGACAAGTAATTTAAAATAATTATTTATGTTTATCCTAAAAATAATACAATTGATTTGTATGAGGTTAAAAACAGATATCTTAATTTATCTTAGTTTAAATTTTTTTAAATACGTAATTATTTGACTTCAAATCAAAATTAATATTAATATATTTATCTTTATTTGATTTTTGACAAATGAACATTATGAACCACCATAAATTTTTCGTAAACAACCTACAAGCACTTTTTAAAAAATTTATACATGTTTATTCCTATTTTATTGATTGATTTGTCATATAAATCGAAAAGACGAGTAATTCGAATCAAACATAAAGTTAATTTAGGCGATGAGTCTATTATGCACCCAGAGACTCTAAATCCTGAATCCGCCTCTGAGTAGGAATTGATCATATATATATATATATAACAATGGAGTATATATCCCTCTAAATTTTCTTTAAAAAAATTAAACATTATCTCCTCCAGCTTTGAACAAATGAGATCCTCCTTTGTTATGTATCCTATACAATATTAATTTTTTCCTTTCATATCAATTTCATTTACTAGTTTATACGGTATATTTATATTAGATAATGTATAAGTTACACTCCTTAATTAAGTTGGTAAGAGTCTCTAATCACATGACGGTATTTTTTTTGTTTGGTGTTCGGTATTTCATAGGAGTCCGATTAATCTAATTTCGTAGCTTCATTTGGGGAAAACACTTCCTATTAAAAATAATTTCATATCCAAAATTGAAATCCGAGACATGTAATTCGAGAAGGAGTAATCCTATCTACTTGCATCATATTTTTTGGTGATTGATGATGCTAGTTATTGTTTTTAGAATAAAATGCAAAGTAGTTTCATTGAGTTTACCTTTCCATGCAACTTGCAAGTATTCCATTTGGGTCTAAATCATAGTTAAGGGAAGATTTCTTGTACTAGCTACATTATAGTGTTATTTTGCTTTAATACCATTGTAAAATCATATGTATAAAATTAAATTGAATATATTACTAGTCAAATCAATTTTAAGTAGCTATAACCAAAAAATATACAAAAATTACATAAATACGCATAGAATACAATTTTGCTTGATTAAAATTCCTCCGTCAACACAATATTTTAAGGGATCTTTTGTTACTCCCTATTTCATAACCTTAACGAATTCACTCGAAATACAATGAGGTTCACATAAGTGACAACATATCACATGTGTCTCACAAATTTCCCCCTAGACAAAACTCTCAAAACCCTTAAGACTACATTGTGAATGCTGATTAAATAAGAAGGAATGAACCTCTATTTATAGCGTCCTAAACATTTTCCTACAAGAAAAAAACTAGCCAAATATAAAGACTTTATGTTTTCCTTTTAGGAAAAGGAAAACCTATATATGGTAAGAAACTCAAGGCAAATACTCAACATCAAGTTATAACACATTGGTTTTCATCCATTGCAATGCAGCTTGGAATAGACACGAGCATCAAATTGATAGAACTAAAATACACGATGAATGAGTACTTACTTATACATGAGCTATACATTGAATATACATTATGATACACTCAAAAAGCTGAATATAGCTTAGCTATACATGAAGTATACACTAACAGACTAACTATTCAATCTCAATTAATTCAAAATCACTTCTAAACAGTCCCAAATTTGAATATGAAATCCTCTAAATGTTTCGAACCTTTTATATATAATTCACTCGAAACAATTCAGTTTGCGATCTGCCAACTTTTTTTCAAAAAAAACGCAGCAAATTCTAGAAGAAGAAGAAGCATCACCAGACGACGACGAATTAAGAAGAAAGAACAAAGAAAAGATGCCTTCAATTTTTTTTAAAAATTAATTAAAAATGAAAAAAATCACACCATATACACATTTAAGAGACAATATTACGGGTTTTAAACCTACTCTTAAAAAATTCTTACTTATAACAGTTTAATTACGGGTTATAACGTATCAATTAAATTTAACTTTATTTAAAAATCAATTAAATTTTACTTTATTAAATGATTAATCTTTTTATAATTTTATATTATTAATAATTTAATTACTTTGATTGCAGTTCCTTTTTTAAAATTAGTAATTATCAATTACACAATTTTAGGGATTTATATTGATTACAATTCCATGTTTACCGTTATACGCCACACCACCACCCACTCACGTTAATCCCACCCCCACGCCTATCCTATACAACACGCCACCATCCCACTACCCCACCTTCATAAATAAAAAATTCATCTCTCTCAAACATAGTGCATTCCGTTTCTCATCTTCTTCATGTCGAAGAAAATTGTTCTTACGCCTTGAAAGAGTCCTCCACTAGTTGAAGTAACTTCTACAAATGAAGTACATGCTTCAACATTCAACATATTGACTCAAATCCCGCTGCCAAAAAATAATGAAATTCCGGCAAAGGCGGGTTCTTCTCAATCGAAGAATGATCTTAGTCAAAAGCAGAAAAATAGTCAAGAAAAGAAAACGGTAAGTCCTGCAAATCAAAAGGGAAAAAAGAGGACGGGTAAAATTGTAGAAACCCATTTAGATTCGATTTCGTAAGTGAGATTAAAAAAAAACAAAAAAAAAAAACAAATGTTGAAATTGGTCAGTCCTCAAAACCATCAAGAGGAACAACAACAACGAAGGAGGACTCAGAAATCTCAATATCCAAAAAAGGCAAAAAAAAGTGGTTAGGGTAAGTATTATATTTAATTTAATTTCAAATTATTCAAATTAGTGGGTTTTTTGTTATAAATATTATATCATGCAATTTTTTTTTCCAGTGATTATGGTTTGTACACATGTCTATTTGCTGAATACATCAGTAATGGAGTTTTTGATATGCGTTCTGTTGATATCGATGCAAAGTACCATCGTCAAAGGTATGCCAAAATCATATGACATTATGAAAAAAATAAAGAATGATGATGGCACGATCAGTGAGAGTGAAGTAACAAGAACTGTTGCTAGCAATTTTGGTGGACCTATAGCAAAAGAACATGCTCCGGATACCAGCAATTATCCTACACCAAGAGCACAAAGATCAAATTTGAGATAGTTGATTGCACCTTAGACTTTTTAGAATTACAAGTTTTTTTTAACTTTTGGATGATATTTTTGTGTTTGATACAGTTTTAAGTATTCGATGATATATAATATCCATTGTTTTCTTCCAGTTAGATACCAACTACATATGAATTATAGATTGTCTATTATAATTTCAAGATACTAGTTATATACAAACTACATACCAATTGGATACACCATTCTAAAGATAAATTACATATTGAGTATAATAATTTTCGGGATAACAGTTATATACAAACTGCATACCAATTGGATTCAACATTTAGAGTTCATGATCTTATAGTGTCTTATTAACTGAAACAAAACGAATACCAATTTAGAGTTCATGAGCTAACTCTGTCTTATAATTGGTATCCAAACTGTACACTTTTGGCATCCAAATTCATACATGATTGATTTTTTACTTCATATTGTAACACAAAATATAAAAAAAATAAAATATGAATGAAGTTGGCATCCAACCTGTATAAATACCTTGAAGAAATGATTATGTCAACGTAAAATAGTGATCAATGCATTTTGTAACAACCTCAATTACATCTTGTTTTATATTTATTCAAGTTGGACACCTTATGGATACCAAATTAATACTAATTGTACATTATATTGTCTTAAGAAGTGTGGACTAAGTATTTTATATTTTAAAGATGTATGAAGTTGGTATACAATCTGTATAAATACTATAAGAAACGAATCTGACAATTTAAAACAACGATCATTAAATTTTGCACCAACATCAATTATATCTTGTTTTATTTTGGTTTAGAGTAGGACACCAGTTGGATACCAAATTAATACTCATGCTAACTTACATTAAATAATATCAGTAGCTATTAAGTTGCATACCAAATGGATGCCAAATGCATACCATAATTACCATATATAATGTTCACTAATATAAACAATACCTTATATTTTAAACTGACATGAATTTTATTTCCAGTAGTATGCAATTGGTATGATTACTGAATGAATCTTGTATAAAACATGAACAATATATTAAACACTTAGCTGAAATGCATATGATATCAATTCTGTATATATTTGATATGCATTGTCAATAAATATTATTGGAAAACAATGAATACATTGTACCAATCAAAACAAAACATGAGTCTAAAAGATAAAATAAAATAAAACTTTTGTATCGTTTAAGCAAATAAACTATCGGTTTTTTGGCGCAGGGTAATTTGAACATGTCTTCTTGTTGTGGCCCACTTGACGACATCTACTGCAAGTAACTTTAGACCTTTTGAATTGCACATCAGCAAACCCCTTCCAGCTTCAAGTTGCGGTCTTCCTACCGTTCTCTTTGAACCAGGCAACATCAATTTAGGCTCTGAAACAAAACTTGGTATATCCCATGTACTCTCGCATGGGAGAGGTTCAATAGGGATCGCATATGCATCTTCAAAATTCTTTAAGCTATAAAAAGGAGAGCAGTAATCTGTTTCATGCAGTCTTCTGTACCTAAAAACTGCCATTCCATGCCCGCATGATATCTCATCATTTCGAAATCTTCCGCAACTACATTTCTTGGTGTTTATGCATACTATGTACCGCTTTGGTCCATCAACAACAACATGCAAATAAAGTGTTGATGGTATTACCTAACACACAAAAAAATTGGATATTAACATGCTGTTACAAAAGAAACAAGCCACAAAAAAGGTTTCAACTATATACAAAATGGATATCAAATTCATTCCAGCTACTTGTATAATGTACTGTTCATGTAAGTTGGCATTTTATACCAAATTCATTCAGTTTTCATATCAACGGCATCATGAATACCTTTGGATATTAATGAATAAAGGAAAAATCATATCCTCATATTGGTAGACAATGCAACACTTTTCTGGAGCTTAAGATCATATTTTTTTGTTAGCTCTGATCTAGTTTTTGCAGCCTCCTCGTTGTGCTTAGATGTTTGAACTGTTATCCTCATAAATTCAAGAAGTGAAATCACTGGCAACCTCCTTGGTAACCTGTTAACATTATACAAAGGAATAATAAATATGTTGTATTTATATTCACTTTTCATACCAAGATAATATAAATTCCATCCACAACTTCATTCTTCTCACACAAATTTATACACACTCGCCATTACTTATTCATACCAATATCATTCCAAACAATCTACCAAAATTCATACCATAAAACACATTTCATAAAAAAAAAAAAAAATAGTCTGTCATACATAATACAAAGGAATAATAAATATGTTGTATTTATATTCAAATTTCATACCAAACATAATACAAATTTCATCCACAACTTCATTTTTATCACTCAAATTTTATAGACACTTGTCATTACTTATTCATACCAATATCATTCCAAACAGTCTACCAGAATTCATACCATAAAACATATTTCATACATTTATTTTTTCACACACATTTCATAAATTTATAACGATAACATCATCACTATTTCATACACTATCATGAAAAATTATAATCAAATCATTCAAATATAAATACAAAATCACCACTTTCATTGTGTTTACAGTATACAAATTACAAAAAACAGTTTACAAAAAACTCATAACATCATTTATTCAATTTTCACAGAAATTATTTTGTAATATGAAACAAACGAAGGTTCATAAAAAAAAAAATCACAATTTAAATCTATTATACACAATCAAAATCTGAAAATTTCATTTTCAGTTTCATAGTTCTTATTTTTTTTTTACTGAAGTTGGAATAAAAATACAAATAATAAATCGCAATGAATACTAACCAGAAGGATCCCATCTACCACCATGTTTTATTAGTATCGATAAGAATCCGTCTATTACCACAAAATAAAGATTTTTGAACCAAAAATATTTTGGAATTATTCGTGAATGACAACAATCACAAATTTTTTTTTTGAGGGAGTGAGAAACGCTTGAATAAAAAAAAAGAAAATTTGATTTTTGAATTAATTTTAACTGACTGAGTAAAAAAAGGAAAACAAATTGACAGAAAAAAATTAGAGGGAGAGAGAAACGTTTGAAAATAAATAAAATCTAAATTTTGATTTAATTATAACTGATTGAGTAAAAAAAGGAAACCACATATTCTTATTTTGTTTTGAATCCCCTAAATTTATGACATTATTAATTATCCTTAATGTTATCCGTTTTTATTTTATTTTTATGATATTTAAAAAAAATGTTTTTTAGTATTATTTTAAAAATATATTTTTAATAAAATGTTACAACCTGAAATTTTTTATTGTTACAACTTGAAAGTTTTATTCTACTGCTATAACTTGAAAATATTAGTCTAATAAATGTCATTTATAAAATTTTCACTTAAAAAATCATCTTGTTTTAAAAGGCGGGGTGTGAGGCGGGGACCTTTTATTTAGTATAGGCGAGGCTTAAGCCTTGAAACGTAGAGCGTAAGCCTTATGGATCTTTAAAATTTTAATTTACAATATATTGTATAGTAAAATAATAACACAAAATTATAAAAATACATCAATAGTTTGAAATAATTACAAACATGATAAAGGAAACTCATAGAAAATAAAACTTCTAACATTATTATACAAATATAAATAATCTAATATCTTAACTTTCTAATAATAAAAGAATGATTATTTCTAAAAATATATTATTATCATACTATAAAATTTACTCCCCCCTTCAAAAAAACTCCATCATGAATATTGAATACAAATAAAATTACTTATAAATAGCTAAATAAAATATGAAAATTTTGAGGCACATGACAAAAACACAAAGTATTTTAAAAAGAAATGTTACGTAATAACAAATATATAATCATCCTCACAGTGTTAGCAAATAGTAAATATGTGACACTTCAATTTGTTATTTGAGTTGCTCTGAATCTTCTTATTCTATAGAGTAAAAAACTATTAACTATCATTCATTTATTCAAGAATTATGAGGTCAACAATGTTAAATAAAAAATTTAATACATAATTTGTGTAAGATCTGTTAGGTGAGCCCCAAACATTGGGCGTACAATCGGACGCGTAGCGTGTAAGTCTTAAAGAACTAAGTCTCACACTTGAGTCTCGAAGTATTTTGCTAGAGCCCAGCCCCAAGATGAATCCCAACGGAGTCTTTTAAAACACTGTCCAGAAGTTCTTAACTGGCTGAATAAATAGAAGGCCTTTTTTTTTTTGTAAATAAGTTTGACGAAGGGCCATAAGCATAATAATCCTTGAAAAATATACAAAATTCATATGCTAAAAATACATTTAGGTGGCAAATTTAGTTTTAGATTAAAGACTCTGGAATAATAACAGATGCCACGCACATATGTTATTTGTCAAACATTAAATAACATATGATTTTGTATGAATATACAAGTTGCATAGAATGGGTAGAGTATAGTTGGGTTAAGTAAGAATTTGAAATATTATGTCCCCTTCTTTTATTCAACCAATTAGTTACCATCTTTGTGTTCATCTTAATACAATATAATAATAAAGATAAGGAGAACATAGAGTCAAAAAGCAAAATTTACCTTTTGTTAGTTATTTGATTTTTTTGATGTTGAATATATATATATATACACACACACTCCCTCTGACCCTAATTACTTGTCTACTTTTTCTTTTTTAGTCGTTCCTAATTACTTGTCCATTTTGACAAATCAAGAAAGAACAATTTTTTTTTTTAACTATTATACCCTCAATTAATTACTTTGAAAAAGATAGAACTTATTGAAAAACTTAAATTTTTTAATCAACCACTTCATAATTAATAGGGGAAAAATAGTAAAGTTACTATGTCAATTATTGTTTTCTTAATAAGTGTGTCAATTCAAAAGTGGACAAGTAATTAGGGATAGAGGGAGTATTGCTTATAAGATATAGTAGTAACAACTAAAAGGCAAGGGGTTGAAAAGAGGAAAATTAAGCACAAGTTGGGTTAAATATTCAAATAACACCATTCAAATAACAAACAAATTCATACCTTGTGACTGAGATTTTGTGATGTGGGGTTTTCCATTTACAAATTCAATAACTTATGTAAGTCCAATATCAAATTGAGACTTACAAGCTATCTATTGTTTTTAAAACAATATGATGTTTAATTTTTAGTAAGATAATAGTGAAACTTTGTAGGATAATTAATTTGTCACTGACAAATTTGGTAAGAGGTCTAATCATAGCATCATAGTTATTAAAATTGAAAGTAGGTTTCATCTTATAAAGGGTCAAGATCTTCAAACTTTGATATAAAATTAAACATCTACTCTAATTTTGAATGAATAACATCCTCCCATATTATATCTTATGCAATATTTATTTTATTTTTGTCATTATCAATCTCATTTACTATTTTATATCATAAATTTTAAATGTATATGTGATAGATGATATATAAGTATATATTCCCCTCTAATTTTGCTTTAAAAATTAAACATCTCCTCCCAACTTTAAGCAAATGACATCCTCCCTGTTATCATATACAATATTAATTTTATCCTTGTCATATCAATATCATTTACTATTCTAAATTTATTTATTTAAATTACACTCTGTAAGTTGGTAAGAGGTCTAATCACGGGATGATAGTTATTACCTTGTCAAATTTATTGAGTTTACTAATCTTTAATTAAAGAGAAAACACATAAAAACACTACTAAAAAACTGCCAAAAAGAGACGGAAAAAAACAACGGACTGCGTCGCTTTTTTGGCCAAAAGCGATGGAAAAGTGACGTAGTCAATCTCATCGCTTTTTGGCTCGACGCTTTTCCAAAAGCGATGGATTGTGTCGCTTTTGTTTTTTTTAAAATTTTTTTTAATTTTTTTTGAAGAATGCGACGCCGTCCATCACTTTTTTTATTTTTAATTTTAAAAAAGAGACGAAGTCCATCACTTAAATTAATTTTGAATTTTTTTAGAATCTTGAAAAGCAACGGACAATGAGATGCCGTCCGTCGCTTTTTTGGAAATAAAAATTTGAAAAATCCAGAAAAACGACGAACTAAAGTACCTTGTCTGTCGCTTTTCTGGGTTTTAAAAAAATAAAATTAAAAAAAGCGATGGACTAAAGGACCCTGTCCGTCGCTTTTTTGGGTTTTAAAAAAAATAAAATCCAGAAAAGTGACGGACAAAACCACCCTGTCCATCGCTTTTTCTGCAAATTTTTTGCCTGCAAAAGCAATTCAATTCAATTCAATTCAGTTCAGCCCCAATCAAACACAAAACATTTTAAAGAAGCTACACAAAATATAAAACAACAAACTTAAATTAACATTCAAAAATTGTGATTTAAAGACTTATAAAGTCTTTCAAAATTCATTTCAAAATTACAAAAAATTCGTTTCAAAATTACAAATAGTTCATAAAGACTATATTTTATCAAGATGTCTAAAGTTCAACCTAATAATTAGTTCATAAATTCTATAAATAAAAATTTCTAAAGTTCACAACCTAAGGTTTAAAATACTACAATAATTCAAGATTTCTAAAGTTCACAACTTAAAGTTCTAAAATCCCACAATAATTCAAGATTTCTAAAGTGCATAACCTAAAGTTCTAAAATCCTAAAATAATTCAAGATTTGTAAAGTTCACAACCTAAAGTTCTAAAATCCCACAATAATTCAAGTTCTCTGAAGTTCACAACTTAAAGTTCTAAAATCCTACAAAAATTCAAGTTTTCTATAATTCATAACTTAAAGTTCTAAAATTCTACAATAATTCAAGATTTCTAACGTTTCACAACCTAAAGTTCTAAAATCCTACAAAAATTCAAGTTCTCTAAAGTTCACAACTTAAAGTTCTAAAATCCTACAATAATTCAAGATTTCTAACGTTCACAATCTTATAAAGTTCTAAAATTCTACAAAAATTCAAGTTCTCTAAAGTTCACAACTTTAAGTTCTAAAATCCTACAATAATTCAAGATTTCTAAAGTTCACAACCTAAAGTTCTAAAATTGTACAATAATTCAAGATTGTTAACGTTTACAATCTTATAAAGTTCTAAATACAATAATTCAAGATTTCTAAAGTTCACAACCTAAAGTTTAAAATCCTACAATAATTCAAGATTTCTAAAGTTCACAACTTAAAGTTCTAAAACCCCACAATAATTCAAGATTTCTAAAGTTCACAACCTAAATTTCTAAAATCCTACAATAATTCAAGATTTCTAAAGTTCACAACCTAAAGTTTAAAATCCTACAATAATTCAAGACTTCTAAAGTTCACAACTTAAAGTTCTAAAATCCCACAATAATTCAAGATTTCTAAAGTTCACAACCTAAAGTTTTAAAATCTTAAAGTTCTAAAATCCTACAAAAATTCAAGTTCATATCTAATTTCTAGAATTTCTAAGTTCAAGAATATAATTCAAGTAACCCAATTTTCAACAACAATATAATACATATAAGCACAAATACAATGACAAATTGAAAAATTCAACTAATCTCTAACTTCTAGCTAGCTTCTAATTATTTGTTAGTTCTAACTTCTAATACTTAATTTACAATCATATTTAAAAATTCCCAATTTTTCTAACTTCAACTTTCAAACTTACTAAATTCAAGAACTTCTAAGTTGGAAAATTCAACTAATCTAATTTCAACTTTCATATACTATCCAATATTTTTCTAACTTCAAATTAATCTATCTTTCATGTACAATTGAATGTTTTTCTAACTTCAACCGTCAAACATACTAAATTCAAGAATTTCAAAGTTGGAAAATGCAGCTAATCTAACTTCTAACTTTATAACTTCTAACTATTAATTATTTGTTAGTTCTAACGTCTAATACTCAATTCACAATCATATTAAAAAAACCCCAATTAAGAAGAAAACCCTAAAATAAAAAATCCCTAATTCTCTACCTAACTAGCAATAATCAAATATACAAATTAACAATTGAATAACACAATTCATCAAACTAAAACAATATACTAATTTATAACAAATCAACTATTACTAGAATTGAAAAAAAACAAAAATAAACCCTAACCTTAACAAGCTAAGGAAAAGAGGCAATGGGCACGACGGGTGGCAGCGTCGACGAGACTAATGCTCAAGGAGAGAAGGGCGACGGCGGCGGCGCAACAGTTTGGTTTTAGAGAGAAGGGAGAGAAGAGAGAGAAAGAGAGATGGGAAAATGGGGGGGGGGAACCCACTTTTTGGTTCAACATAATTTAAAAAAAGCGACGGACAACGTATCTTTTTCCATTGCTTTTTAAAAATATTTGACTAAAAAGCGATGGACTAAGAGACACTGTCCGTCGCTTTTTAAAAATATTTGACTAGATATTTTCACCAAAAAGTGACTGACTAAGAGATGCCGTTCGTCGCTTTCTAAAAAAACTAATTAATAAAATAAATTAAAAATGACGGACAACGTGGTTATTTTTTAATTTATAAATAATTATTTTTATTAAAAAGCGACGGACGACATCTCTATATATATTAAATAAATAATTATTATATATATATATATATATATATATATATATATATATATAGCACAAAAATCCGCAAAAAAAGCGACGGACTAAGAGATGCCGTCCGTCACTTTTTGTAAAATAATTTTAAAAATAATTATTTTTATTAAAAAGCGACGGACAGTGTGGCAAATGACATCGCTTTTTGGAGCGACGCAGTCCGTCGCTTTTCTGTCCATCGTTTTTTGGCAGTTTTTTAGTAGTGAAACCCCCCTAAACTTGGCAGCATACTTACTTTAGCACCTAAATTACACGGGAGTTTAAATACCCCCCTTAACATCTTTCAACTAATTTGAACACCCCTTAAGGGATGACATGACAGAGAGAGTGAGTGTACTCTCATAAAAACACGTGAAAAAGGGAAAAAAACTAAATTTTTTAAAGTCCTACACATGGTCTTTTTTTATTGGCCAATTTATAACAAATACTTTAAATAGTTTTTGTTCATATATTAACTCTTTAAAAATATGTAAATATTCTTATTTAGAGGTAAATGAAATTTGTGGGTCCCTGTAAAGACCTGATTCCGTCGTTAGGGAAAAACCAATGGGGAAAGAACTGGGGCCAGAAAACTTTCGAGTAGTAACTTGAGAATTTCTAGCCTAGTCCAGATTTGGACGAAATCGGAGTCATGAGGGGTCTAGGAAATTTGGTAATGAATAATATATCTAATTATGAATTTGATCACATGAGTGAATAGCTAAGATGTTAAGGAACCCGTATGACTTTACCGAATCAAATTCGGGCGAGTAGAACTCCCGAAAATGATCTTGGCGTGAACGGGTATTTTCTGAGTGTCATAGGTTGAAGGTGTGTTGTGAAATGGGGGTTTGGAACTCTAATTCTGACATTCTGTCTCCTCACAAGCAGCTAGCGTGGGATTAGTGCCGCTAGGCGGGGTCGCTGTGGTGGGAAGGGGTCCGCCGTAGCGGGCCAATCGCGACTTAAGTCGAAAATAAACCCTAAAAATGTTATTATTCTGCAAGTTTCATCCTTGAGAAATAAGGGATGAACTAGGGCAACTTCTTGACAGTTTTCCACCTCTTCTAGCACTAAAGGTAAGGATTTTACTCCCCTAATCCATTTTTCGATCCTTAGAACTTAGTTTCTTGGGTAATTATGGTTGGAGGAAGGTTTTGATCTGGGAATTATGGTGAAAAAAGCCCTAATTTGGATATTGGGATCATAGGTTTGGTCTTGGGTTATTGGGTTTGTTATAATCCGGGTAAATTAGACCTTCATTATTGATACTTGCGTTATATTGATTGTTTGTAGACCAAGAACAAGCGGAAAGAATCCAGAAGGGGAAGAATCAAGTTTCTTAGGAGGATTCAAGATTTGTTCGAGGTAGGCGATGGCTGTGATTTCATGTTTTGCGTGATGTATGTTAATAATTGCTTCATTGTAATGCATGTATGTATGTGAATGAAGCCTATTTATCGCACCTAATGTAATTGAGTAACAACAACTGATTCTATGCCATGAATCAACACTTGAGTGTATGATTATGAGAATGTACATTGTGATTGTGATTACGGCTTGTTGAATGGATCGGGTATCACGTTCCAACACACTAACTGGATCGGATGTCACGTACCGACATATATATTGGATTGGTTATCACATTCCGACACACTAACTTGAATCGGGTGCCACGTTTCGGCGCACATATGGGATCGAGTGTCACGTCCGGCACACTAATTGGGATCGGGTACCACGTTCTGGTACACTAATAATTTGGGTATGGGTTCCATGAGAGGACCATTGACTTGTCATAAATACTTGTTATTGAGAATGTGGAATTGTACATTGCTTCAAAAATGATAACTGATATATATATATATATATATATATATATATATATATATTTTGCATATGCGTGTTTTACCTTGTTGTGACTGCTTATATATATTTCGCTTACTGGAATAGCCGCATGATCCTACTAGTACACTGTGGTTGTGTACCGATATGACACTTGCTTGCTCTTTGTTGAGTACAGAGCATCTTAAGGCGGCTATTGATAGTGTAGCGACCCTTCCGAAATAATATAAGCCAATAACTCACGAGATTTTTATGTATATATTGTCCTCACACTAGTAAAAATGACATAAAAAGAATGTTACCAACTTCCGAGTACCGAAACTAGGTTGTTCATGCTTCACACAATTATTCAAAATTTAGTGGTAAATTTAATATATTACAAGACTTGGGCTTACACACCCCAAAAGAACAAAACATATAGCCATACTTATATTACAACCCATGGTGACATGATTAGATTTGCCCTCAAAATTTCATGTAAATATACAACACATAGATCATGTATAAGTCCCAAGGTTTATACAAAATATAGATGCCTATATGCAAATGTGATCTTCCTTAAATCTCTTAAAATCTCCATCTCCAATAGCCCGCTTCACGCCTCCTCTCGATCATTCCCTACGATAGAAACAACTATCGCTAAGCATATAGCTTAGTGGTGTAAAAACTATAGGTTCAGAGCCCTCAGATTCACCAAGCTACCTTTCTCAAGTCATGAGCAGCACAATTGAAACATAATAAATAAATCAAGTAACAATATATAAAGAGTATCAAGTTCGATATTTAAAGATCCAAATGTCAAGAACGCTCATAGCACCATTTTCCAAGAGATTCAATAACAAGGCTCACCCAATATATACATTATGTCATCACACCAAGCAAAAGCAGGTATCAAGAAGGGCCGACGCCCTGTATCAAGAAGGGTCAAAGCCCAATAATCAAGAGAACCAAGAACAATATTAAAAATGGCGTTCTAGTTCGTATTTAAAATGGACAACTTCCATTCTTAAGACGGACTAAAATTCCATAGTCAAGATGGCAAATGATCCGAATCAAGAGGTATGCCAATAGTGACAAAGTCAAAGCCATAAGAAGGACAAGGTCCCAACAAGAGTGCCAAGTGATCAAACAATCCATACAAGTGGACGAGTTACACAAGTGTCTTTAATATCTTAAAGTATACCAATGCGACAATGCAAAGTAACAAGAGGTAACCAAGGTACCAAGATAAGCTTTCAGATATACCAGTAGGTAAAAAGATTACAAGTACACTTTTATACACAAACCTCAATACTTTAGTGTAGAAACAGTCCAACACAACTTCGCGAGTTCAAACCGTAGACCAACAAACGTATCAAGGTCCTCAACTTGTTCACGAGTATGTACAACCTTAAAAATACAATTAAATAACTTTTTTAATTCCTAGTATCTCAATAATATCGAAGTAAAATAGGATTATCATCACAAGTAAGCTTAGCCTGTACATATATGACCATGCTCCCAAAACAGTGATTCTGGCCAGCCTAGTACCTCATATCACAACTTAGATTTGAAAATGAAAACAACAAAACTAGACTTTATAACCTTCATGAAAGATGTAGGTTTATCTCTTAAGGTTGTAAAAAAACAAGAATCACCGCAAAATATATTTTGTACAAAAAGATATATTCAAAACACTAATAGTTGTCCAAACAAGATTTCTAATTTCGAACTCTGGACAGAACTTGTCCGATATTGCGTCCCATATTTTGAATCCATAACAGCTAAATTAGAGTTTTACATAAACATAAGCATTGTACATATATGAATTAGATTTCCAAATCATATTTATTCACTATAAACGAAGTTCTATAAAACAAGTTATGCTTAAAATACTAAACACTACCCAACTCAAAAACAGATTTTTCCACTTACCAAAGAGAAGGGTGTGTCTCGAATCCCAGCCAAAAGGACAAAGTTTTTTTCTTGTGATTTTTAAGAACAATCTATTTAGATATGTTTCTAAGGTTCTAAGACTTGAGGAAAACGAATTTACTAAAGGAGGTGTGAAAATATATAGTCACAAAAGTGATGTTTATCCCTTGTACAACTGTCTCTCAAGGTGCTGCCCAAATAGTTGTGTGCTGCCCAAAATGCATACATATACACCTATATATATACATATATATCCTTCACCTCCTTTTAAATTTATACATAATTCTAATTAGACTATTACATAAACACTCCAATACAATCCCTTAAATTACGATCACAATTTATGTTAAGCAAGCTAGCAATTATCACAACATTTCAAGTTCCCAAAATGAGAGTAAAACATATTGTAGTAATTAAGCAACGGTAAATCGACATGCGACTCCTGGTTAGTATTTAGGGGTGTTACAACTCTCTCCCCCTTAAAGAAATTTCATCTCGAAATTTACCTTACACTAGTCCCGAAACAAGTGCGGATACTGGGTCCTCATGTCTTCTTCTCTCTCCCAGGTAGCTTCTTTTCCCGAATGGTTCCTCCAAAGTACCTTTACTAAGTGGATTTTCTTGTTTCTAAGTTGCTTCACTTGCCGAGCTTGAATTAAAATAGGTTCTTCCTTATACGTCAAGTCAGGATTAACCTCAATAGATTCAATTGGAAGAACATGAGATGGATCAGAATGATATCTTCTGAGCATAGAAATATGGAAGACATTATGGATCTTGTCTAACTCAGGTGGCAAAGCCAATTTATATGCAACTGGTCCAACCCTTTCAAGTATCTCATAAGGTCCAATAAATCGGAGACTAAGTTTTCCTCTTTTGCCAAATCTCATAATATTTTTCCATGGAGACACCTTTAAGAATACTTTATCTCCCACTTGATATTCAATGTCACGCCTTTTAAGATCAGCGCACGACTTTTATCTATCCGAAGAAATATTTAGATGATCCTTGATAATTTTTACGTTGTCCTCTATTTGTTGCACAATTTCTGGGCCAATAAGTTTCCTGTCACCAACTTCACTCCAACAAAGAGGGGTCCGATATTTCCTTCCGTATAAGGCTTCATAGGGAGGCATTCCAATATTTGATTGATAACTGTTATTGTAAACAAATTCTATCAAAGCTAAGTGATTGTCCCAACTACCCTCAAACTCCATAATTCAAGCTTGAAGCATATCCTCCAAAATTTGTATCACCCTTTCCGACTAGCCATGTGTCTGAGGATGGAACGAAGTGCTAAATTTCAGCTTAGTACCCAAAGCTTCCTGCAAGCTACCCCAAAATCTAGATATAAACCTTGGGTCACGGTCAGATACAATAAACATAGGGATCCCATATAGTTTTACGATCTCATTAATGTACAATTTGGCTAAACACTCAAGTGAGTAATCCATTCTGATTGCTAATTAAGAAGTGAGCACTCTTGGTTTGCCTGTCCACAATTACCCATATTGCATCATGATTTCTTTGGGTGCGAGGAAGTCCAGAAACAAAGTCCATAGTTATTCTCTCCCATTTTCATTCTGGCATTGGCAAGGGATGTATTAAACCAACTAGGACCTGATGTTCTGCCTTGTTGACAAACCAAATATTTAGAAATGAACTCCGCAATGTCTCTCTTCATACCATTCCACCAATAATTTTCTTTGATGGTCTGGTACATCTTTGTACCCCCAGGATGCATTGCATATGGTGAGGTATGTGCTTCACTCATTATCTCTTTCCTCAATTTGTCATCATTAGGGACACATAGTCTATCTTGATAAAATAATACACCATCCTCTCTGTTAATGTAAAATCAAGTTTTCCCCATTTTGAACTTCTCTTGTCAATTTTACAAGTTTCTTATCTATCTTTTGTGCTTCCTTCACCTGTTAAACTAATATTGGCTTTACTTGCAAATTAGCAATAACTCAACTATTTGAATCAGGTGTAAAACAAACATTCATGGCTCTTAACTCTAGAAGCAAGGGTAAATGACTTAAAGAAATGCTTGCAAAGGATTTTCGACTTAAAGCATCTGCAACCACATTGGCTTTACCTGGATGATAATCAATCGTGCAGTCATAATCCTTGATGAGTTCAAGCCATCTATGTTGTCGAAGGTTTAGCCCCTTCTGAGTACCGAAGTACTTTAAGCTCTTGTGATTAGTGAATATATGACATTTCTCTCCATACAAATAATGCCGCCATATTTTTAAAGCAAACACTACAGCAGCAAGTTCAAGATCATGGGTAGGATAATTCAATTCATGCGGTTTTAATTTTTCAGAGGCATAAGAAATAACCTTCCTTTCTTGCATCAAAACGCATTCAAGACCATTGTGAGAAGCATCGCTGTATACTACATACTCTTTCCCTTCAATTGGTAGAGTAAGTATAGGTGCTTGAGTCAACAAGGATTTGAGAGTTTCAAAGCTCTCTTGGCATTTGTCATTCCAATTAAACTTCACTTTCTTCCGCAGAGTTTAGTCAATGGAGAGGCGATAATGGAAAAGCCTTTCACAAATCTTCTGTAGTATCCTACTAAGCCTAAGAAACTTCTTACCTCAATTTGACTTTTGGGAGGTCTCCATTCAACAACTGCTTGTATCTTACTAGGATCCACCTTCATGCCTCGGCCGATACAACATGTCCCAGAAACGTCACTTCATCAAGCCAAAATTCACACTTGGAAAGTTTAGCATAAAGTTCCTTCTCCTTCAAAATTTGCAAAATAATCCGGAGGTGTTTATCATGGTCTTCACTTCTGGAAAATATTAAAATATCATCTATAAAAACAACCACAAACTGATCAAGATAAGGCTTGAATACTCGATTCATTAGATCTATGAATACCACAGGAGCATTTGTCAACCCGAATGGCATCACCAAAAATTCATAATGACCATACCGAGTTCTAAAAGCAGTTTTAGGAATATCTTTCTCTCTAACACGTAGTTGGTGATATCCAGAACTTAAATCAATCTTTGAGAATACTTTAGCACCCTTCAGTTGGTCAAACAAATCATCGATCCTTGGTAGTGGATATCTATTTTTGATTGTTATTCTGTTCAATTGTCTATAGTCAATACAAAGCCTAAGAGTACCATCCTTCTTCTTTACGAATAAAGCAGGGGCTCCCCAAGGAGAAACACTAGGTCAAATAAAACCTTTCTCAAGAAGTTCTTGCAATTGAGATTTCAATTCTCTTAATTCTTCCGGAGCCATTCTATAAGGAGTGATAGAAATAAGGGTAGATCCAAGAATAAGTTCGATTGGAAATTCAACCTCTCTTTCCGGGGGCAATCCAGGAACGTTTTCTAGGAAGACTTTTGGGAAATCACATACAACAGGTATTCCCTTGATACAAGGACTCTCCAATTGTGTATCAACTATGTGAGCAAGGTATGCCCCACAACCTTGACGCATCAACTTTCTTGCCAAGGCCACAGAAATAATACTAGATGTCAATGATCTTTCACCTTGTACAATGATGTGTGAAAATGTCGTATCTTTAAAAGTCACATGCTTAGACCTACAATCTACCACTGCATGATATTTATAAAGCCAATCCATCTTGATAATAACATCAAAATCCTTGAAGGGCATTTCAATCAAATTATCAAGGAAGACTAGGTTTTGAATCACAAAGGGACAATCTTGGTAAACTCGATTACACGCAACTTGATAACCCAAAGGACTTTCAACCAGTACATCAAAATTAAGTCTCACTGATTTCATGTTTTTTGGAAGAGCAAGTGATAAACAAAGATAGGAATGTGTAGAACCAGGATCAAACAATGTAAATACATATAAGCCAAATAAGTGAAATTTACCGACAACCATGTCTTTTCCATCTTGATCATCCCTCTGCCTCATAGCATAAGCGCGTGCAGTAGCCCTTGGTCCACTAGCTTTATTCGCTCCACTTGCCCCTACTGCTTGGGTGTTTTTAGGTCTTGCACCTTCATTAGTTTGAGGAGGATTAATAGAAGGCTTATGAACTGAGCCTTCAGTTCTCAAGGAAGGAGCATTATTAGGATTAAGACAATCCTTCACTTTATGATCAAAGCTCCCACAATTGAAACATGCACTAAAAGCTCTCCTGCAAGTACCATAATGATTCTTTCTACATTGTGGACAAGTGGGAACGCGAGGCTTGCCTTGGCCATAATTTGGAGTGCTAGCTGTAGAAAATTCTGATCTGTTTTGCCTTTGTTGGGGCCTGTTAACACTACCAGCCTTAGAATCATCAAACCTTCCCCTTTTGGATGGACCTCCAAAATATGGTCCAGGCTTTCGAAATCTGTTTTCATTTTGACTAGCTTTTTCTTTATCAAGTCATTCCCAAGTAAAAGCAGCAGACACTAACTTACAAAAGTTCTCATGTTGTAGGATCGCCACATTCTTCCTAATTGAATCATTTAAACCATCTTCAAATTTCCTACACTTGTCTTTTTCCTCTTTAATAATACCTCCAGCATAACGAGAGAAACTTCTATTGGTACTCAACAATAAACATGCCTCATTGCCTTAAATTCAAAAACTTCTTTCTCTTTGTATCTGAATAAGCAGGTGGGACATACTTCATACGAAATTCCCTAAGAAAATCATCCCAAGTAAGAACATGAGGTTTTACCTTGGCATTTGAAACACTTACCACCAACCATAAGCATCCCTTTGTAATAGTGAAATAGCATACTTAAATTTGGCAACATCTGAACACTCTAGCTACTCAAATACCCTCTCCATGCGCTCTAGCCATTGTTCCGCATCTGTGGGATCAACGGTGCCTTCAAACTCCACTCCACCCATTTTCCTCATTTTCTCAAAGTTAATCATGTTGGGATCAAGCATCGCTTCAGCCATGTGGTGGAAGAATTCAACCATTTGTTGAAAAGGAGGATTCATGGCTTGAATACCACGACTCATGTGAGGATGTGAACCAGCTCTTACACCCTGATGGTTTCCCACTTCAGACCCACTAGTGTAGGGAACATATTGATCCGAGAAAGGTTCTCCAACCTCTTATAGTGCATGAGGTTGGGAAACAGAGGCACCCGAACCTTCACGAGCAGCTTCCAAAGGTCGGTCAGAAGAAGAGACCATAACTTAATTCCTTCAAAAGGGAAGATCACATTGCATTAGGGACATGTACATGATGTATGTGCACTCTACATGCGATAAAAATATTATAAACCATGTAAGCGAACAAATAATCCAAATAAAACCTTTTTCAAAAGCGAACAAGTATACAAGTAATTCACAGCAAAAGTCCTAAAACCACAAACCTAGGCTCTGATACCAACACTTGTAGTGACCCTTCCGAAATAATATAAGCCAATAACTCATGAGATTTTTATGCATATATTGTCCTCACACTAGTAAAAAGGACATAAAAAAAATATTACCAACTTCCGAGTAACCAAACTAGGTTGTTCATGCTTCACACAATTATTCAAAATTAGTGGTAAATTTAATATATTACAAGACTTGGGCTTACACACCCCAAAAGAACAAAACATATAGCCATACTTATATTACAACCCATGGTGACATGATCAGATTTGCCCTCAAAATTTCATGTAAATATACGACACATAGATCATGTATAAGTCCCAAAGTTTATACAAAATATAGATGCCTATATGCAAATGTGATCTTCCTTAAAGCTCTCAAAATCTCCATCTCCAATGGCCCACTTCACGCCTCCTCTCGATCATTCCCTATGATAGAAACAACTATCGCTAAGCATATAGCTAAGTTGGTGTAAAAACTAAAGGTTCGGAGCCGTCAGATTCACCAAGCTACCTTTCTCAAGTCATGAGCATCACAATTGAAACATAATAAATAAATCAAATAACAATATATAAAGAGTATCAAGTTCGATATTTAAAGATCCAAATGTCAAGAACGCTCATAGCACCATTTTCCAAGAGATTCAATAACAAGGCTCACCTAATATATACATCACGTCATCACACCAAGCAAAAGCAGGTATCAAGAAGGGCCGACGCCCTGTATCAAGAAGGGTCAAAGCCTAATAATCAAGAGAACCAAGAACCATATTAAAAATGACTTTCTAGTTCGTACTTAAAATGGACAACTTCCATTATTAAGACGGACTAAAATTCCAAAGTAAAAATGGCAAATAATCCGAATCAAGAGGCATGCCAACAGTGACAAAGTCACAGCCACTAGAAGGATAAGGTCCCAATAAGAGTGCTAAGTGATCAAACAATCCGTACAAGTGGGCGAGTTACACAAGTGTCTTTAATATCTTAAAGTATACCAATGCGACAATGCAAAGTAACAAGAGGTAACCAATGTACCAAGATAAATTTTCAGATATACCAGCAGGTAAAAAAATTACAAGTACAATTTTATACACAAACCTCAATACTTTAGCGTAGAAACAGTCCAACACAGCTTCGCGAGTTCAAACCGTAGACCAACAAACGTATCAAGGTCCTCAACTTGTTCACGAGTATATACAACCTTGAAAATACAATTAAATAACTTTTTTAATTTCTAGTATCTCAATAATGTCGAAGTAAAACAAGATTATCATCACAAGTAAGCTTAGCCTGTACAAAAACGACTATGCTCCCAAAACAGTGATTCCGGCCAGCCAAGTACCTCATGTCACAACTTAGATTTGAAAAGGAAAACGGCAAAACTAGACTTTATAACCTTCATGAAAGATGTAGGTACATCTCTTAAGGTTGCAAAAAAATAAGAATCACCACAGAATATATTTGTACAAAATGATATATTCAAAACACTAATAGTTGTCCAAACAGGATTTCTAATTTCGAACTCTGGACAGAACTTGTGCTATGTTGCGTCCCATATAACGAATCCATAACATCTAAATTAGAGTTTTACATAAGCATAAGCATTGTACATATACAAATTAGCTTTCCAAATCATATTTATTCACTGTAAACGAAGTTTTATAAAACAAGTTATGCTTAAAATAGTAAACACTACCCAGCTCAAAAATAGATTTTTCCACTTACCAAAGAGAAGGGTGTGTCTCGAATTCCAGCCAAAAGGACAAAGTTTTCCTCTTGTGATTTTGAAGAACAATCTATTTAGATATATTTCTAAGGTTCGAAGACTTGAGGAAAACGAATTTACTAAAGGAGGTGTGAAAATATATAGTCACAAAAGTGATATTTATCCCTTGTACAACAGTCCCTCAAGGTGCTGCCCAAAATGCATACATATACACCTATATATATATATCCTTCACCTCCATTTAAAGTTGTACATAATTCTAATTAGACTATTACATAAACACTCCAATACAATCTCTTAAATTACGATCACAATTTATATTAAGCAAGTTAGCAATTATCACAACATTTCAAGTTCCCAAAATGAGAGTAAAAAATATTGTAGTAATTAATCAATGGTAAATCGACATGCGACTCTTGATTAGTATTTAGGGGTGTTACAGATAGACCTCAGCTAGGTGACTATTGAGCGTGATCGGATTCAAGGGTGAGCCAGTTCTTTCAGTCTGCCATTGATCTTTCTATTTTAAGTCCACTGTTTTTGGACTCAAACTATTTGTTAAAGGTGTTTGTTTAGTTTCGAGGTTGTACCCCTTGTTTTTAGATTTGTTGTTCGTAAAGTTTTGGTACAATGACTTTCAAGTTCTAGAGGTTGTTCTTCCACATTAGTTTTGCTAGTTTATTTAAACCTTTGGATTTTATGGGAACTCTATATAATTTCTGCATTTAAACCTACTTTCGTATCTTTAAATGCGTAGTATCTTGGTTAACACTGCTTAGTTGGGTTGTAGTGATGGTTCTTCCACTGGGGGGTGTTAGTGTGGGTGCCAATCACGATGGTTTGGGTCGTGACAATATTGGTATCAGAGCCCTAGGTTCGTTGATCTCATTGTACCAAAATGAGAGTAGTAGAGTCTTGCAGAATGGTACGAAGACGTCCGTACTTTTCTTTGAGAGACTATTGGACTTTAGGAAAAACTCACTTCTTTCTACTCATTTGTGCTATGACTTGAATTCAATTGGTATCTGGGTGATACAAATTGGTATATTTCCTCCTTCACTCTATGGTCTGAACTAGAGCAACAAAAGTGGTAACACCATCACTAGCAAGAGAGGATGTGTATCGACTATCGACAGTTGAATAGGGTCACCATTCGAAACAAGTATCTGCTACCGCGGATAAATGATATTTTGACTAGTTGCAGATTGATCTAAGGTCTGACTATCATCAGTTAAAGATTATGCCTTAGGATATACCAAAAACGACATTTAAGACCCGCTATGGGTATTATGAGTTTCTAGTTATGTCGTTTGGGTTAACAAATGTTCTTGCAGCTTTCGTGAGTTTGATAAATGGTGTGTTCAAACCATTTCTTGATTCATTTTTTATAGTATTTATTGATGACATTTTGGTTTATTCGAAAAGTGAGGAAGATCATGCCGACCATCTTCGTATTATTCAGGGTGTTCTTGCGAAACAAAATTTGTATACGAAATTTTCTAAGTGTGAATTTTGATCGACTTTGGTTGCCTTTTTGGGACATATAGTTTCAAGGGAAGAGGTAATGGTAGATCCCCAAAAGATTGGAGTAGTCAAGAATTGGTTCCAACCTAGTTCTGTGACTGGAATTAAGAGTTTTATGGGGCTCGCTAGCTACTATCGTCTCTTGTGAAGGGATTAAGGTTAGATTTGTAGATTCAAGTTTATGGGTGACAACATTCAAGAAGTTTTGGTAAGGAACGACTAGATAATGAACACCTTACTTTGGAAAATGCATTTAGTATTATTGTCATAGCATGTATGGGTTGTTTAGCTTAGCGATTGATGAAATTAAGTTATGCCAATTGAGGTTAGAAGCTATACTACAATTTCATGGATTGATTGTATATCAAAGAGGGTCAGGATACGACTGCTCCAATACAACGATGTTTACTTGGTTAAGTTATTAAGTGTGTTGAAATTGTGAAGAACCTGGGCATATGAAGAGGAAATCAGCAAGGCTGTGGAGGCCAGGGAAATGGTAATGCAAGTAGAGGAGCAGTACAGCCAGGCAAGGAGGTTGCCCATCGAGATGACAAGGCTCAGTTTTAAGCCTTTTCGGGCAAGACCGAGATTGAGGCATCAGATGCAGTGATTACATGTACTATTCTTATCTGTGACCGGATGGCTACTATTTGTTTGAATCCGAGTTCTACTGGGATTTCATGTGGTTTGTGATATACTTGATGCCCGTCCATGTTTCCACCCAAGTTGGAGAGTCTGTCATAGTCACCCTTGTGTATCGTATTTTGCCTGTGTGTTTATGGATTTTCAGACTTGGGTTGATTTGTTTATGTTGGATATGAATGACTTGATGTAATCTTAGGCATGACTTGGTTGTACCCGTATTATACCGGGCTTAATTATAATACTAAGTCGGTAACTCTAGAGATCCCGGGTAGGGAAAGGTTAGAGTGGGAAGGGGTATACAAGCCTAAGCCAGCTAAGATCATATCTTTTGTGAGGGCTGGGAAACTGGTGGGGCAGGGTTGTTCGGCTTATTTTGCTCATATTCAGGAGATTGAGGTTGAGTCTCCCTCTATTGAGTCTATTCCTGTGGTGTTAAAATTTAGAGAAGTTTTTCATATTGATTTGCCTGGTATGCCTCTGGATAGAGATATAGATTTCTGCATTGACTTGGAAACTGACACTCGCCCCATCTCCATTTCTCCTTATCAAATAGCTATGGCAGAATTGAGAGAGCTTAAAGCTCAAATCTAAGAGCTTCTTGGTAAATGTTTCATCCATCCTAGTTTTTTCCCGTAGGGTGCTCCTGTCTTGTTTGTTAAGAATAAAGATGGTGGTATGAGGACTGGTGATTTTATTTTAAGCCATAAATGAGTGGAGTGATACCGAAATGACAAACATATGGATAAAGAAGGTCCCATTGAGTATACTTGGGTGAAGGAAATTGAAGATTTTAGTAAGAAAGTGCGTATAAAATTAGGTTAGTCCTTTGAATTTGATGGGTATACCTGAATTTGAGGTGTCATGTCAATGAAAAGGTTGATTTCGTAGTGATAGCCATGGCTAACTGAGCGTAATGGCAGTAAGAGTTCATGATGGATAGTGATGGAATGCAACTATATAATAAGATTGTTGGTTAAGCAAATTTTGTATAGTAATTATGACTTGCGAGTATCTAAGGTTGTGGTTTTCTAATATTTGGTGAGTAACGTGGTTGTATGGAAAGTTTAAAGAGATGGTGGGACACCACCCGAATAGAATTTAACTGAGCTAGAGTCATAATGAAGAAAAAATAGTGGGATGTAGTACAACCTTTGGAGAGAGGCGAGAGCAAGAATATTTTGTTTGATTGCAAAGGCTAAAGAGGTATCTTCAGAGGGGTAGATAATTCGGTTCAGAGATGCATGATTTTATTCATTTTGTTGTGTCTATGGTAATAGTGTCACAAGTCCGTCAGATTGGTTAAAAACTATTGTAAAAGACTTGAGAAAGGAATGTACAGACATTAGATTGAGTGTGATGATAAGTGCTTTGTTTTTGTTTTGAGTTTAAGAATGAGTACGATTGAATTGTTAGCGAAAGATATTGTAAGATCGATGGAGATGCGATCCATGATAAGCAAAGATCCATGAATTCATAAAAATCTTCAAGGTATAAGCTAATGTTGATAGAATCGGGGATTGTGTTATACGGTTGAATCTACAATTCAGATTTCTCATTGTAAGTCTACATTAATGGTGATATATTTTGTCAAGGTATGAATTTTCAAGGTGAGAAATGATCAATTGTATCAAGTATTGAGCAGTTGAAAGGACTTACACCTGGGTTGAGTCGTAAAGTCAATTACTGTTGATTGTTAAAGTACCTAAGAAATGTTTTCATTTAAAAAGTGTTGGTTTAGAGTAAGGTAAATGGTCGGAGTGGTTATGATGGTTGTTAGTATTGAGAGTGTGGGCTTCAGTGAATGGTTGTAAAGAGTTTGTGGAGTCAAGTGAATGGAAATGGTTGGTATCAACTCTTAAGAGGAAAACCTTCAGTGTTATTCGATAAATTCTTATGCGACCATCTATTTCATTTTGTACATGGTTGTGAGCATAAAGCACTAGCTATGCTCACGTGTGTTTTCACTTGTGTGGGTGGATCCCTAGTGGTGGATCAAGTGTACTGATCCCGCGATGTTCTCTTGGTTGAGTGAGATGATTGGGAAGATTTGGTTATTTTAGAGGACATATTTGGTGTTTTCTTGGAGTTGTTAAAGTATTTCAGTATTTCTACATGTACCACCTTGCTTATGAGAGTTTATAGAAGAGCTACCAAGCGTATTTATGGTTGTCCAACAATCTTAACATTCATCTAGTCATCGAGGTCATGTATCGATTATGTGTGGTTGAATGTGGGGATCTTTGGGTCTAATTCTACTGTTCTTAAGAGGTAACATATAATTACTAAACCTAGCATTTCGATAGTGTTGTTAGATGGTTTGTATGCTGGGACATATCCCTCGATGAGTATCTGATGTCTAAAGATCAAATTTTTATAACTTAAGCTCATGGAAATTTATGTTGTGAGAAGGAGATGTTGATAAGAACTAAGAATATTTGAGTATTAGGAAAGTGTGTTGGTTGGTTCAGGTCCACCACTAATTGTAGCGAGTATTGATTTAGAATTTTATCATACTTATGTGAGAAAGGATTAGTCCTGATGATTGTGTCAAGGTTCTTGATAACATGTGGCAGACATGTGTATGATCAACTTTGGTGGTTATTGAGAATAGCTTTTGTTGTTAGTTAAGTTTATGTACAACAATATTTATCATGCGGGCATTGAGATGACTTCATTGACGCACTGTATGGGAGGGGATATAGGTCTCCCAGTGGTTGGTTTGATGCATTTGAGGCGGGACCCTTTGATGAGAATCCTTAGGGAATGTGAAATTTATTCGGGGGATGTTCTAGCAGCTCAGAACAAGCATAAAAAGTATGCAGATCAGAAGGTTAGATATTTGGAGTTTATGAGGAAGAGCCTATAACCATTCTACATAGGGAAGTTTGCAAGTTAAGGTCAAAGGATATTGCATCTGTCAAAATCCAATGGAAGCATTGTCCGATTGAGGAAGCGACTTAGGAAACCGAGAAGGACAAGCGAGAAAAGTATCCCTAGCTATTCGATGATTCAGTTACTATTCTACCCTTACTTTAGCCAGTCTTTCCTAATTGATCACTCGAGGACAAGTGATGGATAAAGTGGTATCTATTATAACAACCTGATTCCGTTATTGGGGAAAAACCAATGGGGAAAGAATTGGGGCCAGAAAACTTTTGAGTAGTAACTTGGGAATTCCTAGCCTAGTCCAGATTTGGATGGAATCAGATTCAAGAGGAATCTAGGAAATCTGGTAATGAATGAGAGATCCAATTATGAATTTGATCACATAAGTGGATAGCTAAGCTGTTAAGGAACCCATACGACTTTACGAAATCGAATTCGGGCGAGTAGAACTCCCAAAAATGATCTTAGCGTGAACAGATATTTTCTGAGTGTCATAAGTTGAAGGTGTGTTGTGAAATGGGGGTTTGGAACTCTAATTCCGCGTTCTGTCTCCGCGCAAGCCGCCAGAGCGAGTTTAGTGCCGCCAGGGCGGAGCCGCTGTGGCAGGACTGGCTCCGCCGTACGAAATAGTCGTGACTTAAGTCGAAAATAAACCCAAAAACGTTATTATTCTGCAAGCTTCGTCCTTGAGATCTAAGGGACGAACTAGGGCAAGTTCTTAATAGTTTTCCACCTCTTCTAGCACTAAAGATAAGGATTTTACTCCCCTAATCAGTTTTTCGATCCATATAACTTAGTTTCTTGGGTAATTATGGTTGGGAGAAGGTTTTGATCTGGGAATTATGGTGGAAAAAGCCCTAATTTGGATATTAGGATCATAGGTTATTAGGTTTGCTATAATCCGGGTAAATTAGACCTTAATTATTGATACTCGCGTTACATTGATTGTTTGTAGACCAAGAACAAGCAGAAAGAATCCGGAAGGGGAAGAATCAAGTTTCTTAGGAGGATTCAATCTTTGTTCGAGGTAGGTGATGGTTGTGACTTCATGTTTTGCGTGATGTATGTTAGTAAATGCTTCATTTTAATGCATGTATGTATGTGAATGAAGCCTATTGATCTCACCTAATGTAATTGAGTAACAACGAATGATTGCATGCCATGAATTAACACTTGATTGTATGATTATGAGAATGTACATTGTGATTGTGATTGTGATTTGTTGAATGGATCGGGTGTCACGTTCTGACACACTAATTGGGATCAGATGTCATGCACCGACATATATATTAGATTGGGTGTCACGTTTTGACACACTAACTTGGATCGGGTGCCACGTTCTGGCGCACATATGGGATCGGGTGTCACGTCCGGCACACTAATTGGGGTCGGGTACCACGTTCTGGTACACTAACAGTTTGGGTATGGGTTCCATGAAAGGACCATTGAATTGGGTTCCATGAGAGGACCATTGACTTGTCATGTATACTTGTTATTGAGAATGTGGAATTGTACATTACTCCGGAAATAATAACTGATATATATATATATATATATATATATATATATATATATATATATATACTGTATATGCATGTTTTACCTTGTTGTGACTGCTTATATATATTTCGCTTACTGGAATAGCCGCGTGATCCTACCAGTACACTATGGTTATGTACTGATACTACACTTGCTTGTTCTTTGTTGAGTACAAGGCATCTTCAAGCGGCTATTGATAGACCTCAACTAGGTGACTATTGAGCGTGACCGGATTTAAGGGTGAGCCAGTTCTTTCAGGCTGCCATGGATCTTTCTTGTTTAAGTCTAATCTTTTTGGACTTAGACTATTTGTTAAAGGTGTTTGTTTAGTTTCGGGGTTGTACCCCTTGTTCTTAGACTTGTTGTTAGTAGAGTTTTGGTACAATGACTTCTAGGTTCTTCGGGTTGGTCTTCCGCATAAGTTTGGCTAGTTTATTTAAACCTTTGGAGTTATTGAGAACTCTATATAATTTTTGCATTTAAACTTGCTTCCGTATCTTTAAATGCGTAGTATCTTGGTTAAGGCTACTTAGTTGGGTTGTAGTAATGGTTCTCCCACCGGGGGATTAATGTGGGGGCCAATCATGACGGTCTCGGTCGTAACAGTCCCCTTTTTAATTTCTTTAATTTTTTTTCTTTTTATTTTGTTGCCTTCTTCAATTCACTTCTTTCTCCATTGAAATACCTTCTCCTCCATCTTCATCCCCTCCTCTTTCTTCACTAGTTTTATTTCACTAGTACTTTACTAATCCATAAAATTCAATACCAATGTCATTTTATTGACGGCGATTTCAATCTATATTATTGATGTCAATTTTCGCAAATGTAAACTTTCTTGAATTTTGAGTGACCCATTTTGATTTATCGACCCATTCAAACATTTCTCATAGAATTTATATATTTTTCTTATCAACGTTCTTATGTAATCTTCATTTCTTATTTGAGTTGTCAAGAAAAAATTAGCTTTCAAAAAAATTCATTCTCCAAGAGTGAAAATTCATTCTCCAAGAGGGTAAAATTGTGGGGAGGGTTCGAAGTAGATAATGTGAATATTATAGTGAATTTTCATTTTTAAAGTTATTTAAAAATTTTGTAGACTAGTGAAGAAGAAGAAGAAGAAGAAGAAGAAAAGAAAGTATTAAAGGTTCTAATGGTGAACAACAAGGAAGAAAAAAGAGAGAGAAGGGGGGGGGGGGGGCTTTATGTACTTATAAATTAATTAATTGATGTAATTAATTTTAAAAAATGTTTATGAAAAAAATGGTGAATAAGTAAAAAAGAAATAAAAGTTAATGACGTGGTGCCTATATGGTTGTGATGTGGTGCTTACGTGGCTATGATGTGGCGGGTGAGAGTGGTGTTATAGTCTCAGGGTGGAAAAAATCACTTCAAAGATGTTAAGGCGGGTATTTAAACGCCCGTGTAGTTTAAGTGCTAAAGTAACTTGTGCTGCCAAGTTTAAGGAGGGTTTTTATGTATTTTCGCTTAATTAAACCTATGCAAGCATCCATTTTTTAAAATCATCTTTCTTAAAGTAATAATAAAGTAATTAATAAAGGGAGCTATTTGATGTTAAGAAAATAATGTGAAGTATGACCCTTTAATATCCTTTGTAGAGAGAGCTAATCTTAAACTCAAAAAAGGAAACTACATATAATATGTGTCTGATTTTTATAGCAAAACTTCTAATTAACTGATTGCTTACTACTATTTTATAAATTTAAATAAGAAAATACTTACAAAAAAAGCATAATAAATAAAAATAACAAATAAAATTGCTACTACTAAGAATGCTAAACATGACCTATAGCAACAATTCGAAAACCATTGTCATAGGCATCAAAATCGTTATAATAGATGATCTATTGCAATGAATGTGAACACATTACATCGGATTGTGTTGCAATAGGTCTATTATAATGATTTTATCGATGGTTGGAGACCGTTGCAATAGGCATTCTATCGCAGTGGTTACAGAAGTGTCGTTATTGCTGTATCTATTGCAGAAATTATTTTTTTCCAAAAACATTATGATATTATTTTTTATATATGCATTGATTGTTGAGGCTATAACAATGGTTATTTAGAGCTATATCACATTATTTGGAGCTATAACAATAATTATTTAGAGCTAATAACAACACCTATTGAGCCTATATTGGAGGAGCTATTGCAACAATTATTTGAATGGTTTATTACAATAATTATTTACTTCTAATATATTGTAATCATTCATTCCATCATTACTAAAATATCTATGGTTAATGAATGTAAAGATATGGCACTTGGGCCTAACTCAACCCCTAGAGCTAGCTCATGAGGGGAGGTTTGTCCAAGTCCATATAAGGAGACCAAAGTCCCATCCCTCTACCGATGTGGGACTTCTTAACACTCCCCGCACGCCCAGACCTCAACTGGAGTGTGAACACTTCTAAATGGGGGCCCAACATCGACAAACAACAAATTGGGATGAGCCTGACTCTGATACCATATAAAAACTGTGAGATAATGAGCTCATCAGTTTATTGATGAACTAGGCAAACATGAATAGAAGAAAAGAGAGAGAATTTTATTAATGTTAATTGCATTCAACTTACAAAGTGTGATCCTCAACTAGTACTTTTATAGCTAGGATGTGTGATAAAAGACTAATTTTATTGCCAACTCATAGTTGTTAGGAAATATGTGTTTAAAAACAGTACTACTGATTTCAAGAAACTTTGCAGAAACGCTAAGTTACCAAAGTTTAAATCAAGCAGTGAAGAACATAAATTAATTAACACAAACTAAAATCTATAAAACGTACCAAAATCTGTAATGAACTAAACAAAAAGAAGATCAAGCCCACTGAATGCACAATATCCCCTTATGAAAATTATTCCCCTTTAGTATCTGAGGTTTGAATTGGAATATACCCTCCTAGAATAATATGATCTCAATCACCTGTATATTGATACCCAAAACTCTGGTGTCAGCGAGCCACTCAACGGAACTAAAGTACATGATTAAGTTTTGTGCAGAAGAAGAATTCAGAAATTTCGTAAGTAAAAATCTGAGGAATCAAAGGTATTTATAGGCAAGAGGAACTGGTTTCGAAAGGTTGTAACCTTTCAGAAACCACACGACCATTTATGAAAGTTTGCAACCTTTCAAAAGGTCATGGTTGTTCCTGAAAGTTGCAACCTTTTAGAACAGTCATCTCCAACGGTGGGAAATTCAAATAAAATGGGAAAGTGTTTTAAATAAAACGGGTCGCGCGGATCTGAGTCCGGTGGGAATGTTTCGGTTAATTAACTAAATAATTGAAATGTTTTGGCCATTTAATTTAATTTAATTATTTAAATAAATAATTAAAACAAACTTTGTCCTCTCGATCTATCATTTTCCAAAGCCAAAGCCGAAGCCGAAGCCGAGCCGAGCCGAACGAGCGACGACGACGACGGCGTGAGGGAGGTTCGTTTTTCCAACCCTTTTAACAACTAGTAGTAGTGTTTCTCTATTTAAACACTTCACTTTTTCTTTCCACCACCGATGAGTGAGAAATGCCTTTTCTTAAAGCATAGAATCTTTTTCAATTCCTTTTTTCATCTTCCCTCCATTTCCCATTAACTTTTGCTATACCCAACAATCCCTTACATTAATGGGGAATGGTCAAAACATAAAGGAATGCACAGACGAGTGTGTACTTTACAAACAAGGATCAATTGCATTTGGATAAGTAGGTTTCACCTTGGACTTTCCGTAGTGAACATATATCGGATATACTAGATCAAACGGTAGATGCGATATCTTTGAACCGTTGAGCTTTGGTGTATACCTTGACAAACATATGTCACACAATTAACCCTTTACCATTTATGGTTCTTACAGTTGTGTTCGTTTGAGCCATGAACACCTCATGGTGTCATGAGTGTATAATGAATAGGCTTTTGACAAAAAATCTCTTTGAAGCGGCTTACAGTTCACACTCACATATGTGATTTCTAACCGTGTCAACTCGTAGATACACTATTTGGTCAAATCTTCCAAACTTAGCAAATCATTAAAAACTTTAAGCTTTATTAACTCATTAACAAGTGTTACTGTTTTATCCTTGTTCCTGCACATTGTCTTCATCATGAGAATGGATTGAGTTGATTGACAATGTCGAACCGTCAATCACAACTTTGTTTTTATCCATGAATCTAGCTCTTGGGATCTCCAGTCTGCTAGATTGAGTTACTGCCATGATGACTTTTCCTAAGCCGTAAACCCATTCCCTTTGATGATCTTTCAACTGCCTCTTTTACTAGGCCTTTTTTTAGTGGATCTGACACATTATCGCTTGACTTCACATAGTCAGTTGTGATAATTCCACTAGAGAGCAGTTGCCTTACGGTATTATTTCTCCATCGTATATGATGAGACTTCCCGTTGTACATGACGCTCCCTGCCCTACCTATTGCTTCTTAACTATCACAATGTATGAAAACAGGTCCCACAAGTTTGGGCCATAATGGAATATCTTCTAAGAAATTTCGGAGCCATTCAACTTCTTCACCAGCCTTATATAAGGCAATAATTCAGATTCCATTGTGGAGCGAGTGATACATGTCTGTTTGGATGATTTCCAAGAGACTGCTCCTCCACCAAGTGTAAACACATAACAACTTGTGGATTTTACTTCATTTGACTCGGTGATCCAATTTGCATTACCATGTCCTTCAATCACGACAGGATATTTATTATAATGCAAAGCATATTGTTGTGTATGTTTCAGATTACCCAACACACGTTTCATTGCCGTCCAGTGAGTTTGATTAGGATTACTAGTGAACCGACTCAGCTTGCTAATAGCACATGCTATATCTGGTCGTGTACAATTCATAATATACATCAAACTTCCCAACACTCTAGCATATTCCAATTGAGAGTCACTTTCACCTTCATTCTTTTGAAATGTAAAGCTTAAATCAATTGAAGTTTTTACATCGTTGAAATTCAAGTACTTGAACTTATCCAATACTCTTTAAATATAATGAGATTGAGATAATACTAGTCCCTGAGGAGTTTTGAGAATCATGATCCCTAAGATCAAATCAACAACTCCTAAGTCCTTCATATCAAACTTGCTGGATAGTATGCGCTTAGTAGCATTGATATCGTCAATACCTTTACTCATTATTAACATGCTATCAACATATAAACAAATAATGACTTCATGATTCCGAACATTTTTAATGTAAACACACTTATCACATTCGTTAATCTTGAATCCATTTGCCAACATTGTTTGGTCAAATTTAGCATGCCATTGTTTGGGTGTTTGCTTGAGCCCATAAACCGACTTCACAAGCCTGCACACTTTCTCTTCTTTACCAGGAACTGCAAACCCTTCAGGTTGTTCCATGTAAATTTCTTCCTCCAACTCTCCATTTAAGAAGGCTGTTTTTACATCCATTTGGTGGATTTTAAGATCATGCACTGCCGCTAGTGCTATTAACATCCTAATTGATGTTATCCTTGTTACTGGAGAGTATGTATCAAAGTAGTCCAAACCTTCTTTTTGTCTGTATCCTTTGACTACAAGTCTAGCCTTATATTTGTCAATAGTCCCATCGACTTTCATTTTCCTTTTAAAGATCCACTTTGATCATATATGTTTATTTCCTGGAGGAAGATCAACCAATTCCCAAGTATGGTTACTTAAAATTTATTCGATCTCACTATTGACTGCATCTTTCCAATATGTTGACTCAAACGAAGACATAACTGCTTCAAATGTTTGAGGCTCATTTTCAAGCAAGAATGCCAAAAAATCTGGTCCGAAAGAAGTGGATTTTTGTTGGCGATTACTACGCCCAGGATCCTCGTTAGGTAGTGTATTTTCAGTTGATTCTTCCCGTGGTCGTTTAGTTCTTTCACTTGTCGACTCACATTTAGTTTTATATGGATAAATGTGTTCAAAGAACTCAACGTTATCTGACTCAATTACCGTATTAACATGAATTTCAGGATTATCAAATTTGTGAACCAAAAACCGACATGCCTTACTGTTCACAACATATCCAATAAATGCACAATCCACTGTTTTGGGTCCAATTTTCACCCTTTTGGGTAAAGAAACCTTTACCTTTGCTAAACACCCCCACACTTTGAAGTATTTCAAGTTGGGTTTCATTCCTTTCCATAACACATATGGAATCGATTGCGTTTTACTACAGGGTACCCTATTGAGTATCTTGTTAGACGTAAGGATGGTTTCCCCCTATAGGTTTCGCGGTGAACCAGAACTAATTATCAAGGCATTCATCATTTCCTTTAATGTTCTGTTCTTCCATTCTGCCAAAACATTTGACTGTGGTATAAAGGGTGTAGTAGTTTGATGAATAATACCATATTACAAACATATGTCTGTAAAAGGAGATTCGTATTCTCCACCCCTATCACTTCGAATCATTTTTATCTTTAGATTCAATTGATTTTCCACTTCATTTTTGTATTGTTTAAATGCATCAATTGCTTCATCCTTACTATTAAGCAAATATACATAACAAAATCGAGTGCACTCATCAATAAAAGTTATACAATACTTTTTCCCACTGCGAGATGGTATTGACTTCATATCACATATATCTGTGTGAATTAAGTCTAAAGGTTTGAATTCCTGTCAACAAACTTATAAGGATGTTTAACAAACTTACATTCCACACAAATTTCACATTTCGATTTATCACATTTGAAATCAGAAAATACTTCTAAAGTAATCAATTTTCGCAAGGCTTTGTATTTTACATGTCCCAAACAGGCATGCTATAAATCATTTGACTCCAATAAGTAAACAGAAGCAAAATTCTTATTAATACTATCAACAACCATTACATTCAGTTTGAAGAGACCCTCAATGAGGTAGCCCTTTCATAAGAACATCTCATTCTTACTTATTACAACTTTGTCACTAACTAGGACACACTTAAACCAGTTCTTAAATAGTAGTGCAACAGAAAATAAATTCTTCCTAATAGTAGGAATGTGCAGAATGTTGTTCAAAGTCAACACCTTGCCGAATGTCATTTTCAACATTACTTTTCCAGTTTATGCAATCCTTGTTGTTGCTGTGTTCCCATGAACAAATCTTCATTGAACTCAGCAGGATTATATGTTGCAAAGTCTTCTTTTGCAGAGCAACTATGTCGAGTGACACTTGAGTCGAGAAACCACTCCTTGGGATTTCCAACTAAGTTGCACTCTGATATCATTGCACAGAGGTCATCTGCATCTTCCATCTCTTCCACGATGTTTGCTTGACTTTTGCCTTTGTCCTTGTCCTTTCTTAGAGCACGACAATCACAAGACTTGTGACCAGCCTTACCACAGTTGTAACAGTTGACCTTGAATTTCTTCTTGGCCTCTTCTGACTTCTGTCCTTTGGACTTCTTTCTCTTCTTGCCTATGGCAGGATCTTCTTCAACAATATTAACTCCTATTATTGTCAAATTCCCATGAGACTTCTTTTCGGCAGTCTTTTTATCTTCCTCAATCTTGAGCCGAATCACAAGATCTTTAAGCTTCATTTCCTTGCATTTTTGCTTTAAATAATTCTTGAAGTCATTTCGCGAAGGAGGTAACTTCTCAATCATTGCAGCCACTTGAGAAGCTTCATTAACTACCATATCCTCAGCAATCAGATCATGGAAAATAAGTTGAAGTTCCTGCACTTGTGATCCAACAATTTTACTATCTGACATTTTATAATCTAAAAACTTTGTGACCACAAACTTTTTCAAGCATGCATCTTCTGTGTTATATTTCTTCTCAAGTGCATTCCATTATTCTTTTGAAGTTGTCATTGGACTGTAGACATTATATAAGTCATCCTCTAAAGCACTAATTAACGTTTCAAAGACACTTCATCCAATTCTTAGTGTCAACGATCGCTAGTCACTATATAACCCAACTAAATGAGTTGGGATCGAATCCCACGGGGAGCGGTACATGTTTAAGATTCAATAGGAAAATGTGAACGTGGTCAAATCAGTCATAGGAATAGACATTATCGAAAAAAAATATAATTCAAATCAGGGGGTGACAAGAATGTCAAATAAAGGGGATTTTGGTTTTACTTATCAACTACTACAGTAGCAAATAACATAAAAATAACAATAATGAGACGGGTTCTTGGGATGTGATTCGATTATAGGCTAATGTAGACAAATGAGCAAATGCAACTATTAGAAAATAGCTAGATATTAGTGTGTAAGCTAGACTATAGAGGAGGTAAACTTTCTCTCGAACAATTTACCCCGAATCAAGTCAATTTCTCTCGAACATCGACAAGCATGCAAAATAAGAACAACCTATGCCTTAATCCATTCACTCTTTCGAGCTAAATATGTGGAAAAGGGTTTAGGATTCACTCTCTCGAGCTGAACCCATAACAACCCAATACCCATAGACCATCAATCAATAATCTTAGTTTTAAAACCTCTCTCTCGAGCAAGCCAAAAACACAAGGGTAGAACTGCATTTGCAACTACAATTCTTAAATTAAACCATAATTAATGATTGAACTCACTTCTAAATAATATTTAGACTAACAATTAGCAATACCCATAAACTAAATAGGCCCATAATCATATAATCACACCCCAAGAATTGGGGTTTTAGCTAGATATTATAAAAAGATAAAAATCATTACCAAACTGAGTCTCCATCAGCTGGGTAAGATTAATTTCATCTTTACAAAGGTCCAAATTGAAAAATCTCAAAGACCCACTTCCAATTTTTCAAAAGTGAAAAAACATCAATTCTTTAAAGCTAAGAAAACACTTGTCTCCTAGTTCAAAACTTAGAAAATTCTGAACACCGGCACTAACTGAATCAAAGATTAGATAAAAAGAGCTCAAACTAAATGATCAAAAGAACATTTATAGTCGCCAAAAATGTGTTGCGAAGACCCACTCGACAAAGTAAGTCGGGCTCGCCAATCCACTCGGTGATCCGCCCATTGGTCAATTCCATCGCTTTTCTACCTTGGCCTTCAGCATCCTCTAGGTCTATAACTTTGGGCGATCTAACACTGCATTGCGGAACCACTCGGCGATCTGCAGACTGCTCATTTCTCTTGCCAACTTGGTTGTTTCCTTCAGGGCTTGGTACACTAGACATTAGGCAGTCAAATGGCCACTCGGCGACTCGCCAAATGGACTTGGCGATAACCAGGCTCTCTTTTGTTCCTTTTTTTAGCTCGCTTTGTTCCTTTTTTCAACTTAGTGTCCTTGGTTTGCTCCTTAATCCAAAATCCTGAAAATCAAGGATTTTACATTAGTTATTGGCACAAAATAAGCATTTGAGGACACTAAAACTATACAAATAAAGCCCTAAATGAGTCCAAATCTTGGACTCATCAAGCACTCAGAATGTAGCCCTTACATAGGAAGTATGCCTATTTCCATGCTTCAATAACCATGAACTTTTCTCTGCCTGACATATCAGCAGCAGGCACATGAGTTTTTTCATTGGTAAATTTCTGTAGACCAAGAGTGGTAAGCCAGAAAAATACCCGTTGCTGCCATCCTTTGAAATTCATACCAGAGAATTTTCCTGGTTTCTCTGCTAGTGGTACAACAGTTCGAATTGGTGCAACAATAGTCACCATAACATTATCATTTTCCATTTTTGATAAACAAAAATCGATACAAATGACTCAGTAAGCAATAATTTATATTGCAAATTTAATATGAGTACCACGAAGGTTTTGGTCTCCACTAGAAACATAGATTAACAAATAAATATTTTCCTTAAGATTGTTAGGCAATCTGTGTTTAAAAATAGTACTACTGATTACAAGAAACATTGCGGAAACACTAAGTTACAAAAGTTTAAATCAAGTAGTGAAAAAAAGAAATTAATTAACACAAACTAAAATCTGTAAAACGTACTATAATTTGTAATGAATGGAAAGAAGATCAAGCCCATTGAATGCACAGTGTCCCCTTAAGAAAATTATTCCTCTCTAGTATCCGAGGTTTGAATTGAAATATATCCTCCCAGGATAGAATGATCTCAATCACTAGTGTATTGATACCAAAAACTCTGGTGTCAGTGAGCCACGCAACGGCAGTAAAGTATACGATTAAGTTTTGTGCAGAAGAAGAAGAAGAATTCAAAAATTTCGTAAGTAAAAATATAAGGAATCAAAGGTATTTATAGGCAAAAGGAACTGGTTTCGAAAGGTTGCAACCTTCTAGAAACCACACAACCATTTATGAAAGTTTGCAACCTTTCAAACGGTCATGGCTGTTCCTGAAAGTTGCAGCCTTTCAGAATAGTCATTTCCAACAGTGGGAAATTCAATAAAATGGGAAAGTGAACGTTTCGGTTAATTAACAAAATAATTGAAAAACAAAAGTTGTCCAAAAAATAATCTCTCGATCATTTTCCAATGTCGAAGCCAAAGACTAGTGACGACGACGCGAGGGAGGTCCCTCTTTCCAACTCTTTTAGCAACTAGTAGAAGTGTTTCTATATTTAAAAACTTCACTTTTTCTTTCCACCACCAATGAGGGAGAAATGCCTTTTCTTAAAGCATAAGAGAATCTTTTTCAATTCCTCTTTTGGTCTTCCCTCCATTTTCCATTAACTCTTGCTATACTAAACACATAGTTGAGTAACATAATCAATGAGTTTTTAATCAACTAATTGATTTATTTAACTAACTAATGGACAATGTAACAGTGTTAACCAACTAATGAACAATGTTAACTAACTATTAACTAACTGATAATTTGAACAAGATGCTCATTATAGCAACCTTCGAGCAAGTATTTAAGTTTGATTTTTCCTATTCTTATGTCATAAGTTTCAAAATATTGTTCCAAAGCCCTAGAGGGGGGAGGGGGTGCGGGGGGTGAGAGGGCAATTTTCTCAAGGTTTGAGTGAAAATTCTTTTTTGAGGTAAGTTTTTTCATGAACTTCTTCGTCCATTAATCCGTTAATACCTTTGAATCATTAGAGCTACGGTTAATGGTGAAATTATGGGTTAGAATCCTAGAAAATTTTGGGAAAAACCTCTAAGTATGTATTATATCACTTAGAATTATTTCTTGTTTGTAAACTAATGATTCCTAACATTAAATTTCTGTTCTAAAATATGTATGTGATGGTTAGAAATTTTGGATTTAATAAAGATGAGATTTTCAATAGAAAAATTGCTTTAAAAGGGATAACTAAGGTAGAAAATCCGTTAATTTTGATAATTGGAGTATGGTAGAATTAATTGGTGAGGGTAATGATATAGACTATGAATAAGGGTATAAATAGTGGCTTTAAATTCTCAGAGCATTTATTTGAAGAGTAAATGGTTAGCCACTCTTAAAATTGCTTATTTACTAGATATTAAACATTATGAGGCATGAAAGAGAGGAAATAACATCTATGGAGTAACTTTCTTGTTTCAAGATCTTCGATTGAGGTAGGCAATGACATGCTATATGATAGACTTAATTATCAACACATAGATACATCGTAGACTTGATAGAGACAACATGATTAGTATAAGTTTTATCATCATATTTATTTTATATATCCTCTACAACCTACAAAACATAACTTTCCTATAAATCTTATAGCCATATCAATAGTAAAATCTCCAAAAGTTCTTTCATATTCCATATGAATTTGACCATAACATAGTTGAGTTACTATTATTACAAATAACCGTGTTAAATCATCTAGCGGTGTATATTAAGCGTATTAAGTGTTAACATTATCACAGGGAATACAATGACATCTTTATACTATCAGTTTCTACTTGATTACTCATTCTATTCCATTACCATTTTATTTGTTTTGTTTGTAAGTTGGGTAACACAGAGGAACCTGACAAATAAATAATTGTTGAAAAACTCTACAAGTTGTTGTAACATTTCGAAAATTGGAAGTTGAGATTGGAAAGGAAAAGTTTCATTTTTGGCACTGATACAGTGATCCATGAGTCTGACCTACAGACAATAGAAAGTCCTACGAGACCGTAGGAAGGAAGTCGTAGGTCATGGTTTGAGATTTGAAATATGTAGAGTCTAGTAAGTTGACCTACGAAAGAACAGTACGGATCATAGGGTAGTCTATAGGCGGTAGGAAGTGCCCATATGGTGATCCCGAGAATTGATTTGAGACCTCAGGACTACGAAAGGAGTTGACGAGTCATGATATGTTTTATGGATCGTTGGAGGGGTTTATAGGAGTGATCCAAACTTGGTGGAATTCTGGACTTAAACTTGGATTCTATGGATTGGCCATATGAGTCGTAGAAAAGACTATATGACCCGTAGGAATGTTCGTTGAAGTTGCCCAGGACTTTGAGTCCTAGTAAATGATTCTACGATTGACCATCGCTCGAAGTCATAGGGTGTTTCAATTTTTTTTAATTAATGGTGTTTTGGTATTTTCCTACTAATTAACTCCTAAACTATGTCGTTTTGACCCTATAACTACCTCTATAACTGTTTTACTCCTAATAGTAAGTCAAAATCCTCACATTCACTCAGTTCTCCCAAAATCTCTCAAGTCCTCTACTCCAAATTCATTCGAGAGCTCTCAAGGTGTAAGCTATAGTTTCAAGCTTCAAGGTCTCATTCTCCTTGCATTCTTAGGGTTTAGAAAAATCGTAGTATGTCTAACAAGCCGCATCAAGTAGAGTCTTGTTCATAAGTGCTGAATGCGCCACATTCATGAATAGGAGGCAACAAGGCGTTTAGAAAACTTCACCTCTTTCACTACTCTATAGTCGTGCCCTAGAGTTTATCTTTATAAATGTCTTTCTCCTAACTATTGTTCGATGCTTTCAAGATATGCCTCCTCTACGAGCTAACGCAAGAAAGAATGTGGAGCCTGACGTTCCTCAAGTGCTAGTCTACCCCTTAGCCGCACAAGTGACTCATGCCAATTTCGTGCCACTTTTCAAGTATTGGCTTAAGCTATGGTGGCTTAAGCTAATAGGGAGACCATTGTTCCCATGAACCTAAATATGGGTATGGTGGCGATAAAGGTGAAGGGACTTCACTAGGATGAACCCCGGAGTTTCATCGGTCAAAAGTTGATGAGGATCCTCAAGAGTTTGTTGATGATAGTTATAAGATAGTGGAAATTATGGGAGTATCAACTGTGGAAATGGAGAAATTGGCCACTTATCAACTTAATGGTGTTACTTAAGTTTGGTTCAACCAATGGTAGGAAGAGAGGGCTATTAATTAGGAGAAATTCAAAGGGGCTTTTCTTGATCGTTTCTCTCCTCTTTAGGTGAGAAAGACAAAGGTTCTTGAGTTCATTAATATTCGTCAAGGAAATATGAGTGTGAAGGAGTATGCTTGAAGTTTACTCAATTATCTAAGGGCCTGTTTGTCCATGCGTTATGAAATCATGATATGGATTCATGATATGATATCATAATATTAAATCGTGAGATGAAGTTGAAGTTTTGTCTGGACATGCGATATGGAATTTTTGTGTTGTATATTTTCTCATAAACATAAGAATCCCATAAGTTGCAAAACTATTAAAATAGCCCCAATTGTTTATTCAATCTTATCAAATAAACAAAAACTTATAAAATCGCATAATTAATTATTACAAATCTATTTGTTCTCCGTTTAATTAACTATTTCATCTTACTTTAATTGATCAAACTTTAGTTCATAAAAAATATTGAACTGAATTTGTAGTGTACTAGTATTTAATATAATCCTCCTACATAGTACAAACAATCTTCTCATGTTGAACCTGTATTTCTTGATCATAAGATCGAGAAGACGAGCCAACATTGTTACTTTGAGCCATTTGTTGGTCAATATCATTCACAACTATATTTTCATGCTCATAGACCATAAACATTTCATCACTCCTTTGGTATTCTCGCAAACAATTATGTAACACCGTAAAAGTTATGACAATTTTCACTTGTGTAATCATATGGTTCATGCCTTGTCTCACTTGTGTGCAATTACTCATTTTCAGTGCATTAATTTCGTGCTAAAATCAAACATATTGGAAGTAGTGATTATCAAACAGACTTCACCAATTTTGTCCTTTTTCATATTAAATTGCTTTAAACATTTTCATATGTAGCTGAAAGAGAAGTTTTTTTATTATGAAAAACCAAAAAGGTATTACTCCCTCCGGTCCTTATTTATATTCACCTACTCAATTCCTACTTTGTCATTTATATTCACCAAATTTAAAGAAATAATTTTTTTTTGTGTTGGTGAGAATAATAAATTTTAAAAGTAATGATGTGATTATTAATTTTATTTACATATGAAATAAATGGTTAGTAGATATAAATGTGGGGTTGATTCAACAAAATATAAACTTGTGGGTCAACTTTTGTATTTAAAAAATTTCAAATCATGATATGGATTTTCCAAATCATGATTTTTGGAGAATATGGTATTCCATCTCATGATATGAAATTATGAGATGGAATCAGCGTGAAATCGCATGTCTAAATGTTGATTCCATCTCACGATTCCATATCGTGACATGATTTCGCATGGCCAAACATCTACTAAGTATGCTCCAATTTTGGTTGCTGACTCTAGGTCAAAGATGAGTAAGTTTGTATCGAGTGTGTCCGAGATGGTGATCAAAGAGTGCCATACCTCCATGTTGATTAAGGAAATGGATATCTTTTGTTTGATGATACATGCCCAACAAATTAAAGAGGAAAAGCTAAAATAGAAGTCTAGGGAGTCAAAGAGGGCAAGAACCAGTGATGGTGACTTTTCTCATTCTAGGACTGGTGACATGGTCATCTTTAATTAAATTCCAGTAAAAGTTTTTTGGTCAAGGTTCTTCAAATGCTCTGGTTCCAAGTTCAACAAATATAGTTTGTCTAACCCTAAGCCTCAAGGAGGTGGTGGTAGAGGATATTGTATTCTCGTTTGTAAAAAGTATGATAAGAGTCACACGGCAAAATGTTTAGCCGATATAGATGATTGGTTTGGTTGTTAGAAGTGTTGTCACAAGGTGAGAGATTGTACATTGCTTGCTACTAAGGGAAGGGATGGTAGGCAAGCCTAGCCTAGTAGTTCTGGTTCGGGTGCTCCTAGTCAGAATAGTTTTCATGCTCTTCAGATTCGACATGATCATGAGGGTTCTCCAGATGTTGTGACCGGTATGTTGAAAATATTTCATTTTGATGTGTATTCTTTGCTTGATCCAATGCTTCATTGTTACTTGTTACTCCTTATGTGGCCATGAGATTCAGTATTGGTCTTGAGATCCTTTCTAACCCCTTTTTAGTCTCTACTCATGTGGATATTTTTATTGTTGCTAAGAGAGTTTATAGAAATTTCCCTATTTTTGTTTCTCATAGAGTCACTCATGTTACTATTATAGAGCTTGATATGCTAGATTTTGATGTTATTATTTGGATGGATTGACTTCATTCTTGTTACGCTTCTGGACCCGATTGGTCATATTTTAGGATCCAAACGAAGCTATCTTAAAATGGAAATGGGGAAATTGCACGCCTAAGTGTCAGTTTGTATATTGCCTAAAGTCTAGGAAAATAATTTAAAAAGGTTGCTTTTATTATCTTGTTCAGGCTAAGGATATGGATTCCAAACCCCTACTCTTGAATAGTTCTGATTGTAAATGACTTTTCTTGATGATCTTCCGATATTCCTCCCAAAAGGGAAACAAATTTTGATATTGATCTACTCCCAGATACATAACCTATCTCTATTCCTCTTTACCGTATAACCCCGACAGAACTTATGGAATTATAGGAACAATTGAAAGACTTGTTGGATAAGGGTTTCATTAGATCAAGTATCTCACTATGGGGTGCTTCAGTGTTGTTTGTTCGAAATAAGGATGGTTCCTTTAGAATGTGTATTGACTACCGACAATTGAATAAGGTTATCATAAAGAATAAGTGTCCTATTCCAAGGATTAATGATTTTTTTGATCAAATCCAAGGTGTGAGTTTCTTCTCCAAGTTTGACCTTCAGTCGATTTATTATCAACGAAGGGTAAATAAAGATGACATTTTGAAAATGGATTTTCGCACTCGTATAGTCATTATGAGTTTTTGGTAATGAATTTTTGTTTGACTATACCCCAGTTGTGCTCATGGACATGATGAGTAGGGTCTTCAAGCAATATCTTGACATGTTCCTGATTGTGTTCATCATCGATATTTTGATTTACTCTCGGAGTTAGGATAAGCATGCTGAGCATTTAAGGATGGTGTTACAGATTCTCAAGGATCGAGAATTGTATGTTAAGTTTAGCAAATGTGAGTTTTTATTGAGGTTCATTGCTTTTCTTGGTCATATTGTCTCTAGTGAAGGTATATAAGTTGATCCTAAGAAGACCGAGGCGGTTAAGAGTTGGACTAGACCTTTGTCCCTTTCATATATACAAAATTTCTTGGGTTTGATCAGTTATTATAGAAGATTCATCGAAGGATTTTCCTCTATTGGTTCGCCTTTGATGACGTTAACTCAAAAGAAGGTGAAGTTTCTATGGTCGGAAGCTTGCAAGAAAACTTTCCAAGAGTTGAAGGATAAACTCACTTCTGCCCCTATTTTGACATTATCGGAAAGATCATACGATTTTATGGTTTATTGTGATGCTTCTTGTATTGGTTTTGGTTGTGTTTTAATGCAACATGGGAAACTCATCGCTTGTGCTTCAAGGAAATTAAAGGTGCATGAAATCAATTATTTGACTCATAATTTAGAGTTAGAGGTGTTCATGTGAATGTGTTTACCGACCACAAGAGCTTGAAGTAAATGTTCACTCAAAAGGACTTGAATCTTGCCAAAAAATGACTCGAGTTATTAAAAGATCTAGTTCATGATGTTCATAGATTGACTTGATTGGGTATTCGATTAGTTGATTCCATTGAGAGTAGGGTGATAGTTCAAAATGGTTCAAAATAATCTCCTATATCGGATGTGAAGGCCAAGCAAAATCTTGATCCAGCATTGGTTGATTTGTAGAAGTCAGTTTTCAAAAAAGCCATTGAGGCTTTCTCCCAAGGAGAAGATGGTATCCTTTGATACCAAGGTCAGTTATGTGTTCTGAAGGTTGATGAGTTGATAAATCATATTTTTATAGAAGCTTATAGTTCTTGATATTCTATTCACTCTGGAGCCACCAAGATGTACTGCAATTTATAGGAGGTCTATTGGTGGAGTGGGATAAAGAAAGATATTGCAGAATTTGTGGCTAAGTGTCCTAATTTTCAACAAGTGAAAGTTGAGTATCAAAACTCCAGTGGTTTTGCTCATGGTATTAGCATTCTTGCGGGGAAGTGGGAAGATTTGAATATGAACTTTATTACGGGTTTTCCTCATACCCGTCATTAGTTTAGTTCGATTTGGGTCATTGTGGACCTAATGACTAAGTTAGCTCACTTTATTCCTATAAAGACTTCATTTTCATCCGAAGAGTATGGCAATATTTATATCCGCGAAATGGTAAGTTTTCTTGGAGTTCCCTTGTCCTTTATCTCCAATCATGGTACTCAGTTTACGTCTCAGTTTTGGAAGTCGTTCCAAAAAGGTTTTGGTACTCAAGTGAAACTTAGCATGACTTTTCATCCTCAGACAAATGAGCAAGTCGAGCGTACTATCCAAACTTTGGAAGATATGTTGAGAACTTGCGTGATTGACTTCAAGGGTAAATAGGATGTTAATTTGACTTTGATCGAGTTTGCTTATAATATTAGTTATCACTCAAGTATCCAAATAGCTCCACTTCAGGCTCTTTATGGTAGGAGATGTAGGTATCCTATTGGTTAGTTTGACTTTGGTGAGGTTTCTTTGCCAGGGCCCGAGTTGGTGCATGAATCTATGGAAAAGGTTTAACTTATTTGATAAAGGTTGAAAATGACTCAAAGGCGACAAAAGTCTTATGTCGACGTTAGAAAAAGAGTGCTTTAATTTGATGTCGATGAATGAGTTCACTTAAAAATTTCACCTAAGAAGGGTGTAATGCGATTCAGAAAAAAAATGGAAGATATATGTGCCCATATTAGATTTTGGGGCGTATTAGAATAATTGCTTATTAGTTAGATTTACCTACTGACTTAGCATCGGTACATCCGATATTCTATGTCTCTTTGTTGAAAAAGTGTGTTGGGGATCTGATGTCAATAGTTCCATTGAAAAGTTTGGATGTTAAGGGAAGTCTTTCTTATGAAGAAGCTATAGTTGAAATTTTAGACTGTCAAGTTCGAAAGTTGAGAAATAAAGAAGGTTCTTCAATGAATGTTCTTTGGAGGAATCAATTAGTTGAGGGAGCTACTTGGGAAGTCGAAGCTGATATGATGTCCAAGTATCCTCATTTCTTTCCCTCCGCTCCTATTCTAGCTTGAGGTATTAGTTCCTCATGGTTCCTTCTTTTAGATTCATGCATTTTAGTCATTCTCATGTTTCCATATTCATGGATGTTAATGAAAACTTTATTTTGATGTTATGATTTATCTTGGAGTGATTTCTCCTTGTTTATGTTGGGTTGTTAGTTTCTCTCTGTTCTCTATTCATGTTAGCTTGAATCGCATTCAAGGATGAATGTTATCAAGGGGAGATGTAACACCTCAAAAATTAGATGTTAATATGGGAAAAGAAAAGATTCATTTTTGACACTGATGCAGTGATCTACGAGTCTGACCTATGGACTGTAGGAAGGAAGTCGTAGGTCTTGGTTTGAGATTTGGAAAATGTCAATTCTAGTAAGTTGACCTACGAAAGAACATGATAGATGTAGGGTACTCTACGGGCCATAGGAAGTGCCTATTGGGTGATTCAGAGAATTTATTTGAGACCTCAAGTCTACTAAAGGAGTTGACGAGTCGTGATATGTTCTATGGACCGAAGGAGGGTTTGTAAGAGTGATCCATACTTGGTGGAATTTTGGACTTAAACTTGGGTTCTACGGATTGGCCCTATGAGCCGTAGAAATGACTATGACTCGTAGGAAGGTTTCATTGAAGTTGCCCAGGATTTTGAGTCCCAGTAAATAATTCTATAACTGACCAGTACGGTCCGTAGAAGTTCAAATTCGTAAGGTCTCCCGACATTTTTTGTTTAAGGATATTTTGGTCTTTTCCTACCCAATTAACCACTATACTATGTTGTTTTAGACCTATAACTACCCCTATAAGAATGTTTAATCCTAAGACTAAGTTAAAATCCTCTCATTCACTTAATTCTCCAAAAATATCTCAAGTCTTCTTCTCCAAATTCTCTCAAGATCTCCCAAGGTTGAAGCTAGAGTTTCAAGCTTCAAGGTCTCATTTTCCTTGCATTCTCAAGGCTTTGATGATCAAGGTATGTGAGAATTTACCAATGGATCCCTTTCATCCATTGGGTTCCAAAAGAATCTTAATCTCCTAAATTGATTTCACCCAGATCCATTAGGGTTTCATGCAAATCTCCATGGGTTCATTCTATTATTATTCAATTTTTTATATTCAACCTATTATGCATGATTTGATTAAACTACATGACTTTCAATTGATTTCGTATGGACCCATGCCTATGCCTCTTTCATGAATGAACTTAAATTATGATCAATGCTTATAAACTTATGAATTATGATTTATGAAATCTATGCATGTTTTTATGAAAAAGGATTATATATGAATAAATGATGCTTTTGAGATGAGTACCAAAGATTTGTGAAAGATTTTCCCACATATGAATGAAATCATGATTTAGATGCTTAAAAAGGAAGTGTCTACTATGAGTCAGTTTATGAATTCATGATTTTAATGGAGCTACTCTATTATGAACTTATGATTGGATTGGTACTCTTAATTGTGCCTTTCCAAGTATTTCGATATGATTATAATTTTATCTTTTCTGTTGGGATTTACTGAGCACTTAGGGGACCTTGAGATGGAGACTCTCCCATTAGTATAGGCCGGGTGTCTAGAAGCAATCTCATTATCCCTTAACTACGTGCCCCTGTAGAATTGTCTTAAATGACCTAAGCTAGTGGATCCACTTTAACAAAGAATGAACGTGACGAAGCTCTACCTTTTCAAGTAGATTCCCCTTTCTGGTGTGAGGGTCATGCTGGATTCCATGTTATAGATCATATGGTGTGATTTTTGGTTAACGGTAAATATCCCACAAATGAACTATATTTACTTCAAAGGTTTTATGAAAGCGTCTATAATGGTTTTAAGTCTGCATTGACCTTGCTTATGATTCATGGATTCTTTTAATGGCTTGTACTACGTTTTACTTGGTCATGCATATAATGATTAAAGTTCCTCATATTATCATGTTTATGTTTTTATGTATTTCTCCATACTTAGTACATTCACCATACTAATGCATATTTGTTCCTATATTGTCTTATAATACAGGGTCCGACGCTTCTCCTCTCACTCATGGCTAGCTTGAATTGCTCTACTAGTACCTTAGATTGGTGAGTCATCCTCATGCTTAGAGGACAAGAGCATTGATTATTTATTTCTTTTATTGTCTTTTCGTTTTAGACTTATACATGGTGCATGGGTTACGTTCCAACTACTTTTATGATGTTAGAAAGGCTATGTTAGACACAATTTAATATTATTCATTTATGTTCAGATTCCTTTTATGATACGAGACTTATGTTGCATATTATCTCTCTTGTTACATTTCTTTTACGTCATGCTTATGTCAAGTGACTTATTTAGTGTCTCTCAAGATCCTATTCTCCATGTCACGTTAGGGTGTACTTTGGGACATGACAGTTGTAGATGATATCTGTTGAATTATTTACCAAGTTTTTGAAGTGTGAATTTTGGCTTGAATCTGTGATATTTTTAGGTTACATTGTGTCAGGCGAAGGTATTGAGTTATCACTCAGAAAATTGATACGGTGCGAAATTGTCAAAGACCAACATCCCTAATTAACATCAAGAGTTTCTTGGGTTTGGTGGGTTACTACATAAGGTTCATCAAGGGGTTCTCATCCATTTCATCTTCGTTAAGTAAGTTGACTCAGAAGAAGGCTAAGTTTCAATGGTCTAAGGTTTGCAAGTAAAGCTTTCAAGAATTTAAGACAGATTGGCTACAACTCCAATATTAACCATATCGAAGGGTACATAATGGTTTATTGTCTATTGTGATGCGTCTAGAGTTGGTCTTGGTTGTGCATTGATGCACAATGGTCAATTCATAGCTTATGCCTCTAGATAACTTAAAATCCGTGAGATAAATTATCTGACTCACGATCTCGAGTTGTCGGCAGTAGTGTTTGCTCTTATTATATGGCATCGCTATCTCTATGGCTTGCATGTGGATGTGTTCAGTGACCACAAGATCCTTGAATATATTTTTAGACAGAAAGAGCTTAATCTTAGGTGGAGGAAGTGGCTAGAGTTACTTAAGGATTATGACATGAGTATTCTCTATCACCCAGGTAAGGCTAATGTTGTTGTTGATGCCCTCACCATGTTATCCATGGGAAGTATTGCTCATGTTGATGAAGGAAAAAAGAGTTGGCAAATGAGGTGTACATACTTCCATGTTTGAGAGTTTGTTTGCTGGACTCTAGTGAGGGTGGTGTAGTTGTACTGAATGGGGCTGAGTCATCCTTGGTGGTGGAAGTGAAAGTGAAAGTGAAGCAAGACAGAGACCCCATCCTACTTGAGTTAAAGGCAACTGTTCATAAGTAGAAGGTGATGACTTTTGAACAAGGGGAGATGGTGTATTGAGGTATCAAGGTAGGTTATGTGTTCCAAAAGTTGATGATCTCCAAGGAAGGATCATGGCAAAATCCCACAGTTCCAAGTATTCGATTCATTCAGGTTCTAAAAATATGTACCACACCTTGAGGGAAGTCTATTGGCGGACTGGTATGAAGAAGTGTATTACAGATTATATTGCTAAATGTCCAAATTACCAAAAAATAAAGGTTGAGCACCAGATACCATATGGTGTGGATTATAACATAGCTCTTTTGAAATGAAAGTGGGAGATGATTAATATGGGTTTCATTACTATCTTACCACGATCTCATAGATAGCATGACTCGATTGAGTTATTGTAGATAAGATGATTAAATCAACCAATTTCTTGCAAGTAAAGAATACAAATTTAGTACAGGACTATGCCAGATTTTACATCCGTGAGGTAGCCTAACTTCATGGAGTTCCATTGTCCATTATTTCAGATAGGGGTGCTTAATTCACCGCCCAATTTTAGAAGTCGTTTCAGAAATGTTTAGGTTCGAAGGTAAATCGTAGTGCTGTTTTTCATCCTAAGATAGATAGTCAAGTAAAGCGCAAAATTTAGACCCTAGAGGATATGTTGAGAGATTGTTTCATTTCTTTCAAGGGTAATCTCCTAAATTGATTTCACCAAATTCCATTAGGGTTTCATGAAAATCTCCATGGGTTCTATCTATTATGATTTAATTGTTTATATTCAACCCTAATATACATGATTTGCTTAAACTACATGACTTTCAATTGATTTCATATGGACCCATACCTATTTCATGAACTTAAATTATGATCAATGCGTGCTTATGAACGTATTAATTATGATTTATGAAATTTATGCATCTTTTATGAAAAAGGATGATGTAAGAATAAATAATTCTTTTGAGATGAGTATCAAAGATTTGTAAAAATTTTTCTCACATATGAATGAAATCATGATTCAGATGCTTAAAAAGGAAGTATCTACTATGAATAAGTTTATGAAATCATGATTTGAAAGTCGCTACTCTAATATGAACTTATGATTGAATTGGTAGTCTTAATTGTGCCTTTCCAATATTTTGATATGAATATGATTATGTCTTTTTCGTTGGGATTTACTTAGCACCGAGGGGACCTTGAGATAGAGGCTTTCCCGTTAGTAGAGGTCGGGTCTCTAGAACTCTTAAATACTTGCCCCCGTAGGATTGTCTTAAATGGCCTAAGCTAGTGGATCCACTTTAGCAAAGAATGAATGTGACAGAGTTCTACCTTGGCATGTAGATTCCCTTTTTTGGTGTGACAGTCATGCCGGATTCCATGTTATAACTCACATGCATGGTCTTATTTTCGGTTAGCGATAAATATCCCACAAATGAACTTTGTTTACTTCAATGTTTTTTTGAAAGCTTCCACTAATACCTTTGATTGTTGAGGCGTCCTGATGCTTAGATGACAAGACCATTGATGCTTTATTTCTTTTATTGTCTTTTCATTTCAGAGTTGTACGTGGTGTATAAGTTACGTTCCAACCACTCTTATGATGTTAGAAAGGCTATGTCAGACATGGTTTAATATTCTTCACTTATGTTCAGATTCCTTTTATAGTATGAGACTTATGTTGCATATTATCTCTCTCGTTGTATTTCTTTTACGTCATGCTTATGTCAAGTTGCTTGTTTAGGGTCTCTTAAAATTCTATTCTCCATGTCATGTCTAGGGTGTACTTTTGGTCGTGACAGTTGTAGAAGTTATGTGTGTAATCCAGGTTGATATAATTATACAGTGATGAAGTCTTACAACACTAAGTTACAAAAGTGGTGGTGAGTATCAACCGTGCCCTCTATAGAATCCTCAAAGTTGAGGGATTATATTGCAACTCCACTGAAGATGGCCTTCATCAGTAGCTAATTAAGGAACTTCCTAAGAGTGTGTTCCTCACTAATATTTCAGATGAAACTATAAGGCTACAAATCTTCAAATACTCGCTTACTGGAGAGGCAAGAATATGGTACATGAGCATACTTTCAAACTCCATTGCTATGTGGGTTTGATAGGTTAATGTGTTATGTAATAAATGGTGCTCAATGAGAAAAAAAATAGTAAATCAAGAACAACATTTTTTACTTTTAAAAAAAAAACACAAGGTGAATACTTATCAAACACATAGGGGAGGTTTATACTATTGCTACTTATACCTAGACTTCACAAGGTGAAATACTTGAAATATTCTTCCTTGTCCTAGATCAAGTCAACTAAGCTATAGTCAATGTTGTGACATGAAGAAAAATTATGGATAACACTTTCACCACGACCATCAAGTTTGTCACGACCCGAGCCTACACACTGGACATGGTCGGCACTCGAGAACCATTTCTGGTCCCCAAGTGAACCCTCATCCTAGCTGACTACAAGCGAAAGACTAAATCAAGCATACAAAGCTAAAGACTGAATAAAAATTCATGAAACTCAATTAAAAAGTTTTAACTCAAATGAATAACTCTGAATAAAAAGAACTTATTCAACTCGCCATAAATAGGGAACTTAAGCCTTTAAAACATTTAACAAACTAAATGAACAAACTTCTGAAACTCTACTGTCTATCTATAAAGCTTCTAAATGACAAAGATGGAAGTTGGGACAAGACCTACGACATCCTAACAACTAATATAACTGAAAATACAAGTTGAACCCTACGCAAGCAAGGAGGCTCACCATAGCTAACTCAAACTCCATGTGGTATCAACGAAGCTCCTGTTGATGATCCAAAAGACCTTTATCTGCTTCATGAAATGATACAGGCCAAATGGCTCAGTACGTAAAATGTACGAGCATGTAAGGGAAATTCTAAAGCATAAATATAGGCTTGAACATGACAAAAAGGAAACATACTTACCTTTTTTCAACTCACTCAACTCAAAGAAACATGGTTCTACTCGACTCAGAGAAAATAAGACACAACTCAATACGGAGATATTCAACTCAGTGAAAGAAGGAACAACTCAATAATAAGATACTCGACTCTAGATACTAAACTCTGGATACTCAATTCAATATAAAACAACAATAAAAGATGCAATATATGGAAAGCTTTTAAAATAGTAGAAAACAACTCAATTTATTTTAGAATACAATAATAATTCAGTTTGTATGCAAGGATACAAAATAACTCTCTTTGTATATGAAAATACAAAATAAACTCTATGTATGTAAGAATACAAAATATCTCTGTGGGAATTTCTCTAATCGACAACCATCACTATGAGTTATGTGATGATACAACTTCTTGCCCCTGCTGCCAGAAGTGTCCTGTAACACCTCGTATCCTAGACAAACCATATTGCAAATTTTAGAAGCTACAGGTGCCACCGACGGGCACCACATACGGACAGTAGGGTGACCCACGATCCGTGCTGGTGGTCCGTGGATGATCACCTGCAGCCCTCCCCAGAAAATTCCCAAAAGTTTGGCTAAGTGTCGACTTACGCCGGGACCTATGGACCGTAGGTTAGGCCATGGACCATGGTCTATGGTCGTGGTTCAGCCCCCAGCTTCAATCCTAGAACTTCCCAGAAAAATCTTCTAAGTCCAGACCTACACCAGGATCTACAGACCATAGGTCAGACCAGGGTCTGTGGTCTAGGGCCGTAGGTTAGACCCTCAGATCTCAGCCTGAGTTGTCGAACGACGGCCGACCATCACGGACCATCGATCGATCCATGGTTCGTGGGTTTGTTCCGTCAGTGACACCGACAACTTTTAAGTCAGGGGTCATTTGGTCTTTTCCTTATGCTTTGGACCCCTAAACTACGACATTTAATCCCTAAACTACGTAGTTTTGGTCAATATTAGCCTAGTAAACTAATTAGAACCTACCCTAGTCTCTTCATTCTCAAAATAATCGATCAAAATAGAGAAATATAGGGGAAGAAGTCGACCAACCCTAGTTCTAAGAACGCAGTAGGTTTTCATCAGTTCTAGCCCCAAAATCAAAAGATTTCTCTATGGAATTTGTCACCAGGTATGTGAGATTTTACTAGTGGGTTCCTTTCGCCCATTAGGTCCCTAGAATTTAGTCAGATCCTTGATTCCCTTAATATTATCTAGACCTAGGGTTTCTAGAATTTTAGTAGATCATTACAATTTAGTTACATTAATGTTCCTAATCAGATTATCATGATGTTAGTATGGTTTAGTATAATTCCTTCATAAATTCAAAACCCTAGCTATGTAGTTCTTTAAGTTCATGAATTACACATGCTAGGTAAGTTTATTCAGTTATACATGCTCCAGTTATAAATGTTTCATTATCAGTACATTAATGTTGCATTTTTAGTTAGCATGTTAGTATTTGAGCTATCTAGAATTACTTCATTTCATTTATAAATTGCTAATTACATAATCAGTTGGGAGTAGACTTAATGCTAGTGGACTTGGGTCAGTCACCCGCAAGTCCCAGAACTATGTGCCCCGTAGGTTGTAAGTCCCCTCTGTGGGCAGCATTTTATTGATCACGCCAGTCATGCCTTTATACCTCTAGCAGGGTATATTCGGTCCTCTCGATGGGGCATATACATCAGACTCGAAATTTAGCTCATATGATTTTATGTCGGTTATTAGTAGCTCCCACAATTCAATCAAATTCTATTGCATTGACCTTGTTATCAGTACAGTCAGTATTCAGTCTCAGCATGTTATAAACTTGGTCATTGCATTCAGTTAGCTTATGTTCAGTATTTTAGTATCCCTATCTTGTTCAGATTATATCATTGCTTTATTGCTTTATTCAGTTATATTGTTATTCAGCTTTACTCAATCATGTATGCTCAGTACCTTTCAAGTACTGACGCATACTCTGCGCTACATCTTTTCATGATGTAGGTTCAGGTCCTCAGCTTCCAGATCACACATAGATCGATTCTCGATCTCCAGTTTAGCAGCATCGATGGTGAGTCCTCATTTCTCGAGGACATCAGACATTTTTCCCTTACTTTTAGTCTTTAGTTTCAGTATTTGCTAGATCTAGATGGGGCATGTCCCATCATTTATAGTCAGTAGAGGCTTTATTTCAAACATAGTTAGAATCAACTTTAGTGTTTGAGTTTGACTTTTCAGTTGTTGTTAAACTCTCAGTTATCATATATTCAGACAGTATATGGGTATTCCCCATCATTTCAGTTTAATTCATGATTTAGCCTCCGCATTAGATATATATTTCAGTATTTTTTAAGTATGCTTATGATATGCCAGCTCAGGGTTAGCTTGGGGTCACTTGTGTCCTAGGTCCCGTGTTCTCATCTTGGGGTTAGCTTTGAGGTATGACAAACTTGGTATCAGAGCGTTAGGTTCAAGAGTCCTAGGATGTCTAAAAAGCCGCACTATGTAGAGTCTTTTTCATGGGTGTGAAGTGTACCACATCTAACGGGAAAGAGGCTGCAAAGTGTTTTAGGAAAACTTCATTTTCTTGCTACTATTATCGTGCATAAGTATGATCTAATTCCTCATTCTGACTCATCGTTTTGCATTTCAGATCATGCCTCTTTGTAGAGCTTACCAAAGGAATCTGAATGTCACGTATGCAAACACAGCTCCTCCAGTGCCACATCAGAAAGTTTGAAATGCTGCATTTTGGAATGCTATCTAGCTGTTGGCTCAGAGTGTGACCAATCAAAACAATCAGCAGGTTCCAGTTTTGACAAATGCTAATGTTGGGTCAACTACAACTAGAGTTTGGATTTTGTTAGGATGAATCCTCTTGAGTTCTTAGGATCGCAGATTGGTGAGGATCCCCAAAACTTCATAGATGAGGTCAAAAAGGTCTTTAAAGTGATGCAGGCAACTGGGAATGATCGGGTTGAGTTGGCATCTTACCAGCTTCAGGATGCGGCTCATATCTGGTATACTCAATGGAAAAAGAACAAGGGTACAGATGCAACTCCTATCACTTGGGGGATTGCTTTAGTGAGACCTTTCTGGACAGGTTCTTCCCAAGAGAGTTAAGGGAGGCAAAAGCTCAGGAGTTCATGAACTTGAGGCAAGGTAGCATGACAGTCCAAGAGTATGAGCTCAAGTTCACCCAACTCTCCAGGTATGATTCTCACATGGTTGCTGATTCCAGGGCTCAAATGAATAAGTTTATGTATAGAGTGTCAAACTTAGTGAAAACAGAGTGTAGGAATGCTATGTTGCTGGAAAATATGAACATCTCTAGGCTTATAACTCATGCTCAGAAGATTGAGGGAGATAAGCTTAGGGAACATGCTAAGGAGAATAAAAAGGCTAGAATAGGCAACTATGAGTATTCTCAACAGAAATTGGGTGGTGGAAATTGCTTGTATTTTTAGTAGAAATCTTCAGCTCTAGCACCATCATTAGGTACTGTTCCATCCTCTAAGTTCGGACATGATTAGAAAGGTAGGGCATCAGGCTCTAAGTCTCAAGGGATAGTGTCAGGCACCAGAACCTACCTAACTTTCCTAAGTGTGGTAAGAACCATTCGGGAGAGTGTCTTGCAGGAAAGGAAGGATGCCTTGGGTGTGGTCAGTTTGGTCACAAGTTGAGAGATTGTCCTTCTACTAAACAAGGTCAAGGAGGTAATAATAGTAGAGCTCAGTCTACAACATCAGCAACACCAACAGGTCACCCGACTCAGTAGGGTAACTCATCTAGTACAGGTGGTGGACAACACCAAAACAAGTCTATGCTCTTCAAGCTCGCCAGGATCAGGAAGATTTTCCTGATGTGGTCACTGGTACGTTACGAGTTCTTAATCTAGATGTTTATGCTTTGTTAGTTCCAGGGGCTACTCTTTCCTTTGTATCTCCTTATATAACAGTCAAATTTGATGTTACTCCAGAAACTCTCTCAGAACCCTTCTCAGTCTCTACTTCAGTTGGTGACCCAGTTATAGCTAGACGCGTATACAGAAATTGCCGTGTCACAGTCTCCCAGAAAGTCACCTAAATAGATCTTGTAGAGTTATAAATGGTAGACTTCGATGTCATTCTATGCATGGATTGGTTACATTCCTATTATGCCTCAGTCGATTGTAGGACTAGGATGGTTCATTTTCAGTTTCCAGAGAAACCAATCTTAGAATGAAAGGGTACTAGCTAAACGCCTATGGGTCAATTCATTTCTTACCTTAAGGCTAGAAAAATAATCTCCAAGGGATGTCTCTATCATCTAGTTCGGGTTAAGGATTCAAGCTCCGAAATCCCAACTCAGCTGAGCTTAAGAAATTGAAAGAGCAGTTGAAAAACCTTCTAGATAAGGGCATCATCAGACCCAATATTTTTCCATAGAGTGCACCAATGTTGTTTGTGAAGAAGAAAGACGGTTCTCTCAGGATATGCATTGACTATATGTAGTTGAACAAAGTCACAATCAAGAATAAGTCCCCTATTCCGAGGATTGATGACTTGTTTGACCAACTTTAGGGTGCGAGTCACTTCTCAAAGATAAACCTCAGATCTGGTTATCATCAGCTCAGAGTCAAAGATAGTGACATTCTGAAGACAGCCTTCGAAACTCGGTATGGTCATTATGAATTTTTAGTTGTCATTTGGACTAACCAATGCTCCTGCAGCTTTTATAGGTTTATAAACAGGGTGTTTAAGCAGTACTTGGACTTGTTCGTTATCATCTTTATTGATGATATCCTCATTTACTCTAGGAATGAGGAAGAACATGTGAGTCATTTGAGGGTTGTCCTGCAAACTCTTAAGGATCGTCAGTTATTCGCTAAGTTTAGCAAATGCAAGTTTTGATTGCAATCAGTTGCTTTCCTTGGGCATATTGTGTCTAGGGAATGAATCCAAGTGGATTCTCATAAAATAGAAGCAGTGAAACAATGGCCAGATCTACCTCTCCTACAGATATAAGAAGTTTCTTGGGTTTGGCTGGTTATTATAGAAGGTTCGTGGAAGGATTCTTATCCATAGCCTCTCCATTAACTAAGTTAACTTAGAAAAGGGTTAAGTTTTAGTGGTCAAATGATTGTGAGAAGAGCTTCACAGAATTGAAAACTAGGTTGACTACAATTCCTGTTTTGACTATACCATAGGGTTCATATGGTTATGTGATCTATTGTGATGCATCCATAGTCTGCCTAAGTTGTGCGTTGATGTAGTGAGGTAAGGTTATAGCTTATGGTTCCAGACAACTTAAGGTGCATGAGAAGAACTATCCAACTCATGACCTCGAGCTTGCAGCAGTGGTGTTTGCACTTAAGATTTAGAGACACTACTTTTATGGTGTTCATGTAGATGTGTTCATAGACCATAAGAGCCTTTAGTATGTGTTCACCCAGAAAGAGTTGAATCTTCGCTAGAGGAGGTGGCTTGAGTTCCTCAAGGATTATGATATGAGTGTGCATTACAATCCTGGTAAGGCCAATGTAGTAGCAGATAATCTTAGCAGACTATCTATGGGCAGTGTAGCACATGTTGAGAAAGAAATAAAATAACTAGTGAAGGGGATTCAGATGCTTGCTCCCTTGGGAGTTCGCCTTATAAGCATATCATATAGTGGTGTAACAGTTCAGAATGGGTCAGAATCTTCATTGGTAGTGGAGGTTAAAGAAAAGCAAGACAGTGATTCGATATTGCTTCAACTAAAGGGTGCAGTCCATCAGCAGAGAGTTGAGTCTTTCTCCCAAGGGGGAGATGGCGTGTTGCGCTATCAGGGTCGATTATGTGTTCCTAAGGTGGGTGAGTTGAGATAGAAGATTCTTGCAGAAGCCCATAATTACAGATATTCTATTCATCCAGGTGCCACTATGATGTACCTTGATATGCGGGAAGTCTTTTGGTGGAATGACATGACAAGGGATATAGCAGATTTTATGGCTAAGTGCCCCAATTGTCAGCAAGTCAAGGTAGAACATCAGAAACCTAGAGGTATGACTCAAGAGATCAACATTCCTACTAGGAAGCGGGAAGTGATCAACATGGACTTCATTACATGTTTACCCTCGTACTCACAGACAACATGACTCTATTTGGGTGATTGTTGATAGAGTTACAAAGTCTGCGCGCTTTTTGGCAGTTAAAATTATAGATTCAGTGAAGGACTATGCCAAGTTGTACATTAATGAGAAATTCAGGTTGCATGGAGTTCCTTTGTCTATCATATCATATTGAGGTCCTCAGTTTACCTCTTATTTTTGGAAGTCATTTCAGTAAGGTCTTGGTACTCAGGTTAATCTTAGCACATCATTTCATCAGAGATGGATGGTCAGGCAGAACGTACCATTTAGACCTTAGAGGACATGTTGAGAGCTTGTGTGATCGACTTCAAGGGTAGTTGGGGTTATCACCTTCGTGTTATAGAGTTTGCCCACAATAATAACTACCATTCCAGCATTCAGATGGCCCCTTATGAGGCATTGTATGGGCGTAGATGTAGATCTCTAGTTTTTGTTTAAAGTAGGTGAAGCAGCCTTGATAGGGACATATTTAGTTCATGATGCTATGGAGAAAGTGCAACTTATTAGACATAGACTTAAGATATCCCAGAGTCGCCAGAAGTCTTATGCAGTTGTAAGGAGAAGGGAACTAGAATTCCAGGTTGATGATTGGGTTTTCCTGAAAGTGTCACCTATAAATGGGGTGATGAGATTTGGCAAGAAAGGGAAGCTCAGTCCTAGATATGTAGGCCCTTACAAGATCTTTAAAAGGGTTTGTAAATTGGCTTATGAGTTAGAGTTGCAACCAGAACTAGCAGCAGTGCATTCGGGTTTTCACATTTCGTTGTTGAAGAAGTGTGTGGGTGATCCATCATCTATAGTACCTTTAGAAAGTGTGGCTGTGAAGGATTGTCTCACTTATGAGGAGGTACCAGTTGAAATCCTTGATCGTCAGGTTCGAAGGTTGAGAAACAAAGATGTCACTTCAGTTAAGGTTTTGTAGAGGATTCAATCCGTAAAGGGAGCTACTTCGAAATGAGAAGCAACTATGAATGCCAAGTATCCTCACCTCTTTCCTTCTGATTCTATTCCAGCTTGAGGTAATAGTTCCTCTTCATATTTTTAGTCATTCATGCATATATTCAGTCTTAGTATCATGTTCCTTCAGTGTATACTTGCATTTTCAGAAAAATTGCATGTCTTTGGAACTTAGCTCAGCCAGAAATCAGTTTCGAGTGTTTAGTGGTAGGGTTTGCGGCTCTTTCCCTCCATATTCAGCTAGTTTAGACTTCATTCAAGGACGAATGTTCCCAAGGGGTAGATAATGTAAAACCCTGTATCCTAGACAAACCAGATTGTAGATTTTAGAAGCTACAGGTTCCACTAACGGGCACCACCTATCGACCGTAAGGTGACCCACGATCCGTGCTGGTGGTACGTGGATGGTCACCTACAGCCCTCCCCAGAAAAGTCCCAAAATTTTGGCTATGTGTCGACTCATACTGGGACCTACCGATAGTAGATCAGGCCCCGGTTAGTGGTCTATGGTCGTGGTTCAGCCCCCAGCTGCAGTCCCATAACTCCCCAGAATAATCCTCTAAGTCCAAACCTACGCCAGGACCTACGGACCGTAGGTCAGACCACGATCCATGGTCCAGGGCTGTAGGTCGGACCCTCAAATCTCAGCCCCTATCGCCGAATGATGGCCAACCAGCACGGACTATCGGTCGATCCACGGTCCGTGGGTCTGGTCCGTTGGTGACCCCGACAGCTTTTAAGTCAGGGGTCATTTGGTCTTTTCCTCATGTGTTGGACCCCTAAACTACGTCGTTTAATCCCTAAACTAGGTAGTTTTTGTTAGTTTTAGCCTAGTTAACTAATTAGAACCTGCCCTAGTCTCTTCATTCTCAAAATAATCGATCAAAACAGAGAAATAAATGAGAAGAAGTCGACCAACCCTAGTTCCAAGAACGCATCAGGTTTTCATCTGTTCCAGCCCTGAAATTGAAAGATTTCTCCGTGGAATTTGTCACCAGGTATGTAGGATTTCACTAGTGGGTTCCTTTCACCCATTAGGTCCCTAGAATTCAGTTAGATCCTTGATTCCCGTAATATTATCTAGACCTAGGGTTTCTAGAATTTCAGCAAATCATTACAATTTAGTTACTTTAATGTTCCTAATAAGAGTATCATGCTGTTAGTATGTTTTAGTATAAATTCCTTCATAAATTCAGAACCCGAGCTATGTAGTTCTTTTTGTTCATGAATTGCACATGCTAGGTTAGTTTATTCAGTTATACATGCTCCAGTTATAAATGTTTCATTATTAGTACATTAATGTTGCATTTGCAGTTAGCATGTTAGTATTTGAGCTCTCCAGAACTACAACATTTCAGTTATAAATTGCTAAATTACATAGTAAGTTAGGAGTAGACTTAATAACGAGTGGACTAGGGTCAGTCACCCGCAAGTCCTAGAACTACTTGCCCTATAGGTTGTAAGTCCCCTATGTGAGCAACATTTTAGTGATCACGCCAGTCATGCCTTTATACCTCTGGCAGAGTATATTGGGTCCTCTCGATGGGGCGTATACATCGGACTCCACATTTAGCTCATGTGGTTTTATTTCAGTTATTAGTAGCTTCCACAATTCAATCAGATTCTATTGCATTGACCTTGTTATCAGTACAATCAATATTTAGTCTCAACATGCTATAAACTTGGTCATTGCATTCAATTAGCTCATGTTCAGTATTTTCAGTATCCTTATCATTTTCAAATTATATCATTGCTTTATTGCTTTATTCTGTTATGTTGTTATTCAGCTTTACTCTATCCTGCATGCTCAGTACCTTTCAAGTACTAACGCATACTCTGCGGTACATCTTTTTGTGATGTAGGTTTAGGTCCTCAGCTTCCAGATCATGCATAGATCGGTTCTCGATCTCTAGTTCAACAACATCAGTGGTGAGTCCTCATTTCTCGAGGACGTCAAATATGTTTCCCTTGCTTTTAGTCTTTTGTTTCAGTATTGCTAGATCTAGTTGGGCATGTCCCAGCATTTATAGTCAGTAGAGGCTTTATTTTAGACATAGTTAGAATCAACTTTAGTATTTGAGTTTGACTTTTCAGTTGTTAAACTCTCAGTTATCATATATTCAGACAATATACGGGTATTCCTCATCATTTCAGTTTAACTCATTATTTAGCTTTCACATTAGATATATTTTTCATTATTTGTTAAGTATGCTTATGATTTGCCAGCTCAGGGTTAGCTTGGGGTCACTTATGATCCTAGGTCCCATGTCAGCATCCTGGGGGTAGCTCCGGGGCGTGACATGTCCTATACTTTGCTAGGGTAAAAGACCTACTACTAAGTGGATCCACTAGTTTATGCTAAAAAGCATTAAGGAATCATCTCAAACGTATGACCCTTTCTACCCATGTTGGCTACATGGTTTATAGGGGCTGTGAGTTGTATAAACTCTCCCCCATATCGGTGCTCAATACTACACCCAAAATATACTAGCTCATATGTTTAAAAACATAAATCTTTCTGTGTTTTGAGATTATTACTCAAAAATCTTTCTCTTAAAAGAGATGGTACTCAAACTGCTCAAAACACTTTTGGAAATCTCAATTTCCTCTCATCTTTAATGTAAAAACATTTACTCTTGGAATACTTAGTTCCCATATATCATTTTAAAGAAAATGAACTCATCTATAATCTTCCTTAACTTAGTGATCAAGTCTTTAAAATAAGTTTTAAAACAATTTGTAAAAAGATTTCTAAAAATAGGGTTCATGCCGAATTATGGACATGAACGACTCAATTCAAGGTTTTCAATAACCATGCATAAAACTCAATACTTGGAACTCAACAACTCCAAAACTCAAGGAGTCAATGATACTACTCTCTCAAGAATGCACGACTCGGAGGGTTCATGTGGAATTATGGGCATGAACTACTCAACTCAAGAACTCAATGATACCTCTCATCTCAAGAATGCTCGACTCATAGGGTTCATGCGGAATTATGGGCATGAACTACTCAACTCAAGGACCTTCATGGGTAACATGTTGTAGCCCCATGATTAGGAATATAATCCCAAAATGATTAGGAACTCAATACTCAAGACTTATAACTTGAAGATACTACTCCTCTCAAAGATACTCAACTAATGGAGTTCATGTGGAATTTATGGGCATGAATGACTCGACTCAACAGTCTAAATAACATTATGGAACTCATGTATACGACTCTTATAATTCTCATACTTACTTCCTCAAAATTCAGTTTAAAACTCAAGTGTGGGCTTCGAAAAACTTCTCAAGATTTATAACTCAAAATAGAGTTCATGCTGAATTATAGACACAAACAAATCAACTCAAGGATCTCAACAAAAATATAGAAACTCAATAATTAGGAATAGAATTTTTAAATGAAACATGAACTCAAGAACTCAAAATCAACTAATCTCATGAATACTCAAATTTAGGGGTAAAATCCTAGATTTCTCTTTTATTGATTTGAAGGTAGATGTAGGGCATGAGGATGAACTAGTCCAACACTATGATAGCCTTACATACCTGTAAGAACAAAGTTCTTGAAGAATCTTGAAGAAGAACTTGAGTAGAAGCCTTGAAACCATAGCTTGAAGGTAAACGATCAAGAAACCTTTTTTGAGATTCTTGAATTAGTTTCTTGAAATCTCTATGGCCAAGAATTATGATTTTCATTAGTGATTCATAATTGTATGGAGGAATTTGAGTTGAAAAGAATGGAATTCTTGGAGAAAGACTTACCTTGAAGAAAATCTTGAAAAAGATTGAAAGAATCTTGAATGAAGTCTTCGACTTTGATTTTTCCTTAGGGTTTTGCCTTAGGGTTTTGTTTGAGAAGAGAATGATTGATTAAAAGATGAAAATCTAATTGTTTTGAGCCTTTTATTAGTAAATAAATTCGTTTAGGATTTTCTTGGATTTAAAAAAAATAAAAACAACCCTATTTAATGTTTTCCCATCGGCTAATTCATAACAACACTGTATAGGTTACTAAAATAGTCATAACTTTTACTCAAAAATTGGATTGACACGAAATTGGTGGCGTTGGAAAGTAGATGCAAATACCTTCAATTGGATAGTTTATGACTCAAGCAACTCTTTATATTCTAAGAGATATGGTTGTTTGAAGTTGACCAAAGTAGAATCTTACATCAAAACTTAATCGATAAGAAAACTTCAAGAAGACTTATCAATAACTCAAGAACTTAAATCCTTAAATGTCAAGAACGAAATTAAGATGAATAAATCATGTTTGGCATGTGGGTGAATGAACCCAACACTGTGGAAGCTTACATACCTCTTAGGGATCAAACCCATGGCGAACATCCGCAACAACTCTCAAGAATCTCGACGAATGTCTTGATCCTTTCCTCTTTTCTCCTCTTTTCTCTTCTTTTCTCTTCTTGAACTCTCAAATAAAACCCTAGGCATATATTAGGATTATAAAACTGAAACTAATCAAATTAGACCCCTAAAACCTTACTAAAAACGAATTAAATCTAATTGGTAAGGAACAGACCAAAATACCCCTTATTATTTTCGGGTAACTTTCCTTAATTGGACAGCCTGACTTCAAAAGGGCATATCTTACTCATCCGACCTCAAAACTTAGCAAACTCGGTGGCGTTGGAAAGATAATTTAAAGAACGTTCATTAGCTATCTTGTAGCCTGCCTAACTCATCCTGTACTATGAGTTATGGTCATTTTAAGTTGACCTAAAACTCATAACTTAAGCATAACTTGCAAAATTTCAGATTTTGCTATTTCCAATTTAGTTCTTTTTGTTTTGGAACTCAAGGTGCTACATCTAGTGACATAAAATTCAACAAAATTTTAAATTCCTCGGTAAAATCCTACTCACAATGAAGGATGGTTCGAGCCTTTGCTCAACAATTTTCCAAGGTGTTACATTATCTCCACCTTGGGATCGTTCGTCCTCGAATGACGACTGGACTGGGTAAGGAATGGGTTACTCTTACTAAGGTCTGTGTCTAATGGTATGCTCTTACTATATTCAACCTTAACCCAAATTTTTAGGTTTAGGTTCTATACCTCTCTATAGGGAATCTCATCCCAAAACTATTACTCTTTATCATCACATCCAAGCTTAGTACTCTAACAACTCCATGGACTCCTATGAACCAACTAAGGGTTCTCATATAAATATTTCTCATAGAAAAACCTTATCCTCCTCTTTTATAGCCTTAGATGGGATTATCACACCATCATCATCACGATAAGAACATCAACCTCCTCTTTCTAACATCACTTCATTACTAAGAGGACCTATGAAAGGATATCTCCCATACTTTTTGGAACTCATTACTATCTTACTCTCAAACACTTGACTTGATTTCTCATCTTGCTATCTCCCCCTTAGGTCTAAAGCCAACACTTGAAAGCTATGGACCTATTCCATCATCTCTAATTGGTCTACACCCTCTTTTACTCAATCACTCGGGAGAAGTTTATCTCATGACTACCGAACTGTCTATAAGCGGGTACTAAGACTTCTTTCTAAGGTGTTTCTCTTAACCTCTTCTGATTACATACCATCTCGGTACACTTCTTAATGCTCTTGTTACTCTTGTGACTTGCAACACTTCACTGCTCTTATCTAAAGGTTAGGGTCTCTCACTTATACCACTCATATTTATTGCAGCTAATCACCTCAATTCCTCACCTACTAAATGTCAAGTCTACTAAATCAAATCTCAAGACTAACATCATCACTCTCATCTTGCCATTTTTTGTATCATGACACTCATCTTAAATTCAAGCTAAATGTTCATTACTAAACCTGAATATCAATACGATTGCTCGCCTACTATACTATACCTCATTACTTGATTAGTTCTATAACCCTCTGAACATCATAACCCTCTCAAACTTATTATAAGCCTATCTTGGGTCTATCACCTCATGAATACTCTATGCTTCTATTCAACACATATATTTAGTCTCCTCTAACATGATGGCACATCGACATCAACTCTATTTTGGTTAAAAGATATACTCAATCTCATATTGAATAGCAACTCTTATCTACCCATAAGGAAAAACTCCTCATCAATAACTTACTCGGTACATGACTATAATAACATAGTCTACCTCATCACTATCTCCTTTTCTTGGATTACTAAACCTCTGCATACTTTTCTCTAACTCTAGGCTCTTTCACTACTGCTTCTCATGATCTCATAACTCATGCTACCTTTTTGGGTGAAAATACCACCCAAGATTTAAACATACTTCCTCATAAGGATCTCAGCTGAAACAAGGGTTAGGGAAGAGATTACAACTCGCTTTTAGCTTGAACGCACTATTCATATGAACATGAGTGCATTCGTCTGAAACTCAACACTTAACTAACTCATGGGCTTCTGTCAAGCCCCTCTAGAGTCTCATGACTTCCTCAAGGTTCTTTGCTAAGAACAACTCATTGATAAAGGACTGACTTTTCTTTTCAACCACCACTAGTATGATGGGTAGTCAAATGAATCTAAGAATCGCACTAGTATGAATAAGTCTCTATGACATAGCTTTATTGCACGATTAAGAGTATGAAAGATAGGGAACTTTTCTTAAATGTCTGTAGTCCCTTATTTATAGAAGTGGGGCCCTCACAACCATAAACAAGACCCTATTGACATGGCTTCATAGACACCCTAGGACATTTGAACTCTGTGTTGTGATACAACGTTTGTCATGACTCGAGCCTACACCCTGGATGTGGCCAGCACTCAAGAACCATTTCTGGTCCCCAAGCGGACCCTCATCCTGGCCGACTACAAGCGGAAGACTAACTCAAGCATACAAAGCTAAAAACTGAATAAAAATTCATGAAACTCAATTAAAAAGCTTTAACTCAAATGAAAAACTTTGAATAAAAATAAATTATTCAACTAGCCATAAAATAGGCAACTTAAGTCATTAAAACATTTAACAAAATAAATGAACAGACTTCTAAAACTCTACTGTCTATCTATGAAGCCTTTAAATGACAAAGATTGAAGTCGGGACAAGACCCACGACATCCTATAACAACTGATATAATTGAAAGTACAACTAGAACCTTTCGGAAGCAAGGAGGCTCACCTTAGCTAACTCGAATTCCATGTGGTATCAACGAAGCTCCTGTTGATGACCCTGAAGACCCGTATCTACATCATGAAATGATGCAGGACAAATTACTCAGTACGTGGAATGTACGAGCATGTAAGAGAAATTGTAAAGCATAAACATAGGCTTGAATTTGATAAAAAGGAAACATACTTACCTCTTCTCTACTCACTCAACTCAAAGAAACATGGTTCAACTCGACTCAAAGAAAATAATACTCAACTCAATAAGGAGATATTCAACTCAATGAAAGAAGAAACAACTCAATAATAAGATACTTGACTCTGGATACTCAACTCTGAATACTCAACTCAATATAAAGCAACAATAAAAGATGCAATATATGGAAAACTTTTAAAACAATAGAAAGCAACTCAATTTATTTAAGAATACAATAATAACTCAGTTTGTATGCAAGGATACAAAATAACTTTGTTTGTATATGAAAATACAAAATAAACTCCATGTATATAAGAATACAAAATATCTCTGTGGGAGTTTCTCTAACTGACAACCATCACTATGAGCTATGTGATGATACAACGTCTCGCCCACACTGCCAAAACTGTCCTATACTTTGCCAGGGTATAAAACCTACTACTAATTGGATCCACTAGTCTATGCTAAAAAGCATTAAGGAATCATCTAAAAAGTATGACCCTTTCTACCCACATTGGCTACATGGTTTATGGGGGTTGTGAGTTGTTTGAACTCTCCCCCAGATCGGTGCTCAATACTACTCCCAAAATATACTAGCTCATATGTTTAAAAACATAACTCTTTCTGTGTTTTGAGATTATTACTCAAAAATCTTTCTCTTAAAATAGATGGTACTCAAACTGCTCAAAACACTTTTGGAAATCTCAGTTTCCTTTCATCTTAAATGTAAAAATATTTGCTCTTGGGAATACTTAGTTCTCATATATCATTTTAAAGAAAATGAACTCAACTCTACTCTTCCTCAACTTAGTGCTCAAGTCTTTAAAACAAGTTTTAAAACAATTTGTAAAAAGACTTCTAAAAATAGGGTTCATGCCGAATTATGGATGTGAACGACTCAATTCAAGGTTTTCAATAACCGTGCATAAAACTCAATACTTGGAACTCAACAACTCCAGAACTCAAGGAGTCAATGATACTACTCATCTCAAGAATGCTAGACTTGGAGGGTTCATGCGGAATTATGGGCATGAACTACTCAACTCAAGGACTCAATGATACTTCTCATCTCAAGAATGCTCGACTCATAGGGTTCATGCGGAATTATGGGCTTGAGCTACTCAACTCAAGGACCTTCATGGGTAACATGTTGTAGCCCCATGATTAGGAATATAATTCCAACATGATTAGGAACTCAATACTCAAGACTTAGAACTTGAAGATATTACTCCTCTCAAAGATATTCAACTAATGGAGTTCATGCGGAATTTATGGCCATGAACGACTCGACTCAACAATCTAAATAACAATATGGAACTCATGTATATGACTCTTATAATTCTCTTACTTACTTCTTCAAAACTCAGTTTCAAACTAAAGTGTTGGCTTTGAAAAACTTCTCAAGATTTATAACTCACAATAGGGTTCATGCTAAATTATAGACATGAACAAATAAACTCAAGGATCTCAATAAAAATATACAAACTCAATAATTAGGAATAGAATTTTTAAAAGAAACATGAACTCAAGAACTCAGTATCAACTTATCTCAAGAATACTCAAATTTAGGGGTGAAATCCTAGATTTCTCTTTTACTGATTTGAAAGTAGATGTAGGGTGTGAGGACGAACTAGTCCAATACTATGATAGACTTACATACCTGAAAGAAAAAGGTTTTTAAACAATATTGAAGAATCTTGAAGAAGAACTTAATTAGAAGCCTTGAAACCCTAGTTTGAAGGTAAATGATCAAGAAAACCTTTCTTGAGATTCTTGAATTGGTTTCTTGAAATCTCTATGGCCAAGAATTATGATTTTCATTAGTGATTCATAATTGTATGGAGGAATTTGAGTTGAAAAGAATGGAATTCTTGGAGAAAGACATACCTTGAAGAAGAATCTTGAAAAAGATTGAAAGAATCTTGAATGAAGTCTTCAACTTTGATTTTTCCTTAGGATTTTGCCTTAGGGTTTGAGAGAGAAGAGAATGATGGAATAAAAGATGAAAATCTAATTGTTTTAAGCCTTTTATTAGTCAAGAAATTAGTTTAGGATTTTCTTGGATGTGAAAAGACAAAAGCAACCCTTTTTAATGTTTTTCCATTGGCTAATTCGTAACAGCACTGTATAGGTTACTAAAATAGTCATAACTTTTTACTCAGAAATTGGATTGACGCAAAATTGGTGGCGTTGAAAAGTAGATTCAAATACCTTTAATTGGATAGGATATGGCTCCCGTAAATCTTTATATTATAAGATATATGGTCTTTTTAAGTTGACCAAAGTAGAATATTACATCAAAACTTAATCGATAAGGAAACTTCAAGAACACTTATCAAGAACTTAAATCCTTAAATTTCAAGAACGAAATTACGCTGAATAAATCAGGATTGACGTGTGGGTGAACGAACTCAATACTATGGAAGTTTACATACCTCTTAGGGATCGAACCCAAGGTGAACATCCGCAACAACTCTCAAGAATCTTGACGAATGTCTTGATCGTTTCCTTTTTTCTCCTCTTTTCTCTTCTTGAACTCTCAAATAAAACCCTAGGCGTATATTAGGACTATAAAACTGAACCTAATCATATTAGACCCCTAAAACCTTTCTAAAAATGAATTAAATCTAATTGGTAAGGAAAAGACCAAAATACCCCTTACTATTTTCAGGTAACTTTTCTTAACTAGACAGTCTAACTTCAAAAGGGCATATCTCACTCATCCGACCTCGAAACTTAGCAAACGCGGTGGCATTGGAAAGATACTTTAAAGACCTTTCATTATCTATCTTGTAGGCCGCCTAACTCATCCTGCACTAAGATTTATGGTCGTTTTAAATTGACCCAAAACTCATAAATTAAGCATAACTTGCAAAATTTCAGATTTTGCTAATCCAATTTAGTTCTTTTTTTTTTTTTTTTTTTTTGAAACTCATGGTGCTACATCTAGTGACCTTACCACTCAACAAAATTTTAAATTCCTCGGTAAAATCCTACTCACTACGAAGGATGGTTAGAGTCTTTGCTCAAAAAATTTCCGGGGTGTTACAAAGTTACTCAACAATGTAGCTAGTCATGGAAGACCATGGAATTCCAAATTTTGTCACTGAGAGAATGAAGGTTTCCTAAGGTGTAAGGACATACTCAAAAGGTGCAACTCAAGGTGAAGAACCACATGATCCTAACAACCTTGATTCATCCTATTGACAAGTTAAACTTCATCGAGCTGCGATATTAAATCAAGCTTAACGTGGGAGGTAACCCAAGCTAATTACTTTCTCTTTCTTTTAACCTTTTTGTGTTTTTATGAATTCACTTTTGCTTTTAAATGTGTGTTGCAATACATGCTTAATAGACAGGGATGCATAAAATGAGAATCATAGAAAGAAGGTCTAAAAAAATTCATAGAGAAGCATCTCTACAAAATTTTTCATGAGGAACAATGTGGTACAGAAAAGGAATCACATTGTTTTGGGGTTGTGAAGGTAACTCGAAGTATGCAAAGGTATGAGACCTTCTACAAGCCGTGTTTTTGGGATTTGATTCCATCCGCGACCATAGAATGAGTCATAAAAAATACGAATATTAAATACCCTTACTCACATTTTAGTCATCTTTAAATTTCCACCTTTCTCTCTTTTATCCATAACAGTAAAAATGTCTCTTCACTTTCCCTCCCCTATATCTAAACAAGCGTGCACGCACATATGCTTATCTATTATCTCTCTAACTTGACATATGTTTGCCTTTGTACTCTTTGTTTTTACCTAAGTCTACTTTCTAGGTGTGACTGACACTTAGGATCGACCTCAAGCGAACCCTTGGTATTGACATGTTGTTAAATAATAACCGAACATTCTATATAATAAAAGCAGAATGTTAAATTAGGTCTTGGGCCTAACTCACACCCCAAAAGCTAGATTAAAGGAAGAAGGATTGCCCAACCCTTATAAGGAGTCCACCTATCTCATTAACCACTAATGTGGGACTTTTTGCTTCAACACCCCACCTCACGCCTAGTGCTTTGCACCTAGTGCGTGGGCAATTTTGTGCAATTTTTGACCTACCTCATGCCCAGTGCAAGCATCTGGTGTGTGGGCATTTTTTGGGTAATTTTTTATTTTGGGTCCCAGCATCGGGTGAGATGGGCCCTGCTCTGATACCATGTTAAATTAGGTCTTATGGTATCAGAGCAGGACCCATCTCACCCGATGTTGGGGCCCAAAAAAAGACCAAAAATTTCCCTGCACCAGATTCTAAGAACTGGGTGTGAGGTGGGTAAAAAATTGCCCAATATTGCCCACGCACCAGATGCTATGCATTAGATGTGAGATGGGGTGTTAAAACAAAAATTCCATATTGATGGTTAATGAGATAAGTGGACTCCTTATAAGGCTTGGGCAATTCTCCTCCCTTTGAGCTAGCTTTTGGGGTGTGAGTTAGGCCTAAGACCTAATTTAACACACAAGCTGAAACATGAGTAACTAAAAAATTAATGCTTAAATGTAAGACACAAAGAAATAAGAACTTGTTTAAATTGACTTATTTAAAGTGCTTTTACATTAAAATAGCTTTTAAACACTTTTGAAGTATTTGGGTAAATTTAAAAAGTTCTTATCTTGATTTTAAGCTAAAATGATAAACATAAGACAAAAGTCATAAGTTAAAATTTCTATAACTTGTCGATTTTGACATATAAGTCAAAAAATAAAAGCCAATCCAAACAGACTCTAACTACGAATTCATGGACAATTTCTGAAACAAAAAAGTACTTTATCAAACATGCAAAACAAGTAGCATTAATTCAAGAAAGGAAGAAGGCAAAAGACAACAACCAAAACACCATTAATGTCAACTAAACGTAGAAAAAAAAATCAAAATTGATATACAATGTAAAAAATAAAAGTTCAAAAATTTTCTAATCATTATCCAAAGCAAAACACAATTAAAGATGCGGAATCAAGAACATGAACTCAAAACATATCAAAATTTGACAAATTTAATAAAGAACAATTGATTTTTTGTAAAAATTCAAAATCCACTTAACTAAAGTGCAACAAAAAAAAAATAGTAAAACAGAGCAAAAATTGTTGGGGAAAGAAAAATGAACTTACCTGAGCACAAGAGGATGAATGTTTTTACTTTGGGAAGAAGATTGGAGAAAAAAATATTTCGCCTCTTTGAGGTACTCAAGAAAATAGGAAAGAAGAGAGGTTGAGAAGAGAGAGGAAAGTTATTAAATAATTAAATGAATTTAAAAAAAGATAGAATATTTAATAAATATAAAAGGGGCTTGGTTGTATTTTTATGAACATCTATTTTATACCCAAATTTTAAAAAATGTTAAAATGGTCCATGACTCCACAACCATACCACATTTTTCCCACCTTTTCACTTTTTCATAACCTAGCCCTAAAAAGTAAATAAAAAAAAAAATTTAATGGCTATTATCATAATAAGTTTTGGTAGTGTCCCCTTTTGCCAATTAATCTCCTGAAACATGAGTAACTAAAAGATTCTTAAATGTAAGACACAAAGAAATAAGAGTTTGTTTAGATTGTCTTATTTAAAGTGCTTTTAAGTTTAAATCGTTTTAAAACACTTTTAAAATATTTGAGTAAATTTAAAAAGTGCTTATCTTGATTTTAAGCTAAAATGATAAACATAAGCCAAAAGTCATAAGTTAAAATTTCTATAACTTGTGGATTTTGACATATAAGTCAAAAAATAAAAGCCAATCCAAACAAACTCTAATTACGAATTCATGGACAATTTCTGAACTAATGTCTAATGTAATCCTCTACTAACTGAAATGAAATATAAATGTAAGGACATGACCCCAGCTACCTTCAAAACTATTTTTGTCTAAGGTGAAAATCTAACTATTGTGTACTCCATGAAGTCCCAGAATGATGAGGACTCACTAACTGTGGACCGGAAGTGTTGCAACATATCTATACACGAGTCTGAGAGCAAATAACTAAATCTACATCATAATAGGATGCATCACAGAGAAATGTATGCGGTCAGTACATTATATAAGGTAACACCAAATATAATCCTTTAGGGTGGCAACATGTAATAAAACTGATGAGTTTTTAATAATCCAAAAATATAATGAAAAAATAAAAAACATCTAAAAATCAATGTAAACAGATTATTTGAGAATCTGCTTTCAAATATATGTAAAAGGTAAATCTGTTTATATAGCCCTGAACCCATAGTAGATCTAAGCTACCATATCTAAGAAAATATGACGATAATTAAAGTGTTTATAAATAATAATAATTTTATCGGAGAGTTTTTTTTACAACCGACATACACCATTTAAGCTCATGTTGTCCAACTTATAATCCTAGTTGAGAGGCTTTTCTTATACCTTTCCATGGTATAAAACCTGTTTGTCTGATGTGGATCCACTGCTGACCCTCTTGGTCTAAAGGAGATGGCTGACTTGTGGTGTACTCGAATTCTACAATGGGACGTAGTTATGAGATTTTGATTTTTAAACCCATGTTTCGATACTAAATAATCCTTCCAAAATATATATATGTCTCATGATAACTTCTTGCTAAATTCATGCGTGAAAACATCAAGGTTATAGGAAATTGTAAAACTTATGCTAGACTGGTTCAATACTAATTTTAGGCCAGGAAAATCAACAAAACTGAAACTCATGATGAACTTGAATGATTTGAGTAATTAAATGCTAACTTAGATACTAACAATTCAATAGAAATGCGTAAGAAAAAGCAGCGATAATATGCAAATCCAAAGTGAAAACCTTTCATTTGCATAGATCTGTCCAAAACTAGGAAGTAGGTAGATATAGGATTTTAGGTAAGGTTTGTGGGTGTCAAAACTAGGATCTTTACTTTTAAGATTGATGGACTTGTTGAAAAAAGATAACTTCTAGCTATCCTTCTTTGATGAAAAATTGAATAAATGTGCTAAGTGTGATGAGGTATAGTATCAACAAAAGGATTTATGACCATGGAGTGATTCATGAACTATATATAAATCCCAATTATTTTGGACAACTACACCAACTAATGTTCAGGATTCTTAATTCTATATTTTAGGAGAAAAGTCACAAAGATCTTATATAGAATGACAATCTAACAAAACAAATACCAAGGAATCACAACACCTTATCTCCCAATTAGGAATGGAAAAATTTGTTCATATACCCTTTGCCAATGTACAGAGAGGGGTGTGTGGATCTTATATCACAAAACAAGCTTAAAAATTTCATTTTCATTTTTTTTTACATTCTAGGGTACGACATACTAAAGGAACAATGAAGCCATAGGCCCTAGAATGGATGGAAGTCCTAACGAAACTGATAAGACTATTTAGATGATGTATAGAGATAACAAAAACAGCCTTGCAAGCTAATGGTGTCAAAATACCAATGAAAAATATTAGAGAAGACAAGATACATAGATGGAAAGCTAGTGCACATAGCCTGCCATAAGGTGTTTTTTGCTCACCCGTTTTGTTTCTTAGTCTGTTTGTTGCATTGGGGATAATTCAAAAAGTTTAGTTAAGGGTGGGGATAGTAGAAGTAGTAGATCTCATGACAAGCTTGTTGGAAAAGGCAAGACACTAACAAAAAATGCCGGAGAGGATAGTAGCGGAATAATACCCAAGTCTAAACTTTCCCTTTCAATTTGAACCAAGAGGACAAATTAAATCAAGCACTACGAAGAATGGATAACAAGTATATCAACCAAACAAAAACAACAAGACAAGAATAAACCAATCATACAAGACACAAAGATTTACTTGGAAAACCCTTCCATGTGAAGAGTAAAAAATCACAGGACCAAACGCTCCACTATAATCACCAAATTGAAAAGCTTCTAAGAAAGCCAGCCGAATAGAATGGGGACTTGCTTAACAGCGAAAGAAGGAAATTTGGTTAGAACGGGGGCTGCTCTCTCGCACTTTCCAATCTATGTTCAAGCACACCAATTCCAGTGAAATTAGAAAGTTACAATATTGTTCTCCAAAATTGGCCACAAAACAAATGCCAAACAACGAGCAACAATGAAACAATATTGCACCAAAATTAGAGAATTAAAGGAGAGGATTCACCCAAAAATGAGCTATTGTTCACGCCCCAAATTCATAAGCAGCAGACAACCAAATCCAATCTCAACCGTTGAAATGCAAGAACCAGATGAACGATTTAATAGTAACAAAGCGGCAAGCTCTGTTTAGAGCAGAGTGCTTGAGTAGAAATTTTTTGAAGCAAAATGAAAATTTTCTCTCTTTCTCAATCTCTAAAAACAGTTCTCTCTTGATTTTTCTCTCTTGTGTGTCTGAAAATAAGACCTAAACAGGCCTTATATATGTCACATAATATTGGACTTTTGTGCTAAAGTAAACTGGTCCAAATAAAACTTTTATTTATCCACGTAGGAAGGTAAAAAAATAAATCCCTAACCCAACAAAGCTTTGTGATCAATCATAAGGTTTCCCATGTTATCTAATATCAAACGTAGGAGTTTGTCTTAATTATGTCACCTCTTAGTTTTTCTTAGCTACAGTTCTTATTCGAGAGTTTATTGTAATGTTGAACCAAGGAAAAACTATCCTTTTATTTTCTTATTTAACTCTAGAGTAAGAACTTTCCCGATGATAGATTTGTAGACAACTTTTTCTTAAGGGAATAAGTTCTGTTTAGTTTAAGTAAAGTTAAGTGAGTTTGACTTATATGGTGATAGTTATATGCTTAACGCATGAAACTTAGTAGGCGTTTGGCCATGCGATACCATATCACGATATGGTATCGTGAGATGGAATCAGCATTTGGACATGCGATTTTACGCTGATTCCATCTCATGATTCCATATCATGAGATGTGGTTCCATATTCTCCAAAAACCATGATATGGAATTATTTGGGAATTTCATATCGTGATTTGAGATATTTTAATACAAAACTTAATCCACGAGTTTATATTTTGGTAAAACAACCCCACATTTATATCTACTAACCATTTATTTCATATGTAAATAAAATTTATAATCACATCATTACTTTTTAAATTTATTATTCTTACTGAAATAAAATTTATTATTCTCACCAACATATAGTCACTTTAACTCACACTAACCGATTGTTAAAGTGATGAAATATTTATGGTCTATGAGCAAGAAAATATAGTTGGTGATGATATTGACCAACAAATGGCTCAAAGTAACAATGTTGGTTCATCTTCTCGGTCACATGATCGAGAAATGCAAGTTCAACGTGAGGAAATTGTCCGTACTATGTGGGAGGATTATATTAAAGACTAGTACACTATAATATATGTTGAATTTTTTTATTAAATTAAAGTTAGATGAAACAATTACTTACGTGGAGAACAAATAGCTTTGTAATAATTTATTATGCGATTTTATAATTTTTAGTTTATTTGATAAGATTGAATAAACAATTGGGGCTATTTTAATAGTTTTACAACTTATGAGATTTTTATGTTTATGAGAAAATATACAACCCAAAAATTTCATATCGCATGTCCAAACAAAACTTCAATTTCATCTCATGATTCCTTATCATGATACCATATCATGATACCAGATCACATGGCCAAACGAGTTAATTTTATGTGAAAATTGAACCCCTTTGAAAAATAATTGCATGAACTTCAATTGCATAGATTGATTTGTATGTCTTTTTTAGTGACATTTGAAAAATTACTAAAATGCTTAGAGTACAAGTTTTGGAGTTAAATTAAATAGCTTAATCCAGTCCAATAACATTGTATGAGTTATTTTTATCATTTCAATGTTTGTATATGTAATCTAGAACTTGTATTGTTAGGCATGCAACATGTCAAAGGATATCTTAATTGAGAGATGAACTATAGTCATCTATGTAGAACAAAAGTCAATATTAGCCTAAATGAATCTTTAAAATGCTAATAATATCTCTAGTCTCCCATTTTGAGATTTTAAATCTTTTTGTTGGCTAGCTATAACTCTAAATCCGTATCCCTTGTTTAAAAATAATCCCTCTTTTGATACTTGTTCCTCCTTGAAACTACAAGTGAAACATGAGGCATAAAATTAAACTCTAAGTTGGGGATGAAGAGCAAAAAATAATGAGGCTTAAAGACTAAGTTGTGAGTGTAGTAGAAATTATGACGTAACATCACATAATTTTGTAATGTTTAAAATAATGCGTTTACAGTTGACAGGCAAGATTATCACATTTTGCGTCAACCGTCTCGGAGATATCGAGATGATAATTATAAATGGGTGATTATACAAAGAAATATTTCTATTAAGTCATTTGGAATTTTTTGAGACAATATTTATAGGAAAAATAACTTAAATACACAAATTTAAGTTTCTTATTGCCTATTTTTCCCTACCTTTTTAAAATATTACTTAAATTCCTTCTTTCTCCTAAATATCAAAACTTCCAGATACATAAATCACTTCTATAACCCACATTCACCACTCCCTATTTCACTCCTTTTTTTTCTCCCTAAATTCACTCCAAGAACTTATCAGTTACAAATCAATATCCAAAATTGATTTTCAAATATTTTCTCTCTCTGATCAACCAGTTTCAAACTTCTTCTTCTCCATTCTCTCTCCTTTCAAACGTTTGTCATATCAATTTTCATCTTCTTCCTTTCCTTTTTATTTTTTTCCTGTTTTTCTTCTTGATACATATGGATCCAGATCCTACATCAAATTCTTCTAATACTAATCGATTAGTATACGATTATGACGATAAAAATTGGGCCAAAAATAGATCAAAAAGTTTGCATGACCCATTAAACATGAAGAATCAGTCGAAGAAAGAGGTGCCAGAATCATCTAAACCAAATGTTGAACCCCCCCCCCCCCCCCCAAAAAAAAAAAGGGGAAGAAAAGCAGCACCTGCCATTGCCCGACCTTCATTGCCTCGAGTATGTGTTTTTAATCTTTATTACACTTGTTTGTGATTTGTATTGCATTTGCTCTGTTAGATTGAAATTAACTGATACATTAATTGCATGTGTTATGCAATATTATTTATTGGGGTAAAATATGATACTTATAAAACCCTCATCTTAGTTTGATACATACTGATTTGAGATTCAGTCGACACATATAAAACCCTTGTTTTAATTTAGTATTGAAAAAAATGATACATATAAAAACCCAATATGAAAAAAATGTTGGTGAAATTTAACAAAAAAATCGTTAATGTATCAGACATGCCATTCTTTTGTATTCTGTATTTTATTCTTGTATTAAACATATTTTATTTATGTATCAAACATTTTTTATTTATAAATCTCTTATTGTTAGTGGTAGTCATATGATTTGTATTGTAATGTATCAAGTTATATAATAAGTTCAGCTAACTTTTAATGTATCAGACATTTGAAGATTGTTAGTATGTATTTTATTTATGTATCAAACAATTATTATTATGAATCATTTATTGTTAGTGGTAGTAAAGTGTACCTGCTAGTGTTAGTCAATTGTTGTTTAGTGTGAACTAGTTTTTTTTATTTATGTATCAGAAGATATCATTATAAATAGTATGATTTTTTTTTTCATTTTGCAGTCAATGAAATATGTTATAAAAAAGGTACCAACACATGCCTTAAGGTTTGGTGCCCCTTTTAACACAAATTTCTTGGAGGATTCAGAAGTCTATAGGGGATGATATTATTGAACTGTTCAGAGCTACTATTTTTGGACCATATTTAGACATCGTTATTATGTATCCTATCAATAATCAGATATACTAACCTATTCCTAATAAATAGGTTATTGAAATTTTAATGTATATGATTCATTACTTATAATGAATATGATACATGAAACATAGATCATGATATTCTAAAAGAAGTATTACCTCTTTTTTCTCATTCATATCAAATACCTCGGTATTTTCTTCATCCACTAGTATTGTGGAATATGTTGGAGGAAGATTATCCTGATTCTGTTTGGATTTCATAAAATCCATAAATTCCTTATACATTGGATGGTTTGTATTAAAACCTTTGTCGACGAGCTAGACGCTGCGACCAATTGCTTATTTCCAATTTGAGCGAGGATATGACCTCCTCTACCTCTATTTGTTCGTCCTCTTCCCCTTGAAGGGGGCCATGATGGCCTCATGCCTGAAAACAAAGACATTTATAATTAGTCTAAATATTCTCTAGTGAGGAAATCAGGAAGACTATTATCTTCACCATTTTTATAAATTATATCAAAATCAAAAGGTGCTAATAAAGTTTGCCATCTAGCAAACATTTGTTTAGAAACATCATGTTTACAATCTTTATTAAACATAAACTTAGCTGCTTGGCAATCAATTTTTATCACAACTTTTGATTATAAAGATCACCCTGAAATTTCAAAACACTTTTTACAATAGCTAAGATTTCTTTAGCTACTGTGGCATAAATTTTCTAAGATGGATTCCACTTCCCAGAATAAAATTGAATAATATAATGCCTTTTATCATCAGGACAGTATTGTGTAAGAACACCACTAAATCCTATTTCTGAGGCATCTGTTTCAGCAGTTTTCTCTCAATTTGGGTTTGCCAAAGTCAGATATGGAAGGTTTATAACCTTTGTTTTAATTTTTTTAATAGCTTCAGTATGATCAATTGACCAAGCTTTCGGATTTTTCTTAAGCCTGTCATATAAAATAGTTGTATCAAGGGCTAAATCCTTTATAAAAGGTGCGACACAGTTAACACTTCCAATAAATCTCAGCAATTGAGTTTTATTAGTAATTTCATCAGGAAATTTAGAAGTAAATTCAATACTTCTATTAATGGGACTAATATTGCCTTTTTCAATATTATGCCCTAAAAATCTTACTTTAGTTTGAAATAAAGCCATTTTCGGTGCAGATATAACCAAACCATTTTGTATAATAATTTTCTTGAATAATTCAAGATGTTTAAAACGAGTTTCTATATTTTTTGAAAATACAAGAATATCATCTATGTAAACTATTATAAAATTACTATAAGGTATAAAAATATCATTCATAATTTTTTGAAATTCAGATGGAGCGTTCTTCAACCCAAAAGACATAACGTTCCATTCAAATTGACCCATGGGACGTTGAAGGCTGTTTTATACCTATCAGATTCATTTATTTGAATCTGCCAATACCCTGATTTTAAATCAAATTTAGAGAATATAATAGCATCATAAACTCTATCTAATAAATCATTTTTATTAGGAATAGGATACCTGATCCATTTCAAAGCTTTATTGAGCGGTTTATAATATATAACCAACCTGGGGGCACCTCTTTCTTGTTCACCATGTTATTCACAGAAAAAGCTGTACAATACCATGGAGACTTTGAATGCCTTATAAGACCTTTTTGAAGTAGAGATTCAATCTCTTTTTTACACAATTCCAAATATTCCGAATTCATCTGGCATGACCTTGCTTTAGTAGGGATATTATCCTCCAAAAAATCATCCTCATAAGGAAGACTAACAACATGTTTTTTTCTATTCCAAAAAGCATTGGGACGATCTCCACAAATATCAAGAGAGAACTGGATTTTTAAAATAGCAATTTTTTCATGTAATTTAGGATTTTGTAAAATAGTATCAATTTCAATGCTATTAATCTCTCTTTAAGAAAACTCATCTGATTATTTTTCAAAATCATTTTTGAAGTTAATTCATTTAGCATTCTTGTAAAAGGTGTAGTGATGAATTCTAATATAAAAGGCTTATTATTCCAAGTTCCTATAATTTTCTCATTTTGCCAATAGGTAAGAGGGAAAATATCATTTATGAAAGGGACTCCCAAAATAATTTGGTTAGTAATATCTTTAAGCAAAACAAAGCTCTGAGGAACACAATTTAAAAACTTTTATATAGAAAGAATCTACTTTTATAAAAGAAAGCATCTTTGAAAAAGATGACATAGTGGTCACAAAAATTATGTCGGCCACATGTAATTAGTGTGAAGGCCATATGGGTATGTCGGCCTTATCGCTTGGTAATTGGTCATTGTAAAGTGTGTGGGCCAGCTTTTTATTTTTTTTGGTGTTTTATTTCCCTCTATATAAGAGGTTGTATGTTTGGGGAAGAAGGCAGGTTTCAGAACCCCCTCTCTCTCTATCTAAAAAACTCTCTTATAATATTTCTCTTTTGTAATATTTTGAAGTTTGAATAAAAGTTTGCAATTTTGGTTTGAATTCAAGCATTTTGACAGTCCCTTATAGGTAATATTTTCTTCTTATTTATTTCTTCCTATACTCATCTTGGGGAGTTGGCCTAGGATAGTAGTACATTCTCTGGACAGGTTTTCTAGCATACTTTTATGATATCTTTTTAATCTCATCAGAAACTTCCTTATTACCACCACTACTTTCTTCTCCTGAAAGATTATTAATCTTTAGCGGTTTAAGGTTATTGCCTTTAAAGGTTTTTTCTAAGAAATTTTCCAAATCGGAGAAATCTTTTAACTTGAAGTCTTCAATTTCTAGGGGAGGTTGAATACTCGGCTGAGCAACCTTACCTTTTCTTTTAACATCAGTATTTAATAAAGTAATAAGTCTATCAACTTTGTCATGAAGAGAGACTATATGCTCACCTAACATACTCATATAAATATTTGTATAATTATACTGCTTTATCATGACATTAATATGCTGAGTCGTAACTAAAGCAGTATTATCTTCAAATAGTTTTGAAAAAGCATTAAAATAAACAGTTTTATCCTCTTTATTAATTTGAAAAGATTGCAATGGAGGAAATAATGATTTAGTAATCTCACCATTACTTAGAGTAAAATCTTTTCTATTACAGAAATATAATTATAAACATGTTTACTAACAAACCACGGGACAAAAGCAATTAAAACATTTTGTCTTGATTCAATAAGATCTTTATAAAATTCCTCTTGAAATTTAATCTGATCTTTTTTATTAAAATTTTTAAAAAACCATTTTCTAAAAGGTTTCCATCTGGATTTCTGAAATTCTTTAGCAATCTTTGCTCTTGCCTGTGAACCAGGACTGAAATCAATAGATTTGTCAGACATCATAAAACATTTTATGTAGTTAACCCATCTGGGAAATTCATTTCAGATTCAGGTATATCTAAATCTGAGCCAGGTCTAGCAATATTATCTTTATCAATCTTTATATTATCACATCTATAACTTGTCGAATATCATCCTTGAGATTATTAATCTCTATTTTTAAATCATTAATGGTAATAGGAGAACTTATAAGTTTTTTTCCTTTCTAATAGAAGATTTTTAACTTCTGCCATGGTATATGCACCTTCTTTTGTTGGTATCTCCACTGGAGTATAATCCTTAGAGGTAGATGCTATATTACTAATTTTATCAATAATCTGAGCTCTTATATCAAGATCTTTATTTGTTTGTAAAAGCTCTATAATTTTGTCATTATCAATGACATTAATACTTAATTCTTCAAACTGAGAATAGATCTTATAAATATCGTCTTCATCATTTTCCTTGTCACATTCAAAACCTTGCTGACAAGGTAAACATTCTTCTTCTGAAGACATATAATCTTCTTGATGGAGGGCTTTCAAGTCTTCACTTGTGGATGTTTCTCCTTGACTACTATACTCTGAATCTGATCTTCCTGAATCAGAATTGAGCATGATCTTGTATAAAGAGTCTTTTAGATTGTCATCTATGTCAAGGCTTTTAATTTTTCCCTAACTCTACAATCCTTAGCATAGTGTCCATATCTTCCATATTTGTGGCAAGTATTTGACTTATCATATTTTCGTCTAGATTTATAAAATCTTTTGTCAATCCTTCCTTCCTTATGTCTCCTTTCTCTTCTTTCAATTCTTTTTCTCTTCCATTCTTTATAATCTTTTTTGGAAGATCTATTTCTAGAAGAATGCTTCTCTTTCTGCCTCTCCTAATACCATCAATCAACGGATCGCCCAGCTAACTATAAGGGTCCTTTATAAATCCAAGTAGTTTTGCAACATAGTAATGAAGACTTCCACCACATCTGGGTCCGCCCTTAGGGTAATCCAACGGTCTTTTATCGGGTCCGCCCACAACTCAGGGTAATCCAATAGATACATCCGGGTCCGCCCTTTACAGGGTAATCCAACGGATCAACGTAATAGTCTTTTATTACTATGCTGAAAATTACTCCAATTAGACCTTAATTCCAGCTGTTTAAACCATGTGTCATAGTTACAACTCCATGTAATTATAATAATTTAGTATGATATAGCTCAACACAAACAAATTAGCCTATCATTTAGGCTAAGTATATGAAGAAATAAATAAGAATAAAATATTACCTGTAAGGGACTGTCAGAATGCTTGAATTCAAACCAAAATTGCAAACTTTTATTCAAACCAAAATTGCAAACTTTTATTCAAACTTCGAAATATTACAAAAGAGAAATATTATAAGAGAGTTTTTTAGATAGAGAGAGAGAGGGGGGTCTGAAACCTGCCTTCTTCCCCAAACATACAACCTCTTATATAGAGGGAAATAAAACACCAAAAAAAAAAAAAAGCTGACCCACACACTTTACAATGACCAATTACCAAACGATAAGGCCGACATACCCATATGGCCTTCACACTAATTACATGTGGCCGACATAATTTTTGTGACCACTATGTCATCTTTTTCAAAGATGCTTTCTTTTATAAAAGTAGATTCTTTCTTTATAAAAGTTTTTTGTCCATTACCCCTTTGTTATTGTAGTGGGGTTGATTCCTATACTTTTGCTTTTCCCTTGCATGTGATCTTGTCGGAGGATTCCTCCACTTGTTCTTGAAATTTCTTGTAGAGAGCATCAATATCAATATCTTCCGTGCTATCACTTTGTCCTTCTCCTGCTAGGCACACTTCATCATCCTAGTTGGTGTGACTTGCCGACGCCATTGATATATCATCTTCAATTTCCACATCAAGATTTCTCATTAAATCTTTCTTAATCTCCTCCATGTATAATGCTATTGTCTCTGACTTGGATATAATCCTTTTTTTCATATGAAGCTTTCGGATAATTTGCTTAAAAGGACTATTAATATCCTCTTGAGGAGTCGATATCTCCTGGGAGTGATACTTATCGATAGTTTGATTTATTAAATCTAAGATCTCCTGGCCATGGATTTTCCCTTCAAGATCTTTATTAACTAATTTACTCCAAAACTTTGTATAAAAAGTTCTTATTAAACAAGGAAATCCCTCAGAAGTAGTATTAACTTCAACATTCCATTTCATTATCCATGGAATAGAAAATTCTATAAAAAGAACATAACTAACATTCCCTCGAAAAAGATATTATCTTGTTCCATGCTTATAAGCTTGGGGGATATGTCTAGCCATTCCAAGTATAATTTCTTATATTGTTCTGGCAAAATTTTATTGATGGTCCATATAACACCCACCATTTGCAAAACCAGTTAGGAATATTTTGTGTATAAAGATGCGAACAAATCTTTATAAACCATGAATGCTTTTCATTAGCATTCTCATATAATAACGCTTTATTAAAGCTATCAACATAATCCTAGTAATTATATTTTACTGCAATTTTTTATTTAGGATGGATATAATCCTTTTCCTTTAGAGGACTCATTCCCCATTCTTCTGGAGAAATAATTCTCTTTTTAATAATTTTAGAAAAGTTATAAACTTTCTTTGTACTAGCAGGGTAAAAATGTTGAAATTCTGCTGACCCTGTCGCTGAGAGTATCATCTCATAATGCATTCGGTATTTATATGCAGTAGTAGTATAACATACTGTATCTAAATACCTGTTCATCAACTGCCATGGATCATTTTTCCATTTTAGATCATGATTTTCTAAAAGAAGTATTACCTCTTTTTTCTCATTCATATCAAATACCTCGGTATTTTCTTCATCCACTAGTATTGTGGAATATATTGGAGGAAGATTATCCTGATTCTATTTGGATTTCATAAAATCCATAAATTCCTTATACATTGGATGGTTTGTATTAAAACCTTCTGTATTTGTCGACGAGCTAGACACTGCGACCAATTGCTTATTTCCAATTTGAGCGAGGATATGACCTCCTCTACCTCTATTTGTTCGTCCTCTTCCCCTTGAAGGGGGCCATGATGGCCTCATGCCTGAAAACAAAGACATTTATAATTAGTCTAAATATTCTCTAGTGAGGAAATCAGGAAGACTATTATCTTCACCTTTTTTTATAAATTATATCAAAATCAAAAGGTGCTAATAAAGTTTGCCATCTAGCAAACATTTGTTTAGAAACATCATGTTTACAATCTTTATTAAACATAAACTTAGTTGCTTGGCAATCAATTTTTATCACAACTTTTGATTATAAAGATCACCCTGAAATTTCAAAACACTTTTTACAATAGCTAAGATTTCTTTAGCTACTGTGGCATAATTTTTTTGAGATGGATTCCACTTTCTAGAATAAAATTGAATAATATAATGCCTTTTATTATCAGGACATTATTGTGTAAGAACACCACCAAATGCTATTTCTGAGGCATCTGTTTCAACTGTTTTCTCCCAATTTGGGTTTGCTAAAGTCAGACATGGAAGGTTTTTAACCTTTGTTTTAATTTTTTTAACAGCTTCAGTATGATCAATTGACCAAGCTTTCGGATTTTTCTTAAGCTTGTCATATAAGATAGCTATATCAAGGCTAAATCCTTTATAAAAGGTGCGACATAGTTAAGACTTCCAATAAATCTCAGCAATTGAGTTTTGTTAGTAATTTCATCAGGAAATTTAGAAGTAAATTCAATACTTCTATTAATGGGACTAATATTGCCTTTTTCAATATTATTCCCTAAAAATCTTACTTTAGTTTGAAATAAAGTCATTTTTGGTGCAGATATAACCAAACCATTTTGTATAATAATTTTCTTAAATAATTCAAGATGTTTAAAATGAGTTTGTAAATTTTTTGAAAATACAAGAATATCATCTATATAAACTATTATAAATTTACTATAAAGTATGAGAATATCATTCATAATTTTTTGAAATTCAGATAGAGCGTTCTTCAACCCAAAAGGCATAACGTTCCATTCAAATTGACCCATAGGGACGTTGAAGGCTGTTTTATACCTGTCAGATTCATTTATTTGAATATTCCAATACCCTGATTTTAAATCAAATTTAGAGAATATAATAGCAACATAAACTCTATTTAATAAATCCTTTTTATTAGGAATAGGATACCTGATCCATTTTAAAGATTTATTGAGCGGTTTATAATTTATAACCAACCTGGGGGCACCTCTTTCTTGTTCAGCATGTTTATTCACATATAAAGCTGTACAAGACCATGGAGACTTTGAATGCCTTATAAGACCTTTTTGAAGTAGAGATTCAATCTCTTTTTTACACAATTCCAAATATTCCGAATTCATCTGGCATGGCCTTGCTTTAGTAGGGATATTATCCTCCAAAAAATCATCCTCATAAGGAAGACTAACAACATTTTTTTTCTATTCCAAAAAGCATTGGGATGATCTCCACAAATATCAAGATAGAACTGGGTTTTTAAAATAGCAATTTTTTCCTGTGATTTAGGATTTTGTAAAATAGTATCAATTTCAATGTTATTAATCTCTCCTTTAAGAAAACTCATCTGATTATTTTTCAAAATCATTTTTGAAGTTAATTCATTTAGCATTCTTGTAAAAGGTTTAGTGATGAATTCTAATATAAAAGGGTTATTATTCCAAATTCCTATAATTTTCTCATTATCCCAAAAGGTAAGAGGGAAAATATCATTTATGAAAGGGACTCCCAAAATAATTTGGTTAGTAATATCTTTAACTAAAACAAAGCTCTGAGGAACACAATTTTTCCCTTTATAAATAAAAGCTTTAGGTAATTTAAACTCAATTTCCATCTTACTCCCATTTGCAGTTCTTAAACTATGAGTAGATTTATGAAAATATTTTGAAGGAATAAGTCCTTCTTGAATGCAAGTCAAATCTGCAGCACTATCAATAAGGACAATAAATTCTTTTTTATAATTATAATCAATGAGAAGAGTAATTTTTGTATAAAATTTTTGAGAAGTGAAAGCTTTTAAACTTTGCAAAAAATCTCCTTTAGTATTACCAAAATTTAAATTTTTAAGAAAATCTATATTATTAGCTTCTCCTTCATCTGAAGAAGATGTTGAGTTATTTCTCAAATTCTGTCGAAGTTCAAAGCTGTCAAGACAAGCTTCTATGATGACATTCTTTTCTTAAAGATGTCGGATATCATCCTTGAGATTATTAATCTCTATTTTTAAATCATTAATGGTTGTAGGAGTACTTATAAGTTTTCTCCTTTCTAACAAAAGATTTTTAACTTCTGCCATGGTATATGAACCTTCTTTAGTTGGTATCTCCTCTGGAGTATAATCCTTAGAGGTAGATGCGTATTACTAATTTTATCAATAATCTGAGCTCTTATATCAGGATCTTTAATTGTTTGTAAAAGCTCTATAATTTTTTCATTATCAATGACGTTACTACTCAATTGTTTAAACTGAGAATAGATCTTATAAAGATAGTCTTCATCATTTTCCTTGTCACATTCCAAACCTTGTTGACAAGGTAAACATTCTTCTTCTGAAGACATATAATCTTCTTGATGGAGGGCTTCCAAGTCTTCACTTGTGGATGTTTCTCCTTGACCACTATACTCTGAATCTGATCTTCCTGAATCAGAATTGAGCATGATCTTGTATAAAGAGTCTTTTAGATTGTCGTCTATGTCAAGGCTTTTAATTTTTTCCCTGACTCTACAATCCTTAGCATAGTGTCCATATCTTCCACATTTATGGCAAGTATCTAGCTTATCATAATTTCGTCTAGATTTATATAATCTTTTGTCACTCATTCCTTCCTTATGTCTCCTTTCTCTTCTTTCAATTCTTTTTTCTCTTCCATTCTTTATAATCTTTTTTGGAAGATCTATTTCTAGAAGAATGCTTCTCTTTCTGCCTCTCCTTTCTATCCTTAGAAGCAGGCTTGGGAATATCTAGAGCAAATTGCTCACAGAATTCTCCCAACTGTTGTCTTTCATTAAGACGATGCCTTTTAATCTGCTGATTGAGCTTGATCTCATTACATAAGGCCAATCCTTCCTGCACACAGACACTTATTAATTTTCCATATGTATAATCCTCATATTTAATAGAATGTCCATCTCATCTAGGAGTTTTCCTAACTCTTTCTGCAAAAAGAGCTAGCAATCCATCAATAAATTTAGATTTCCAATGAGTGCTATTACACTCTAGTAATTCCATCACTCTGCTAAGGAAAACATCTTTATAAAACCTAAAAGATGTAAGTGTTTTACATCTTAAATTCTGAAGTAAAGTTCTTATGGTCTCACTATTATCTGACCATCTTCCTGAAAAATGTTCTATGATATTTAGAACCAGTGTATAAACTGCGTTTTGAGTAGCACCTTGGTCTTCTTGTTTTACTGCCGAGAGAATCTTATCCCTTTGATCCCGAGTGAGATAATTATTCCACCATCCTTTTAATTGGCCTGTAAATCCTGCTGTGATCATTTCAGCAATAGTTTTATCACTATTTTTATTAGTCTTACAGATAGTACTATACATTAACATCCTATGCACAGTTGTATAAATTTGTTTATATGTATACCCATCTATGTTCCATTCATATATTTCCTTTCCATTGTAACTATTCGTGACAATATATTCATGTTCTTCCAATAAAACATCTTGGGGAGTTGGCCTAGGATAGTAGTACATCCTCTGGACAGGCTTTCTAGCATACTTTTTTGATATCTTATTAATCTCATCAGAAACATCCTTATTACCACCACTACTTTCTTCTCCTAAAAGATTATTAATCTTTAGCGGTTTAAGGTTATTGTCTTTAAAGGTTTTTTCTAAGAAATTTTCCAAATCGGAGAAATCCTTTAACTTGAAGTCTTCAATTTCTGGGGGAGGTTGAATACTCGGCTGAGCAACCTTACCTTTTCCTTTAACATCAGTATTTAATAAAGTAAGAAGTCTATCAACTTTGTCATGAAGAGAGACTAGATGCTCACCTAACATACTCATATAAATATTTGTATAATTATGCTACTTTATCATGACATTAATATGCTGAGTCATAACTAAAGCAGTATTATCTTCAAATAGTTTTGAAAAAGTATTAAAATAAACAATTTTATCCTCTTTATTAATTTGAAAAGATTGCAATGGAGGAAATACTGATTTAGTAATCTCACCATTACTTAGAGTAAAGTCTTTTTCTATTACAGAAATATAACTATAAACATGTTTACTCACAAACCACGGGACAAAAGCAATTAAAACATTTTGTCTTGATTCAATAAGATCTTTATAAAATTCCTCTTGAAATTAATCTGATCTTTTTTATTAAAATTTTTAAAAAACCATTTTTTAAAAGGTTTCCATCTGGATTTTTGAAATTCTTTAGCAATCTTTGCTCTTGCCTGTGAACCAGGACTGAAATCAATAGATTTATCAGACATCATGAAACATTTTATGTAGTTAACCCATCTGGGAAATTCATTTTAAATTCGGTTATATCTAAATCTGAGCCAGGTCTAGCAATATTATCTTTATCAATCTCTATATTATCACATCTATAACTTTCTCTAATTTGAGAAGTAGAAGCTCTAGATGGTACCTGCACAATATAATCCTGGGGGGATATATATGACGAATTAGATCTAGTAATTCTAGAAGATATACTACCCTTATCAATTATATTATTTCCTGAAAACTTTATCTTAACAATTCCATCATTTAACTGTTCAATTTCTGAAATTTCTTCGTTTGTATTATTCTTAGGAAGAGTAGCTCCTTCAATGACCCATTCCTGTGGGAAATCAATTTCTTCCCACTTAATTGGTCTTCGAGTAACCACTTTGGATCTTCCAAAATTGGTTTCTGTTACAATAGTTTCATTTTTGAAATCTATCACTTTGCACATAGGATTTAAAGTATGCAACAATTTATAATAAATTCTATAACAAATACAAACAACTTCAGTACCAGGCATATAATCATATCCATGAAGGTTAACATTTAACATAAGAGAACTTAATGAATTCTCATCCTGCAAAGAAATATGCAAATTAGGATAAGCATTAAAATAAACTGGTCCATAAGCTAGACTAGTTTGAATAATCCCGATAATGGATTTCTTCCAATTCTGATTTCTACCATCACGTAAAGTTGCTATAAAACTTTCGAGTAGACCACGTAAAGTAAGGGGCTTGAATTCCACCTGAACCAATCCAATATGCATAAATCTATAAATATCCCTATAAGGGGCAAGATCAGTTTCAGATATAAGTCTAAAAGTCTAATGGTCACTATCAATAGTGATAGTTTCGTCAGTGGTTTTAACCACTTGTTTAAGACCAAGTTTTTCAAAAGTTCCCAATTATTAAGTAAATCCAGGTGTTGAGGTATATCATATTCTTCTTTTCTACTATTTTTAACAGCAGACTTCTTCTTTATGATATTCATAGTACAAGAGTGTTGAACTATATCACCTATCATTACTATAATTCCATGGCTCTGATACCATCAATCAATGGATCGCCCAGCTAACTATAAGGGTCCTTTATAAATCCAAGTAGTTTTGCAACATAGTAATGAAGACTTCCACCATATCTGGGTCCACCCTTAGGGTAATCCAACGGTCTTTTACCGGGTCTGCCCACAACTCAGGGTAATCCAACAGATACATCTGGGTCCGCCCTTAGGGTAATCCAACGGTTATATAAGTTATCATACATAATAGCTTATTGCTAATAGATAGGTTGTGTATGATTTAATGTATATGATACATTAACCATTACATTAATTAATGTATATGATACAATAAAAATTATATAATTTAATGTATATGATGCATTACTTCAATTATTTATTATTTAACGTATATGATACATTAGCTTTTTGGTGCACAAACAATTTATTCATACTTATAACTGCACCTTAATATTTGTTTAACGGACAAAATATTGATAAACAAATCATAACAAATTATTATTTTAAACAACAATACACTTTAATAACCAATGTAAACAATACATTTTAATTATTTTAATAATAAAAGTGATAACTGCATACGTGAAAAATTATTCAACAAAAACATTAATATCTTATAAAAATAAAGATGATTTCACTTTTCTTTTAGGAAGAAAGTACAAGTTCTTCTGTTGTGACCTTCTTGTCCACATCGTCCACAACAATTTGTGTTTACTATTATCTTTTCATCTACAATTTTTTTCCTTCTTTTCCTTGGTCATCTAGCCAATCTTCTGTATCTAGATGGAAACACAGTTTCAGCTACCATATCGTCAGGAACCGACCAATCTTCCTTATCTGGCATTGGAACCATTGGAGTCTCATAGGTTTTTGCTAATGCATCAGACTTTTAGTAATCGGAGCAATATGAATGCATATCTTTGACATTCTTTTCCTTTAAAACAGCGATTTCATGTGCACAAGGTATCTCATCTAGTTGAAATATTCCACAAGGACATACTTTCCGCTCAAGACAAACAATGTATCTTCTTCTAGCTTCATAAACTGAGAAAATAAATTCAGATGATGGAACAACCCGCGTACATTAAAAAAGGCAGCTATAAATTTATTTCAAAGAAATCATGTTCAAATAACCTAATGATACACCAAATTAAATACATAGAATATAAAATAATGTATCATGATGCATATCTCCATCTTTGAACTTTTAGACACATTTATAATCAATACCTCCTCAAATCTTCTCCCCAATGTGTTCTTTTATAAGAGACTATTTCTCTGTTTTTGGAATGCCAAGAACCAAATAGAATTCTAATTTCTTCGAAGAATTCTAATACAGACAATTGACGTGCATCAATAAAACATCCATTGATACATTCCACAATGTTCGAAGTCATCATTCTACCTCTATTTACTATTGAATGAACTCTCGACCACTTCTCAAACCCTGCATCCTCAAGATACTCCTTAACCCTGTGATCAACTTTATCCACCTTAGCCATACATTTATCAAAATCCTCCTTTCTATATGCCTTGGCATAGAGTAGAATAGATCACTTAGGGTGTTTTTGCTCCTTTTGAAGTTTCCACATACATTCTTCCAAAGATGCCATATGCATGCATAATGAGGTACATTTGGGAACACAATGCTTAAACTCTTCGTAATACTCTCATTCCTATCTGATACAACACACATTTCTGCGCGCTCGCCAAATGCATTTTTGAATTGTTCGAAGAACCATGTCCATGAACAGTCATTTTCAGTGTCCACAACACCATATGCCAACGACAATATGCAACCTAATTACAGAGCAACACACATTATTTCATTTGATACATAACATTTACAACCAGCTCACAACTACAAAAAGTACATACCTGCCCCCATCAAGTGTGCTTGCTGATAAAAATGTCCCTTTGTAAGCTTCGCCAAGATGTGCACTATCGACAACAACTATTGATCTGCAGTAATCGAACCCCCTCATCAATGTTCTTAAGGCTATGAACAAATACATAAATTCATCTTCCCCAGTCTTCTGCATCCTTATATAAGAATTTGGATACATAGTATTTAGCATGTATATGTATCTCGGCATCTGCCTATATGCATCAGATGGTTTACCCCTTATTGTTTCTAGCGCACGTTCTTTAGCACGCCATGCCTGCTGGTAAGATATTTGAACCCCATAGAATTCTCTAATATCATCAATTATGTCTTTTGGAGTATGAATTCATTTATGGTTGACCAATTTAGGAGCAGTCACACCACTAACAAACCAAATTGTTGCTTGGACTTTGGTTAGTACCCTATCCCACATTGGACATGTATGTTCACTATTGAAGTATCTAACTTTGAAAACATCAAATTTTTTCCTACATGAAGGCTTCATAGTCCAGCCACATTCATCCGAAAAGTATACCAAGACATAACTGTCATTTTTTTTAGCATATTAATACATATAACAGTTACATTTTATAATATAAAAAACAATAATCTTAAAAGTAATCAAAGAATGATGTACATTAATGTATCAATAATTTTTAAAGACCAACACAATTAATTTAGTGTAGCTTTATGTATCAGATTCAAAAAAAATTTAATTATCCACGTATCACAAAAATTTAGAATGTATCGGCTACATGATTGTTGCGACTAAATTATTTAATGTTTCAACAATATTAACTTAATGTATCAACAATATTAACTTAATGTATCGACAATATTAACGACCAACACAATTAATTTAGTTTAGTTTTATGTATCAAATTCAAAAAAGTTACACGTTGCACGTAATACAAATGTATCTGATACATAACGGATGCTACTCAATTCTTTAGCACTCCATTCATATATCAACGAACGTATATTCACAAATAATGTATCATTATCACTATATTAGCTATCATAATCACCAAACTAAAGAAAAATCAACATCACCATCATACAAGTTCTAAAAATAATAAAGTATCATACAAATAAACAAAATAAATGTATCACCATTTATAGATCTAAAAAAATCAAACATAGTTCTTCACAAAATATATCAAATACTCCCATACCTTTGTCTATTAGATCTCGTTACTTTGCAATTGAAGTTGTTCTTTATCTTATATTTCGCCATCACATCTACGAGTGTTGCTTTATCCTTATATAATTGACCTGTCTTCACCTCTATACTTTTTGAATCAATTATGTAATTTGTAACTTCCAATTCTGGAATATAATATGAATCACAAATTCTTGATTCAACCAATGCAAGAGCTTCTATATCCTGTGTTGCGCCTTCTACACACTCAATTTCTCCGCATATTCCATCAAAGTTATGTAGATCACCACAAATCTTCTCAATTGTATCAATGCATAATGGAAACATTGCAAATCCTGGCTCACTTTTTTTCACTTCTAAATATAGTTTAACACCCATGTCATTCTTAATTTTCATCGGAGACAAGTTACCTTCTATGATGTATCGAATTTCATTGTTTTTCCTTGATACATTGATATCTAACTCGGCTGAAATTGCTGCTTTGAGATTCAAAAATGAAATTAATTGTCCAACAACGATTCTGTCACTTTTGTAAGCTCCACAATTCACTTCGTTCACCCAAATTTCTGAATGCCTCAGCAGAATTGATATATTCATCATGTATCAGCAAATTTTTAGAGTTTTATTCAAACTTCTCACTGTTTCAAAATCGATGGATGTTCAAAAATTGTTCTTCAATGGAGAAGATGTGATTTTGAAATTTGAAATTTGTAATGTCTAAGTCGATTACCTATTAGGATATGGACTGTTTAGGATCAGTTAGGTGTAAATCAAGCTAATTAAATAAACAAAATTAATTTTTACGTTTTATTTCCTTTTTTGTACAACAATAATCTGTTTACCTTGTAGAAGTAAAATATTATAATGGTTTTACCGCAGTTTATAAGCTTGTTTTGGGACTGCTTTCATTTTTAAAAAAAATAAATTTGGATATAGAGAGCCCACTTTCCTTACTTTTCTTAAAGCTCTAAGATCAAAAGCAAGAGATTTCACCATCAAAACTCCTCCAAAATCAAAGCATAGGCAAGGGGTATTGTGGAGAGCAACTAACATGTGTTTTCTTTATCATTTGGTAATGTTTGAAGATTTGCTTTGAAATAGAGAACTTGATGATTCTTAAAGATTGTTGTAGCTTTAATCTTTTTGTTATGACCCTCTTTGTTTTGTGATATTTTTGGCGTTTAAAGCTTTTATATAGCAACCTCAAGTCATTTATGAGTTACTGTGACTGACAATTTGGTTACCTGGTCGTTCATTTGATTTTTATGCAAGTTTGCATATTTTGGAGCTTTTAAAACTTGAACATTCGACTTCAGTCAAAACTTGAGGTAAACATCCTTAAAATGCAATTCTAATGGTTCTGATAGCTTTGAAATATGGAGTATGGTTTACTAGGATTTTTGGTTTGGATCTCAAGGCTTTTGGACTCATTTCGAGCCACCTTGTGGTTTTTGGCTAAAATAGAGTCGTGGTGGTGGGACCTACTTTTATTCGATCGGACATCCATTGGAAGTTTCGACATCTCCGTTGAGTCTGTTAGCATAGTTCATTTGTTTGCATGGGCTTTTGAATCAATATGAAGCACCCAAGTGGAGTCCATTGAGACTAAGCTAATTTTTTGATGCTGATGTAGCCGCCTGTAACACTCCAAAAATTTCTAATCTAAGACTCAAATCATTCTTCATTTGTGAAAAAATATTGTGTCGGTTGATTCTTAAATTGTTCTTAGGTGTTAAGGTCAATTCTTTAGTGTGAGAACGAATGTGTATATGAATTGAGGTCACTAGAATCCCCTAGCACAAAGTTGAGTTGAAAGCTTCCTTTACCGATTATGTTTTGATATAACATTATATTTAGGTCAACTTCAAACGATCATATCTCTCAGCATATAATGAATATGTGGCCCATCACATATCAAATTAAAGGTTTATGAGTCCTCTTTCTAACATCACCAATTTTGTCTCATTTTGAGTTCGGAGTAAAAACTTATGCCATTTTAGTGAATCCCAGGAAGTCAAAGTTCTACGGATGACAACTACAGCTGGTGGAATGTTCCACGAACCGTAAATCCATACGTGAAGGCTTGCTACATATTTTTTGTAGCAACTTCCTGCACATCTTCTAGGGTTATTTTGGTCCTTTCCCAAGCTTTTAAACCCTATTTTAAGTTGTTTTTGAGTGTTTTAACTTAGTATATCATTCAATTAATTAATTTTCCTCTCAAAATCATCAATATAAACATTCAAGTATTTAGAATTTCTCTTAAAACTAACCTAGGGTTCCTCTTCTCCAACAAGAACACTAAAACCTTAAAGTCAAAAATTCAAGATACTAAGAGAATCCTTCCACCCAAGGTTTTCCCATGTTCTTCCACTCTAAGAACTTCATAAAAGAGTTTCTTTATCAGGAGAGAGGACCAAGATTCAAAGATCAAAGGTTTCCTCCAAAAACACTAATGTTCTTCCTCAAGTTCAAGATAAAATCAAGTCTCCACAAAAGTTTTCAGTCCAATAGCTTAATAATCAGGTATGTAAGGCTATTATAGTGATGACCTAATTTCTTCCTCATGCCCTACATCTATCTAAATTGAGTAAAAGATCAATCTTGGATTTTACCTTTAATTTTGAGTATTCTTGAGATGAGTAGTATCATTGATTTATGAGTTTTTGATTTTTTACTATTGAGTTTTCCATATTGTTATTGAGATCCTTGAGTCGATTTGTTCATGTATATATTTCAGCATGAACCCTATTTTAAGTTACAATTTTGGAGAATCTTTAAAAGTAAACATTTTTATCTGATTTTCTAAGAAAACGAAGATGAGTTTTGAGAGAGTTTTAAAACATGATTTGAGTAAGAGTATAAGGGAATTCCCAAATGTATCACTTTGTACATTGAGAAAAGAACTATGATTCATGATTAGTATGACATTCGAGTATGCCATCAATGTTTAAGCAGTATGGTATCTAGATATGCCATCAATATTTATGTAGTATGACTTCCCAAGTCATCAATGATTAGATCACACAATGATTTTAGATATAGTTTTGAGAATGATTTTTCAAATATGAATCAAGTAAGAGTATAAAGGAACTAAGTATTCTCAAAAGTATCACTTTTTACATTGAGAAAATAGAAACTTTGATTTCTAAATGAGTTAATGAGTTCAAAGATATTTTAGAGTAGTCACCTCTTTTAAGAGGATATTTGAGCAATTACCTCAAATTGCGAAATAATATGTTTTATATATCTGAGCATGAGTATTTATTTATTGAAAGTAGTATTGAACACCGATATGGGGATGAGTTCAGACAACTCACATTCCTCATAAACCATGTAGCCAATATGGGTAAAGGATCATACTTTTAGATGACTTCTTATTGCTTTCAAGCAGAGCTTTAGTAGATCCACGTAGTTGAAGTGTCCTATATCCTGACAAGGTATATGATAGTTTTGGCAGCGTGGGTGAGACGCTGTATCATGAGGCGCTCATACTGATGGTTGTCGGTTAGAGAATCACCCAAGTAAGAGTAAAGAGTATTTTATTGTATTTTTATATACATCCTTGAGTTAAAATCTTTTATTTATGAAGCTTTAAATATTGTCATCTCTTGTTATTTCCTTGTATTGAGTTGAGTTGGGGTAAGTATTCTTTCATCCTTATCAATTCAGTTATTTATCCATTCAGTTATATTACATACTCGTACATTTAATGTATTGATGTCATTCGACCTGCACCTTTTATGATGCAGATACATGTGTTCAGGATCATCAATAGACGCTTTGTTTATATCACTTTGTACTTTAGATAGCTAGGGTGAGCCTCCTTGTATTCTGGAGGACTTTACATTTATTTTCTAGTCATTGGTCTTGAGATGTCGTGGGTCTTTTCCCGACATAAATTTTGAATAATAGAGGTTTCATAAATAGATGGAGTTTAGGAGTCTCTTAGTATTTGCTTTTCCTTAAGATTTTTTGTAAACTACTATACCTATATTATTGAGTATTTTATAGACAGTTTGAGTTGAGTAATTACTTTTAGTTTGAAGGTTCCAAATTCTATTTCTAAGCCTATTATCAATTGAGTAAGTCTTCCGCTAAGTAGTAAGCCAAACCAAGGGTTTATTAGGGACCAAAAATGGTTCTCGAGTACCGGCCATGTCCAGGGTATAGGCTCGGGGTGTGACACTGCCTAAGAGGACCTGATACTACTTAAGTAGTGGTTGCTTATGTAGCCAGGGAGATGATTTAACAACCTTTCTAGCTAAGGGCTAGCCGCTTTAGCTAGCCTTTCTTTCAAAGGGTTAGCTGCTTTAGCGGCCATGACATCGCTTAAGCAATGATCGCTATAGCAGAAAAGATGCCGCTTTAGTAGAGCCTCCAGCGTGAGACCAAATGTTTAAGGGGTCAAGGCACCGCTTTAGGCGGGTTAGGTTAACCGACCAAGGTGACCGCTTTTGAAGAAATAACACGGTAGTTAAAACCAATTTTTAGCTCAAATTTCTCTAATGTGTTCAAACATTTTGAGACTTGGAGAGCTTTACTTCTTGTGGAATTTTTCAGTGGGAATTGTTGGGAATTGTGGGGAAGAGCTTCAGGGTGTATTTAGGCTTGTAAATTCTCATGTTATACTCATAAGTTTTACCTAGAATCCTCTTTGTTTTACACTTTAATTGTGAACTTCCAATGTTTATTGCATGATCTATTTGGGAGCATTTCGAAGCCCATGTTATTCTAGGGGCACAAGCTTCTTGAGTTGATTTGGACCAATTGATGGAACCAATTTTGGGATTCCTAACGTGAGTCCCATAATACCATTTTTTTCACATGTTTTTAGTTTCATTTGTAATTCTTTTGAGTTGGGTGTCAATCGACCAGATTGACAATGGGATCATTATTATGATAGTGTGGCTTTTTTGAGGTGGCTCGGAAGGGAAATGCTTCAATTAAGAGGCGTTGGAGTGCAAATGATCTGCTATAAGCCATGCCACGTCTTACTATTTGTAGACCTTACTTGTGATTGTTCTAGCATGCTAATTAGCTAAGTGTGGGGTAGGTTTTCCATGATATCTTATTTACTTGTATTGTTTTTGCCTTATTTCGGGTGATTCTGGAGTTTTTTGTATGATTTGTTGATATCTGTTTGTGGCCGTGAGTTGGTAATAGGCTAGAGTGGCCTTAGTCTTGTTGTTGAAAAGACTTAGACTAGGTTTGGATAGATTTTTTGTAACACCTCGGATTTGAAAAGAGGGAAAGTTGCAGGTTATTCTAGAACTGGTGCTAGTACAGACGGAACCACCGACAGACCATAGGTTGACTTATGGACCATAGATGAAAATTTGAATAATTTTAAAACGTCAAGTCCCAATACTCTTTTTACGGTTCACCAGGACGGTCCATCGTTCAATGTATGGGTCGTAGATAGGTCTCGTAGCTTAGTCCTAGTGTCGCGACCCAAGGTATACCCTAGGAGTAACATTGTGTATAGGACCCTGAGAGACCGTACATAAGACACTAAACATGCATAAACAATATTATAGAAAATCAAGAGATTTAAAACACAATTCATACCATAAAGAAAGTTTGTAAAAGGAAGAGGGAGTCTGGATAGTCTCAATAGCCATGTATTACATCAAGAGTGACCAGGACGTCACCCTAGTATCACATACAATATCGGAAAGTGATAAAAGGTTCAGTCCTTCGAACATTCGGACTCACCACTACTAAGTAAAGAAGAAGTGACTTCTAGCCACGGGGATGAGAAACTGGAATGTCGGACCCTACATTTGAGAAACAATGTAGGCAAGAGTATGTGTTAGTACAAAGATGTACCAAGTATGAAAGCCTTGCATAGATATATAAATCATGCTAAAATGGACCTTTCATGTCATGCAAAGACCAAGTTAAAATCATAAGGAAAGGTTAAAAACATCATAATACTCATGGTTAAATGAAAGTAAAGCTCATCTTTTGATCACTTGTGAAAATACTTCTTGAAGTAACCTTAGTTCATCAATTATACTTGTTTGTGGGAAATTAGTCTTAATCGACATAGATACCATGTAAGCTATAACATGGAATTCGGTGTTTACCCCACACCGAAAAGAGGTGTTCTCACTTGCCAAGGTAAGAACCATGAACTTATAGCTTACACAGATCCACTAACTAATGTCTATCTAGACAACGTTGGCGCATAGTTTATGGGACATGGGTAATCGCCACTTGTCCACTCAGTACTAAGCTTAATTCCCACGAAATAGTTATCAATCATATTCATCTTATCTCTAAGGGATATGGGTAATCACCTCTTGTCTATTATTATGGGGACATGGGTAATCGCCTCTTGTTTTATTCATTAGAGGACATGGGTAATCGCCTCCTGCCTCATTATTAGAGTAACTCCTTAATTTTGATTCATTTTAGGTGAGAATACCTTTCAACCTTAGAATCCTTTATGTGAGAAAACCTTTCACATTCATGCATTGAGTAATTATGTGAGAAATCTTTTCAAAATAATTAGCAACAACAACATCATATAGGCTTTACTCTCAAAGCAACTTACATCATAGTTCATCAATTTCATATGAACATGCATATTTCCATAATTCTCCTTTCATAGTTCAAAACCCACTTTTAATCATAAAAGTCTAGAAAGCATGGGTTCATGGGGCTTCATCTTAAAAAAATGGAATCTTCTCAATTCATGCATTATACTTCATAAAATAATCAATGATATCAATATTGAAAGAAACGATAACATAGAAGAAAACCCTAACTTAAATGGGGAATTTCTAACTTGAAAATTAGGGAATTAAGGAACTATATAGAGGAAAGGGCTCCATAGATGAAGACTATCATACCTTAGTTTTCAAATCCCACAAGCAATGGTGAATTACAGACTTGCTCTTGAAACCCTAAGTTGACTCTTTCTTCTTCTTCTAGAGAGAGAAATATTAGGGGAGGATGAACTTGTTCTTCTTTTGGGAATTGAGAGAATGACTTGAATTTGGTGATTTTGGGTGTGAAAACCTTTATATAGGGCGTTGAGCAAAGGGTAAAACAACATGGTATTGAATTAAAACAATTAGGAAAAGACCCAAAAAAATAACTGCCGACTTCCGTCGACGGTGGGGACCTACGGTCCGTGGGTTCACCGACGGACCATCTTGGTCGGCCGTCTGTGGGTTCAGAAACTTGTTTTCTAGGGCCTTCGAACGATGGAACCCATTACGGTCCATTGATCAAACTACGATCCGTACATGGCCTTCGTAAGTCCACTTGAAATCTCTTAAAATCTCATTAAGTCTGAGACTCATCTATGAGACCTACCTACGAATCGTGCATTGGATAACGGGGGATCCTAGTGAACTGTCACAAACCAGATGCACCAATGCCAAGTCATTAGGCAATTCAAGTTCATAAGCAACCTTACCAACACACCTCAAAATCTGATACTGGCCCATATAACGGGGACTAAGCTTCCCTTTTTTCCCAAATCTAATAACACCCTTCATGGGTGAGATTTTCAAGTAGACCCAATCATTCACATCAAATTTAAGATCCCTCTTACTAACATCGGCATAGGACTTATGTCGACTTTGAGCCGTTTTCAACCTTTTTCTAATACACCAACTTTCTCCATAGCCTCATGTAACTCGGGACCTATCAAAGAAACTTCACCCACTTTAAACCAACCTATAGGAGATCTACACCTCCTACCATATCGAGCTTCAAAAGGTGCCATACCAATACTTGAGTAATAGCTATTATTATACACAAATTCAATATAAGGCAAGTGATCATCCCAATTACCCTTGAAGTCAATTACACATGCTTTCATCATGTCTTCCACCTTTGAATAGTACGCTCCACTTGCTCATCGGTTTACGGATGAAAGGCTATACTAAGCTTAAAAAGAGTACCAAAACCCCTTTGGAAAGATTTGCAAAACTGAGAAGTGAATTGGGTACCACGATCGGAGGTAATGGACAAGGGCACTCCATGCAGCCTAACCATGTCACGACCCAAGGATACCCCTAGATGTAACATGGTGTATAGAACCCCGAAGGACTCTATACAAGTCACTTAGCTCTCATAACATAAGAAATAGAACGATAAGAGTAAAGCAATAGTCCAAGTCCAAAACATTTTATAAAACAAAAAGCAGAAGTCTAAACTCTTGTCTCATTATAGCCATCTAATACAATAGAATAAAATTGGGCCTAGCCCATACATCATGTTCAAAAGAGGAAATACATGAAAGAAAGTGAAAACAATAAACTCCATCCTCGAAGCATAAGGACTCACCAAAGCTCGAGAATCAATCAAATCACCCACTAGCCACGAAACTGACCACCCTGAATATCCGACCCTACATTTGAGAGAAATGTAGGCAAGAGTATGCGTTAGTACAAACCAATGTACCAAGTATGATAGCCATGCGTAAAACATTTTAAACATGCTAAAAGGGACATTTCATTTCATGACATGCAATTGACCAAGGTAAAACATCATATGAAAGAGTTATAAGACATAAGTCATAAATCATGGCCAATGCAAGATAACTTCTTCTTTAAAAACCTTGTACTCATATGCGATAATCCTTGAGTAACCTTAGTTCATTATTACTTGTGGGGAATTAGCCTTAACCGAAATTGAGACCATGTGAGCTATAACATGATCCCCTGGCGTCTCCCACACCAAAAAGGGTTGTCCTACTTGCCAAGGTAAGGACCATGAACTTCTAACTTAAGTGGATCCACTAGCTAATCAACCTATGTGGGCACATAGTTAAGGGATAAGGAGATTGCTACTAGAAACCCGACCTCTACTATGGGAGAGCTTCCATATCAAGAGATTGCTTTTAGAAACCCATCCTCTAATACGGGAGAGCTTCCATCTCACTATCAATATCCACTTGGTGCTAAGCATAAATCCCACGGAATAGTTATTAAGTCTTGACTTAACTCATAATTCATGGAAGGATGTCGTTGGACAACCAATCCAAGCTAGTTCATTAGGATATCTCTTACTCTTTGATTCAATTAGGTGAGAAAGCCTTTCAACCTAAGAATCCTTTCTATGTGAGAAAACCTTTCACATCTTACTCTTTATGTGTACTTGAGAAAACCTTTCAATAACACATTATAATCATTATCATTGGTACTTTACTCTCAAAGCATCCTTAAAACATTTGGATAGATGTCATAAGAAAATACATAAGTCCATAATTCACCTCCTTGAGGTCAAAACCCACTTTCAATCATCAACTCCTAGAAAATATGGGTTAGATATGGATTTCATTATAAATTCATGTAAAACTAGTAATACATGCCCAATTTCATAAAACTCTTCCTTTAAGATCAAAATCCTATATCATATTGAAAACATGGGGATTACATGGGTTCTTAGGGAAATCATCATAAAAGTCATTGCAATTCATCCATTCATGCATAGAAGATCATAATTCAATCATTTAAATCAATAATGAAAGGAACCCATGCTAATTGAAGAAAAACCTAACTCAATTGGGAATCCTACGTTTGAAAATAGAGGAATTTGGGAACTCCATGGATGGAAACTATCATACCTTGACTCCAAATGAAAACTACTTCTTCTTCTTCTTTAAGTTTGTGAAACGTAGGCAAAATGACATAGTGTAGGAACTAATTGATTAGGAAAAGACCCAACTGCCCCTGAAAAAAAACTAAAAACTACCACTGACTGCTGATTTTAGGGCTTCCAACCACGGACCTCTAACAACGGACCATGGTCTGACCAACGGTCTATTGGTCAGGCCGTGGTTCTGGTCCCTCAAACCATACTTAGGTAGGCCAACCACAGACCACACCTACGATCTGTAGTCCCTTCCACGGGCAGTGGGTGGCCGGCGTGGTTCGGCACCTGTAACATCTAGAAAGCTGCTATTTGGCCTTTTTTGAATATGGGGTATTACAAACCATCTCTCTCAAATACAACTTAGCATAGTCCTCCACCGAATAAGAAACCTTGACGGGAATGAAATTAGCTGATTTTATCATTCGATCTACTATAACCCAAATCGAATCATGTTGTTATCAAGTGCGAGGTAACCCAACAATTAAGTCCATATTCAAATCTTCCCACTTCCAAGTAGGTATACTAATGTCTTGGGACAAACCTCTCAGTTTTTATGCTCAACTTTCACTTGTTGGCAATTAGAGCACTTAGTCACAAATTTTGCAATATCCTTCTTCATCCCAATCCACCAATAAGACTTCCCGCAAGTCAAGGTACATCTTGGTGGGTTTAGGGTGAATGGAATATCGAGAACTATATATGGGCTTTTGACAAGATCTATTTTCTCAAGTCATCTACATTAGGAACACACAAACGACCTTGATAACGAAGTACACCATCTCCCCATTGGGAGAAAGCCTCTACGGACTTTTTAAGCAGCGCTTCCTTCAATTCAACCAAAGTTTGATTTAGCCCTTACTATTTTGAGATCTAACATCCCATTTGGTGAACCACCTACTATTTCTGTGAAGATATCTCTAGATCACCAATTTGGCCAACATGATTCATTAAAAGGTCATTTTCATTGATTTTTATGGTCTTCTTACGCTCCCAGAAGGGTATTCTTAACCTTTTACCCTCAATCAACTTCCCTAAGTATATTTTTAAACCTAATAACATCATTATATGAATAGGAACTCTCAAAATCCCCAATTCTCATTCTTCCAAAGATCAAGAACTTCAAGAAACAATTTCTCCAATTTCTCAAGATCTAAAGCCTCCAAGTTTGATATTCTCTTCAAGAATACTTAGGGTTTCTATCAAATATTTTTCTCCAGCCTTCATCTCCATGAAAACTGAAAGGAAGACAAAATCTAGGATTTTCAAGTCTTCCAATCAAGTTCTTCTTCAAACTTCATCAAGAACTTTGTCTTCCACGTATGCCAGGCTATTCTTAGTGTTGGACTACTTTGTCTTCATGTCCTACATTTCAATTCAATTAGTGAAATGTTATGTTTAGAGTTCTATCCGCAGTTTTCTTGAAATCAAAATTGAGTTGTGTTTATTATTTTGAGTTCCATTTCCTTAAGAATTGAGATTTTGATATATATTATGCATATTGAATTCTAAATTGTTGTTCATGCTTCATATCCCATGAGCCCTATTTGTTTATAAAAGTAATGTTTATAAAGATAATTATAAGCCATTTTTTATACATCTATTCTAGACTTGAAAGGTGAGTCTGGAAGTATATATTTTAAATGCATATTTTTAAAGGTGTTTTTAAAGAAAGGATATGAATGGTTTTATATGTACTATTTGACAGTTGATAAAGAGAATAATTCATTTTTTGAAAATTAATTCAGTAAAGAAAAGTGAAAGTAAAGTAAAGAAATAGTCCGTTTCTCTTTGTGAAGGGTGATTGAGCATAATTGTTATTATTGTTTTGGGAGTAGTATACCAAATTAGGTAAGAGTCTATTTTTAACTCGAAGTTCCATAATACTATGTAGCTTGCATAGGATAGAATCATACCGACTTTTTGGGAGACTCTTCAGTGCCTCAAGAAGGCTTATAGGATGGATCCACAATTATATTTAGGATCCTATACCCTGGCATGTATAGATTGACCCTTACAATGTGTGTGAAACGTTGTATCATCGCTAGGCTCATAATGATGGTTGTTGGTTGGAGAAACTCCACATAGAGTAAAGTGTTCTATTCTCTATTGCTTTTATTGCATATCATATTGCAAAGTACAAATGATTTTCACTACATGTTTATATATTGTTTTACTTGATATGTATTCAGTCATCAGTTCATTTATTATTTTATTCAACCATATTACATACTTGTATATTCAATGTACTGATGTCATTTGACCTACATTTTTTATGATGTAGATACATGTGTTTAGGATCATCAAAAAACACTATATTTATATCACTTCATACTTCTTGATAGCTTCTGGTGATACCTCCTTGTTTTTAGAGGACTCCATTTTTATATTTTATTTAGTAGTATTTGAGGCGTCGTCAGTCTTTTCCCGACACATCTCTTGAACGATAGAGGCTTCATAGATAGGAAGATTTAGATATGTTTCCATGTAGATAGCTAGATGATTTTATTAGTACTTAAAGGAACCATCCATACATGCCAAACATTTTCCCTCATGATTCTTGTCACACCTAGTGCAAGTAGTTATTGAAGATCCAACACAATTTCCTCCTTGAGGTTTAGGGCAACACACCCTATCCTTGTTAATTTATAGGCTTGAGCATTAGAAGAACTCTGACCAGAAAACCTTTGCCATAATCTTGAATGACCATGTCTACCAGACCTCGAATGGGAAAAGTCTCCATCACTGATCTTTGCCTTCTTTGACTCCCTAGACCTCCCCTTTAGATTTTCATGTTTGATTTGTTGTGAAAGTATCATCAAATAGGAGATATCAATCTCTTTAATCAACATGATGGTACGACATTCTTTGACAACCAAATCGAGTTTCACAAACTTACTCATTCTTTCCCGAGAGTCTGCAACCATTGTCGAAGCATACTTAGCAAATTGAATGAACCTCAAAGCATACTCCTTCACACTCATATTGCCTTGACGGAGATTAATGAACTCAAGCTCCTTTGTTTCTCTCTTCTCAAGAGCGAAGAATCTATGAATAAAATCCCTTTTAAAATTTTTCCCAATTAAGAGGACCCACATCAACCACCCTCTCTCCCTTTCATTAGTTGAACCAAACTTGAGAAACACCGTTGAGGTTGTAAGCAGCAAATTCCAACTTTTCCACAGTTGACACTCATATATTTCCCACTATCTTGTAGACTTTATCAATGAATTTTTGATGATCCTCATCAACATTGGAACCATGGAACTCTAGAGGATTTATCTTAGCGAAGTCCCTTATCATTGTTCGTGCCAATATTTGGGTTCACGGGAGCGGATAATGCTCAAACTACTCTTCAAAACCAATTAAAAGAGTAGGTGGTCATCATCAATAAAAATACCCAACAAAGAGTCAGGGTCGAATCCCATGGAGAATGGTATATCGTGGAAAATTATATCAAGAAATTTGGATTGTAAGTTCATTTATTTGTAATAGTAATCTCCAGAACCGCACCATGTCTCATGTAGAGGTTCACCTTCAATCCTTTTGATGTTCTAGATTTGGTTCCTAAGTTTAACCATCTTCGAGTGGGGAAATAATCTCTCCAAGAAAGTTTCATTCAACTCTTCTCAAGAAGTGATTGAATCATTTCTCAATTCCGCCAACCAGCTAGTAGCTTCACCCATCAAAGAGAATGGGGTAACCTCAACCTTTTGGACTCTTGTGTGATGTTTTTAACACAAATGGTCCACACACATACACAAAGTTTTGAAGGTTCTCATGGGGATCTTTGTGAGATAATTCCCCAAATCTTCCCTTTATTTTAAGCAATTGTAGCATTAATCCAATTACATGAAAAACTTCCTTCCTAGCAGTGGGAGGTAATTGGATGGCTCCCGTTGTTTGAATGATGTTCATGTGCATGTCATTAAAATCACTCGTGTTTTCGTTTTGATCGCCTTGGCTGTTGTTTTCACTACCGTGGTCACTCATGCTTAAGACCTGTAAATCAGCAAACCACAACACCAAACAATAATCTACTACAGCTAAACAAATTCACAAACTAATTTCTCAAATAAAATTCTCAAACCACCATTCCCCACAACGATGCAATTATTGATAACACTCAAATTAATCTTCAAAATAAATTAAAAGACTAAGCATTCATCGTTAATAAAAGTACCATACAAAGAGTCGGGGTCGAATCCCACAAAGAATGGTCTATCGTGGGAAATTCTATCATGAAATTTAGATTGTAAATTCAGTCATTTATAATAGTAAGAACAAGTGGGTCGATGATTCTACCAAATTTAAGAAAAAAAGGTTTGGTTATCAATAATTAAAATTGAATTGAAACTTCAGGAAGATAAAATAAGTAAAAAGTAATCTAGGGGTGCGGGGATTGAAAATCGATGTCACATGGGGGTAATTATGTTGCTCTATTGTCATGAACATTCATAGATAGGCTAGGTCATCTTCAATGGCATTAATCTTCTTCCGATCTCATAACATAAATTTATAGAATCTCTTTTTGGTCTCATCTATGTGCAAATATTAAACAACCCAATACCTTACTATATTCTCTCTTTCGATGAAGAAATAGGGAAAAATGATCTGACCCATAACCTCTATTTTCAAGCAAGTTACAAGAATCAAAGCTAAATTACTAGTATCAAACTAATTGCCCACTCCAATCAATCTATTTCGAGCATCAAGTGAGATTGAAAGTAGGAATTAAGTTTAAAAGCCTTAGCCCATAAGTTAACCCCATTCTAATTTACCCAAATCCATGTATCAACAGAAAAAAGAGCATAACGTAGTACCTACTACATTAAATCAAGACCCAACCCCATAAATGCACACCAAGATCTTGGGATTTTATCCACCTATCACGAAGTGTAAAGAAATTATACCTTGCATGATAGCAGCCATGAGTATGTAACATGAAATCAAGCAACTACAAGCAAACCAACTTTGTATTCAACTTCAATTTATCAATTTCAAGAACAAAAATTGAAATCCCCAAGAACTAAAGGTGTTTTTTCGCAAAGGAAAAGTGTTTCTCTCTCTAAAATGTTCAAAACCTTTTACTTTAGTAACTCTTCACAAATTATGACTCAGGAACTCTCCAAAAAACACTTTAACTTCTCTCTCCTTTGGGCTATTTATGGTTTCCAAATATTTGGCCCAAAACTCACTGTGTAACCCATTGGGCGACGTTAATCGGGCTCACTGATCTCATTAGATGAATCCCCAATGGCTCCTTAGCTCACCTTTCTCTTGCTTTATGCTTTAGGTTCTTAAAAATTAGTCAGCGAGCTCATTTGAATCTGCCTTTCTCATTCATTGTATCGCTGATCACCATCTCTGTTCGTCTTTTAAGCTTCAATTTTTCACCATGTACTGTCAATTTTGGTGATGGCCACCATGCTAAGCCTTTTATTCGATGAATCATTGTTTGTAATGACCTAATTTTCATTGTTATGGTAAAGCGAATGGGGAAAGAATTTGGGCCAAAAAACTTTTTCGTAGTAACTTGAGATTTCCTAGCCTAGTCCAGATGTGGATGAAATCAGAGTTAGTGACATCTAGGGAAATCTGGTAACAAATTAGATATCAATTAATAAATTTGATTGCATGAATGAATAGCTAAGACGTTAATGAACACATACGACTATACAGAATTGAATTCGGGCGAGTAGAACTCCTAAAAGTGAACTTAGTGTAAACGGGTATTTTGTGAGTGTCATGGGATGAAGGTGTGTTGCGAAAATAGGGGTTTGGAATTCTTAAATTGCTCACTAGTTCGGTGCAAGCCGCTGTGGTGGGTTGGGGCCGCCATAGCGGGACAGACGCGACTTAAGTTGGAAATAAAACCCCAAAAGCATTTTATTCTGCACTTTTTGACTTTGAGAGAGAAGGAACGACCCCAGGTGTGTTCTTGATGGTTTTTCACCATTCTTGAGGCTAAAGGTAAGGTTTTTACTCCCCGAATCCATGTTTCGATCTATAGAACTTAGTTTCTTGGGTAATTATCGATGGGGGAGGGTTTTGATATGGGAATATTGGTGGAAAAGGCCCTAATTTGGGTATTAGGATCTTGTGTTTGGTCTATGGTTATTGGGTTTGTTATAATTCGGATAATTAGACCTTTGATTGTTGATCCTTGTATATATTATTTGTTTGTAGACCTAGAACGACCGGAAAGAATATGAAAAGGGAAGATTCAAGTGCCTTAGGAGATTCAAGCTTCGATTCGAGGTAGGTGATGGTTGTGATTTCATGTTGGTGTGATATATATTTGTAATTTCTCATTATAATGCATGTATCTATGCGAATGTTGCATTATTGATCACCCTAATCGTAAAGAAGGATAATTGAATAAGTGTATGCCATGAATCACCTCTTGTTGTATGATTATGAGAATATACATTGTGATTGTGCTTGTGGTTTGTTGAATGGATCAGGTGTGCTTATGGTACGATGACGTCCGTACTTTTCTTCGAGAGGCTATAGGACTTTAGGAAAAACTCACTTCTTTATACTCCTTCGTGCTATGACTTTAATCCAATTTGTTTCTAGGTGATACAAATTGGTATCTTTCCTCCTTCACTCTATGGTTCGAACTAGAGCAACAAAAGTGGTAACACCATCACTAGCAAAAGAGGATGTATATAGACTACCGATAGTTGAATAAGGTCACCATTAAGAACAAGTATCCATTGCCTCGAATAGATGACCTTTTGATCAATTGCAAGGTGCATCGGTTTTCTCTAAGATTGTTTTAAGGTCTGGTCACCATCGGTAAAGATTGAGGTGGTTAAGAATTGGGTTCAACCAAGTTCTATGATTGAAATTAGCAGTTTTGTGGGACTCACTAACTACTATTGTCGCTTGTGGTATGAGTTGAGTCCAATTGGTATCTCACAATTCCAATTGGTATCTCAACGAAGTGAACTAGACGCCGTAGTCCCTAGTGAAGGGATACAAGCAAGTTAATTGGAACCGAGAAGGTTCCAATTGGTATCTGGACTTAGGGGGGCCGTATAAGGCATAGATGATCAGTAACTGTCGTTTATGGAACGAACTAATTAAAGAATTTGGACTTGTCTGCAAGTTGTAACTGCTTGAGTGTCGTGAAACTTATTGTGAAAAGAAAGTCATCACGAGATTAGGTACAAGGTCTAGATAAATTATGATATGGTTTGTAACAGAGAAATCTAGACGTGCGTTGCGACCAACTTATAACCGTGTGAGAGTCTGGGTGTATCCTAGGGATATGTGTGTGGTAGTGTTGAAACGATGTAAAAGGATTCTAAAGTGCATACTTTGTTGGGTTGACTGGGGCAAAAACAATAATTGTCCTAGCTAAAGGGATTTTCTTAAATGCCTAGTTATAGCTGGAAAATCTAGGGGAAATATAGAAGAGAGAGGAACCCAAGAAATTGTTGGCAGGGGTTCTGTTTTTGTTGGAGCTGCTGGGGTGGGATAATCTCGCCAGCACGAGACCGCCAGTGCGGGATTTCTCCTGCTAGAGCGGGACAGGGCGAGACAAAATCTCAGTCCTGTCTTCCCTATTTTCCCCTAGTCACAATTGTGACCTCGAATCGTAGCCAAACTAACCCCCGCGATCTAATTCAGTGTTCAATAATCGAATATAAGTCATAAGGTGTGCTAAAATTATAGAGAACCTGGGCATATGAAGAGGAAATCAGCAAGGCCGTGGAGGCCGGGGAAATGGTAATGCAGGTAGAGGAGTAGTGTAGCCAGGCGAGGAGGTTACTCATCAAGACGATAGGGCTCAGTTATATGCTTTTCTGGGCAAGACCGAGTTTGTGGTGTGTCATGCAGTGGTCACTAGTGCTACTCTTGTCTATGCCCAAATGGCTATTATTTTTTGTGATCTGGGTTCTACTTATTTGTATGTGTCAGTTCAATTACATCGAGATTTGATGCAGTTTGTGATATTCTTGATGCCTCCATCTATGTTTCTACCCCATTTGAAGAGTCAGTCATAGTCACCCATTTGTATCGTGTTGTCTTGTTGTGGTTATGGATTTCAGATGTGGGTTGATTTGGTTATGCTGGATATGACTGACTTGATATAATCTTAGGCATGACTTGGTTGTCCCCCTTATTATATCGGGCTTAATTGTAATACTAAGTCGGTAACTCTAGAGATCCTCGGTAGGAAAAGATTATAGTGGGAAGGGGTGTACAAGCCTAAGCTAGCGATGATCATATCCTCCATTCGGGCTAGGGAAATTGGTGGGAAAGGATTGTTTGGCGTAATTGGCTCATATTTGGGATGTTGAGGTCGAATCCCCTCTGTTGAGTCTATTCCCGTAGTGTCAGAATTGAGAGAGCTTAAAGCTCAAATCCAAGAGCTTCTTGATAAAGGTTCATCCGTCCTAGTGTTTCCCCGTGGGGTTCTCCTGTCTTGTTTGTTAAGAAGAAGGAGGGTAGTATGAGGATTGGTGATTTTATCTTAAGCCATAAAGGAGTGGATTGATACATGAATGACAAGCTTATGGATAAGAAAGGTCCCAATGAGTATACTTGGGTAAAGGAAATTGAAGTATTTTAGTAAGAAAGTGCGTATAAATTGGGTTAGCCCTCTAAATTTGATGAGTATACCTGAGTTTGAGGTGTCGTGTTGATGAAAGGTTGGCTTCGTAGTGATAGTCAAGGCTGACTAAGCGTAATGGTAATGAGAGTGCGTGACAGACTGTGACGGATGCAACTATATAATAAAATTGTTGGTTAAGCGAATGTTTGTATAGTAACTACAGCTTGCGAGTATCTAAGGTTATGGCTTTCTAATATTTGGTGAGTAACGTGGTTGTATGGAAATTTTTAAGAGATGGTGAGACACCATTCAAATAGAAATTAAAGAGCTAGAGTCATATGTAGTACAACCTTTAGAGAGAGGCTAGAGCAAAAAAAATTTGTTTGAATGCAAAGACTAAAGAGATATTTTTAGAGGGGTAGATAATTGGATTCAGAGACGCGTGATTTCATCCGTTTTGTTGTGGCTATGGTAAAAGTGTCACATATCCATCAGGTTGGTCAAAAACTATTGAAAAGACTTGAGAAAGGAGTGTGCGGACATTTGCTTGAGTGTGATGACAAGTTCTTGGTTTTGTTTTTGAGTCTAGTAATAAGAATGATTGAAATTTTAGTGAAATATATGGTGAGATCGATGGAGATGCGATCAATGATAAACGGAGATCCATGAATTCATAAAAGTCTTCAAGGTACAAGCTAAAGTTGATAGAGAAATGGATTGTGTTATATGGTGGAAATTACAATTCAGATTTTCCATTGGTATCTGTTGTAACAACCTAATTTCCGTCGTTACGGAAAAGCCAATGGGGAAAGAATTGGGGCCAGAAAACTTTTTTGTAATAACTTGAGATTTCCTGGCCTAGTCCAGATTTGGACGAAATCGGAGTCAGTGAGGTCTAGGGAAATATAGTAACAAATGAGATATCAATTAATAAATTTGATTACATGAATGGATAGCTAAGACGTTAAGGAACCCGTATGACTTTACGAAATTGAATTCGGGCGAGTAGAACTCCTAAAACTGAACTTAGAGTGAACGGGTATTTTTTGAGTGTCATGGGATTAAGGTGTGTTGTGAAAATGGGGGTTTGGAATTCTTAAATTGCTCACTGGTTTTATCCAAGCTGTTGTGGAGGGATTATTCTCGCGAGGACGGGGCCACTGTGGCAGGTTGGGGCCGCCATAGCGGGACATATGCGACTTAAGTCAAAAATAAAACCCCATAAATGTTTTATTCTGCACTTTTTGACTTTGAGAGCTAAGGAACTACCCCAGGTGTGTACTTGACGGGTTTTCACCATTCTTGAGGCTAAAGGTAAGGTTTTTACTCCCTAAATCCATGTTTTGATCCGTAGAACTTAGTTTCTTGGGTAATTATCGATGGGGGAGGGTTTTGTTCTGGGAATTATGGTTGAAAAAAGCCCTAATTTGGGTATTAGGATCTTGGGTTTGGTCTATGGTTATTGGGTTTGTGATAATCATGATAATTAGACCTTTAATTGTTGATCCTTGCGTATATTAATATTTTGTAGACCTAGAACAAGCGGAAAGAATCTGGAAAGGGAAGATTAAAGTGCCTTAGGGGATTCAAGCTTGGATTCGAGGTAGGTGATGGTTGGGATTTCATGTTGGTGCGATATATGTTTGTAATTGCTCATTATAATGCATGTATGTATCCGAATGTTGCATTATTGATCATGCTAATCGTAAATGAGGATAATTGAATAATTGTATTCCATAAATCACCTCTAGTTGTTTGATTGTGAGAATATACATTGTGATTGTGATTGTGGTTTGTTGAATGGATTGGGTGTTGTGTTCCGACACACTAACTTAGATCGGTTGCCACTTTCCGGCATAAACATGGGATGGTTGCCACGTTCCAGCATAAACATTGGATTGGGTACCATGTTTCGGTATGCTAACAGTTTGGGTGTGGGTTCCATGAGAGGACCATTGAATTGTGTTGTGTATCTACTTGTGATGATTACATTCATATCTAATGATGATTGATATTGGAAGACTGTATGTTGCTCTAAATTGATAACCAATGTGTATTATTGTTCTAAATTGATAACCAATGCTACATTGATCCTGAAAAGATGACTAATATTGTATATGTTCGGTATATGTCTGTTTTATAATGTTGTGGTTACTTATATATGTTTCACTTATTGGGATAGCCGCGTGTTCCTACCAGTACACTGTGGTTGTGTACTGATATTGCACTTGCTTGTTCTTTGTTGAGTAGAGGGCATCTTCAGGCGGCTATTGATAGACCTTAGCTAAGCGACTATTGATTGTGACCGAATTTAAGGGTGAGCTAGTTCTTTTAGGCTGCCATGGATCTCTCTTGTTTGAGTCCATTCTTTTCGGACTCAGACTATCTATTTAAGGCGTTTGTTTAGTTTCGGGGTTGTACCCCTTTGTCTTAGACTTGTCATTAGTTTGGTACAATGACTTTCAGGTTCTAGGGGTTGAATTTCCGCATTAGTTTGGTTAGTTAATTGTGTAAACCTTTGGAGTTTATGGGGACTCCATTTTTATAGTCACTTAAACTTGCTTCCGTATCTTTAAATGCCTTAGTTTTCATAAAATTTATTAGTTGGGCTATAGTTTTGGTTCTCCCACCGGAGGGTTAGTGTGGGTGTCAATCACGATAGTTTGAGTCGTGACATCGTTACTCCTTGAGTTCGCCAACATGCCTCAAATAATTCAAATGTTTTGCACTGTCAACATGGGCGAGGTCGTACCAATAGGCGATCTCCCCTTCATGTTAGGCGATCAACAATGTGGAGTTTACACTTCTTTTTACCTTTTTGGCAATTCTTTAAAACATTCATCCTTTCCTTGTCCTTTAGCCTTCATAACTACAAATCATCAAAATGTCATTATAATAGGGAATAATTAGGTATTGAGGAAACTAATCGTTGAGCTAAATAGGCCTCAAATTAGTGTAAATCTACCATTCATCAGGAGCAGCAACTTCCCTAATAGCTCAGACCATCATAGCTTGAGCCAACACTTGGAAAATGTTGGAACTTGGCATGAGTCACTTGCTTAGCCAAAGGATCAACCGGAACTTGAGGAACCTTGGGCTTCACATTCTCACTTGATCTTCTTCTCACATAAGCTTTACGGGGAGCCATATCCTCAAAAGCATCAGGTAAAAGTTAGGAGAATGACTTTTAAAGAGATGAACTCTATGACACGACTTTAGAGTAGTGAAAGAAGTAAAATTTCCTAAATTCTATGTAGCCTCATATTCATAAATGTGGCACACTGAACAAGACTCTACTCTATCTGGCTAGTCAGACAACCTAGGACCTTTTCTAAAACCTTTTGCTCTAACTACCAAGTGTGTCACTACCCAAAGTATATCCTAGACGTGACATTGAGTATAGGACCCCAAAATGCCTTACACAAGTCACATGACATACATACAACGCAACGTAATAGGCAAAAGTAGAATTTCCATAGAAAGTCTCATATCATAAAAGAGTTTGACATAAAAGTTTAAGTTTAATCATAGTCTTGAAAAGCCAATATAATACATCAAAAAAGTTGTTAGGGAGTAACCCATATACCACGTACAACGTCTGAAAACTAAAGACATAAAGAAAGCATAGTAAAGGTGACACAGTCCTTGGAACATGAGGATTCACCAAGTCTTCAAGATCGATAAATCAACTAGCCACGAGTGGAGGAGGAGAAGCGTCACACCTTACATTACCAAAAAATGTAGGCACAAGTATTCATTAGTACATGAAATGTACTAAGTATGGGAAACTGCATAAAACATGAAACATGAGAATGTGAGAATGCTAGAACACAATATGCATGACCAAGCTAAATCATAGTGAAAACCTTTACAAGAATCATAAGTCATAAACATGGTCAATGTATGTTAAAACATAATGCAAGCTTCATCAAAACTTTGAAGTAAATTGGTTCATTTTATGGGATGTTTACCGTTAACCGACTAAGACCACATGAGCTATAGCGTGGAATCGATTGTCTTACTCCCACACTGAAAGAGATATCCTACTTTCCAAGGTAAGGACCATTAACTTCTTTCTTAGGTTGATCCACTAGCTATGTCATTCTAAGACAAATCCTATGGGGGCACATAGTTAGGGACAATGAGATTGCTACTTGAGACAATCTCTACTAATGTAGAACCTCCATTTCAACATCCTCTTGGTGCTAAGTAAAATCCCAATGGAAATAGTCATAAACATATTCATATCGTCATACTTGGAAAATCACAGTTAATTTACTATTCAATCTTAAATAATCATAGGGTTGCCTCTTAAATTATGAATCATGCATGTGTGAGAAACCTTTCACCAAATCATGATTTCTTAATATGTGAGAAAACATTTCACAATTTCATTTATGCATATCTTAGAATAAATCTTAGATCATAAACATCTTTGTGTTCATAAAACATGCATAACTTCTATAAATCATATTCATAGCTTCTTTACTTCATATTTTCGTAAACTCATAATCAAAATCATTAATAATGCATGGGACCATAATCAACATTAGGTGAAATTGAATTGGAAACTTAGAAATCCTTTGGGACCCAATGAATGAATGGAATCCATTCGTTAATCCCCCTACCATGATAAACAAAACCCAAAAGAAAAGGAGGAAAAGGAGACTTGAATTTTGAAACCCTATCTTTATTCTTAATTGAGCTTGAGAGATAATTGGGGAGGATGAATATGGATAGGATTTGGGGATTGGAGAGAACTAGAGGGTTCGAGTAGATTTAGGAGTTGAAAGGTAGTTATAAGTCTTAAAATTATGGTCAAAATAATATAGTATAGGTATTAAATGCATAAGAAAAGACCTAAATACCCTTACAAAATAACTGTCGAAATAATGATCCATAGAACTTACTACGATCCGCACTAGTCAACCGTAGAGTCAACTTTAGAAACCCAAAATTCATCTTCTTCCCATAAGGTCTTCGTACAGTCCATCATTTCTTATATGGTCCGTAAACCCCATCCATAGAACACAAGTTAAAGTCTAAGATTTTACTAAGTCTAGATCCCTTACATGAGACCTTTTCTATGACCCGTAGAACAACCCACGACCCATCAATTCCGTTCATATGTTTGAGGTTTTAAATAAATTCTCTGAATCCTTTCTAGGAAAGCCATCTATGGCTCATCCAAATTCCTATAGTTTGTCATGTTCACTCGTAGGTCAAACTTCAAAAAACTTGAATTTGCCAAAAATCCTTCCTGGTGTCTACGGAACCCTTCCTATAACTTGTAGGTCGATCCATAGCACCAAATCCTTGTAAAATGTTTCCAAACTTTTCTAACTCAACTAAACTTCCAATTTTTAAGGTGTTACATGCTAAATCATCAGATTAACAAGAGCATTAAGAGGTGTACCCGAGATCGTATGTAGTGAGATGAGGTTCTAATTAAATTGATGTTTTTTATGTGTGACTATATTGTATATTTAAGCTTTCTATGTGGAATAGTCTGATCTAAACATTATTTCTTTCCCTTAAGATCTAGATGAAGTGGCTTATTGCGGGTAGCGATTATCGAAAGACATATATAAAAGCAGGAAGAAGCTAAGTGAAGCATCTTAGAAATAAGCCTTAGAAGGAATCTTAGTGCATGCACATGGAGAGTCTAGTAGCCATGAAATTAGCATTCACGGGTATTAGAGTAAAGCGAATGTAGACTAGTTTAGAGATGATGCAATATATGTATAGCTTTAAAAAGTCGGCTTCATACCTATGGGGGAGATGGTAAGATGAGAATCCAAGTCAAAGTGTGAACAATCATATAGTGATGTATTCACAAAGAGTTTTGGTGATATATCAATTCCTTCCCAATCTACTGTAATCCTCAAAGTTATGTCATTATAACACCTAGTTGATTCCTCTAGTATCAGAACTGTGTTCGTTACCTATGCTCATACAGTTCAGATAGATTCACATCTATGCTTAGTTCCCCGATGAGGGCAAAACATTTAGCCTATTGATCTCAATCTTACTTGTATAAAGTTATGGATATCAACCTCATGATAAACCTATTCATATAAGCACTAATGTGTCATAGTATGCTTAGTCTCTCAAAATCACGATTTACTCTCAATTTCTAGAAATATAATGTTATGTCATGTATATTCTTATGTCATAATTCTCGAATGAACTATACTTATGATCTTTCACCCTAAAGTTTTTTTAATAATTTTTTTTAGTTTTGAGATTGATGTTGTTGATAGTAATTGTGTGATGATAGATAGGAGAAGGTTGATGTTTCTTATTTTGATAGTGATTGTGTTTTTATACAATCTAAGGTTATAAATATGGAGGAAGAATGAGATGAAGTTTTTCTATGAGTAATAGTTAATGAGAGTAGTTAGTCAGTTTCCTAGTAGTAATGCATGGAATTTCAGTTGTTAAAGATGACGAGAGAATGATAAATTCTTAGAAGGACTGGCTAGTAGGAGTCCATGAATTAGTTATTGTTCTAGGCTTTAATGTGGTATTGATAACATGTGGATTAATGCATGATGAATTAGGTGTTTCTTGATTAGGACTTGATGTTTTTTGAATGCGGTGCTAATGAGTCATATTCTTGGGATGAGATTCCCTATAAGAGGCATAGAACATGAATCTTGTGATTTAGATAAGAATAGTAACCTTATGTTTAGCATCTTCTGATTTAGAATTAGGCTTAACATATTAAGAGCAAGACGTTTTACTTAGAAACCTTGGTAAGAGTAGTCATATACCCTTGTAAGAGCTATAAGTTGCGCCTAATGAGGTGGGATATTCATAAAGTTGGCATGGTTTAGAGGTGTTGCTAGGCTTGAAAGCTACAAATTGTATCACTCAAGGCATAGTAGTTATATTCTTACTTCATGCCGAAATACCCTTGTTTCATCTCAAATAACTTCAGATAGGGCGTGATTATGTTCAAACCCATATCATTCATGACTTATGTTCTATAGACAGTTCCAATCTCTTAGTACAAATCAGTTCCATCTATATCTGTAGGCAAGTTCAGAAGTTAGAAAGATACTAAGAGTAACTCCTTTTCCTTCCAGGCTTATTTCAGCCATCAATGAGGACGAATGATCCCAAGGCGGAGATATTGTAACACACCAAAAGTTTCTAAGCAAAGATCTGAACAATTCTTTACTAATTGAGTTTTGACATAAGATTCTACATAAGTCAACTTCAATATGCTCATATCTCTCAGCATATAATGAACTAGGTGTCCTATGGCCTATCAAATAAAATATATATGAGTCTTCTTTCCAACGCCATGAATTTTATGTTATTTTGAGTTTGGAGTAAAATATTATGCTCTTTTACTCAAACATGTCTGGCCTTGAAATTCCGCAAGAACACTTGCCAATTTGGAGACTCACCGAATGGGTTGGCGAATCATTAAATCAGCTCACTGAAATGTCCCAAAAGCATTAAGTCTCTGTCTATTTTGGTGATCTAAATCCCCATTTTGCGAAGAACTAACTATTTCAGTGAGAAAACCTCCAGATCATCGACTTGGCCGACATGATTCATTAAAAGATTATTTTCTTTGATTTTTTATGGTCTTCTTACATTTCTAGAAGGGTATTCTTGACCTTTTACCTTCAATCAACTTCCCTAAGTCCACTTTACAATCTATTAACATCATTATATGTATAACAACTTTCAAAATGACCAATTCTCATTCTTAAAAAGATCAAGAACTCCAAGAAAAGATTTAATCATTTTCTAAAGATATAAAGGCTCCAAGTTCAAGATTATCTTCAAGAATCCTATTGTTTTCAATTTAATATTCTTCTCCACTCTTCATCTCCAAGAAAACTAGAAGGAAGACAAAAGCTAGGGTTTCAAGTCTTCGAATCAAGTTCTTCTTCAAAGTTCTTCAAAAAGTTTGTTCTTTTAGGTACGTAAGGCTATTCATAGTGTCAGGCTAGCTCTTCTTCACACCCTACATATCAATTCATTTAGTAAAACATTATATTTAGAGTCCTATCCACAATTTTCTTAAAATCCAAATTTAGTTATGTTTCTTATTTTGAGTTCCAATTCCTTAACCATTGAGATTTGGATTTCTATAATGAATATTAAATTCTAAATTATTGTTCATGTTTTATATCACATGCACCATATTTGATTATAAAAGTCATGTTTATAAAGATTATTATATGAGATTTCTTATATATCTATTTCTCTAATACCTATGATTCAAGAAAGGCTAGAAATGGGTTAAGTGGACAGCTCACAAGACAAAAATTGGACGATGGAACCCTCCATGTAGCCTCACATGGCTGTGAAGGGACCATGGTCCTTTAGTGGGCTCATGGTAGGTTCCCAAAACCTGCCTAGCATGTGTCCCTCCCACAAGAGCCAATATGACCCGTGGTGAGCTTGAATGGCCATCACATAACTTTTCGAGTGCCACTTAGAAGGGGACCTTCTCTCCTAGCCACTGGTCAAGGACCATGGACGACTAAATGGCCTGTGGTACTCTTGACGAGTCGTGAATGCTTCTGTGAGGTGATTGTGTCAGCTTTAATCAAGGGCTTTTGGGTCTTTTCCTAATTATTTAATGCAATACCATGTCATTTTACCTCTTTCCCAAAACCCTATCTAAGGTTTTCTACCCCCAAAATTACCCAATTCAATTAATTTTCTCAATGTCCAAAAAAGAAGAACAAGTTCATCCTCCCCAAATATTTCTCTTTCTAGAAGAAGAAGAAGTCAACTTAGGGTTTCAAGATCAAGTCTCCAATTCACCATTGCTTGTGGGCATTGAACTCTAAGGTATGATAGTATTAATCTATGGAGCTCTTTCCTCCATAGAGTTCCTAAATTCCTTAATTTTGAAGTTAGAAATCTCCAATTGAAGTTAGGGTTTTCTTCTATATCATGGGTTTCTTTCAATGTTGACTCAATTAATTGTTTTATGAATAATTACACATAAATTGAGATTAGTCTATGTTTTTATGATAAATCCCCATGAACCCATGGATAATCCATACTTTATAAGCTATAAATGATATGATGTGGGCTTTTATCTACGTAAGAAGAGTTTATGAAGATATGCATGTTCTTTATGAAAGTGATGAAAAATGATTTAAGTTTCTTTGAGAGTAAAGCATATAAGTTGATGTTGTTGTTTGTAACACCCCGGAAACTAGTAGGCTAAACTAGAGCTTGACGTGAGGGTTAGAGTCGTGAATAACTTCCCGTACTTAAAATAAAGGTTTTTGTGTTAAGACGTCAAGGTACCAACCGTCAAGAACCAACCAAGGTCCTTTGAGGAGGACCCTAGAAGCTGCCTAAAATAGCAGTGACCATGACTGGACCCATGCCCCGTAGGGGGTCCACGCCCCATAGGTGAGGGGTCATGGGTTAGGGTCCCAAAAATCAGGCCACAAACACCCACCCACGATTCACTAGCACACCACGTGGGTCTATGGACCATGGTCGTGGTGTCGTGGGTGATGACCTGCAAACTTTTTTGAGAAATTAGTTAGGGGTACTTTGGGGTTTTCTGGTTTTAATTAATATTAAGTGGCATCATTTTAGCCTAAATTAAACCACATATATAAGGATTTTAGACCCCTAAACTATATCATCCAAATCATTATTTCTAAATTCCCAAAAGAACTAATCCTCTCCAAAAATTCTCTCTTTAGAACTTCAAGGAAGAAGAAGAAGGAAGTTAGAGCTAGGGTTCAAGGAGCAAGGTTTTCTACTCAAATTCATTTTATTTCATTGCTAAGGTATGATAGCTTATTCATCCATGGATTCTTCAATCCATGGAGCCCCTAGAATTCCCCCAATTTGATGAAGAATTCCCTAATTCAAGTTAGGGTTTCTTCAATGTTGTGGGTTATGATGTATGTTGATCCAATTAAGTGGATATTGATTCTTTATGATTGAATTAGTAGTGAATCATGTTATTATGATGAAATTACATGTTTTTCCATGCGTAACCCTAGTCTAATTGATGAAATTGAAGTAATGTGGGTTTAAGCCTTAAGAAGGGAAATTGAGGATTTAGAGATTATCTTCTAGGGTTGATGATACGTGTAGTAATTGCTTGAGAGTAAAGATAATGTGATGAATTATGTTTAAGAACACTTTGAGAGTGAAGTGTCTATGATAATGTAGACTAATATGTTGTTGTGTTATTGGAAGGATATTTACCCTCATATACACACTTATGTATGAATATGATATGATATGAATCAGGTTCTCCATAGAATGATTCTAGGTTAATGTTAGAATTCTAGATAAAATGAATCTAAGTCCAAGGTCTATGAAATGTGATGAGGCTTGAGGTGATTACCCCAAAGACCTTTGTATGAGAGTGATGTGAGGTGAATTCCCTTATTCCTAAATAGATAAACATGAGGTGATTACCCATGTCATGATATGAGAAGTTTGTGGTGACTACCCTTAATATATAACTTCTATAGCAAGGCAATAGGTGAATACCCATTATCCTTTAGAGTGATATGGAGGCGATTACCTATATCATAATATGATGGATATGGAGGCGATTAACTATGATCCTTATTAAGTGATATGGAGGCGAATACCTACATTACACCCTATTAGGACATGAAGGTGAATACCTATGATTCCTTAAAATGTACATGGTGGTGAATACCTATGATTCCTTAATATGAATTGTGTTATGAACTATGAATTGTGTGGATTGTAGCTTGAAAGGCCTTCCATGATATGTATGACTAGAGGTGATTCCCCTTGTCCATGAAAGATGTGCTAAATATGAGAGTAAGAGGTGATAATATGTATGATGTCCTAGAGTGGTACTTAGCATGGGTTAGATTATGGGGTCTTATCCATGAATTGCACAAGTATGCTTGAGGTTACTTATGAAGTGTTTCTCTTATGATACGAAGAACTAAGTATGGACTATGCTTATAAATAAGTTGTATCTCCTATGTTTATGAATTATGCATTATGTCGACTAATGCTTATATTATGTCTATGTTAGAGATTATGCCTATGACTATGTTATTATCTCTTATGCTTGTAGTTTATGTCTTATGATGTATCTCTTATGACTACGATTTATGTCTTATGTTGACTAACACTTATGTTATGCTTTTGTTGATGAATTATGCTAGCTATAATATTTTGTACATTTTGTACTAACACATACTCTTGCCTACATTCTTATCAAATGTAGGGTCCAGTGATATTGATTTCCACTCCCGTGGTTAGGTTTCTAGTAGAGAAAGGAGTTCAAGATTTGGTGAGTCCTCATAGCATCGAGGATTTGATCATCTTTCCCTTATGTATTTCTTTTATGTTTAGAACTATTGTATGGGTTGTGTCCCAAGATTTTGTTCAGGTTGTTTTAGATGGTTTGAGACAAGTGTAATAGAATTCTGCTTTGCTTTTATAAAAGACTTCGATTGTATGGAAAATGCTTTTAAAATTTGCACTCATTTCTATTATCTTATGTTATGATATGATAAAGGGCTTGTATGAGACCCTTTGGGATTGAGTACGCCTTGTTACATCTAGGGGGTGCCCCTAGGTCGTGACAAACTTAGTAATAAGAGAACAAGGTTTAGAATGATTCTAGGATGTCTCAAAACAACGTCTAGTAGAGTCTTGTTCATAAGTGTGAAGCACGCCATATTTATGAATGGGAAATTATTAGATGATTAGGAAATCTCACTTCTTCACTTCTCTAAGTCGTGCCATAGAGTTTAACTGAGTTTTTTCTTCTAATCAGTGCTAGATGGTTTTGAGGATATGGCTAATACAATGGAAAATTTTAGGAGGAATGAGGAAGACAATGTGAATCAAAGAGCTCCTCCTCAAGCTCCTCAAGCTCTGTTTGATCATCTAGTTGAGAATGTTACTCATGCAGAGCTTAGGTCAGCTTTTCAAGTATTGTCTCAAGCCATAATGGCTCAAGTCAATACAGAGGTGGTAGCCCTCGTGAACCCTAATATGAATACGGTGGCTTCAAGAGTGAGGGATTTTACTAGAATGAACTCTCCAGAGTTTTATGATTCCAAAGTGGAAGAGGATCCTAAAGCGTTTATAGATGAGGTTTATAAGGTACTTGCTATCATGGGGTGACTTCGGTAGAAAAAGCGGAGCTAGCCGCTTACCAATTGAAAGATGTTACTCAAGTGTGGTATGATCAATGAAAGGAAAGAAGGTCGGTAGGAGCAGGTACCGTAAAGTGGGAATTGTTTAAATCTGTATTTCATGATAGGTTCTTTCCCCTAGAGTTGATAGAGGCTAAGATACAAGAGTTCATTAACATTAGACAATGTAGTATGAGTGTTAAGAAGTATGCCTTGAAGTTTGCCCACCTATCTAAGTACGCCCCTTCTATAGTAGCAAATTTCAGGGCTAAGATGAATAAGTTTATGATGAGAGTGTCTGACTTGGTAGAAAAAGAATGTCGTATGGTAATGCTCATTGATGATATGGATATCTCACATCTTATGGTGCATGCCCAACAAATTGAGGAATTAAAGCTTAAGGAGAAGAATAGAGAAGTAAAGAGGGCTAGAACCGAAGATGGAAACTTCTCCAACATAAGGTCCGATGGAGAAGGTATCCCTAGGGTTACAAAAAAATTCCCCTGGAAATGACCCTCAAGTACTCCTAAGTTCAACCAAGAGAGGGTGTCTAACCCTAAGCATCAAGGGGATGGTAGTGGGGTTCTATTACCAGGGTGTAGTAAGTGTGATAGAAGGCATGAGGGTGAATGCTTAGCGGGTTCCAATGTTTTTTTTGGTTATGGCAAGCTAGGCCACAAGATAAGGTATTGTCCTACAGTTGCTAGAAATGAGGGAGATAGTCGTCGTAGATCTCAACCCTACCCTTCATCCGGTCTAATTGGTTTAGGTGTGAGTGCTCCCAAGAAAAACCGGTTTTATGCACTTCAAGCTAGAGGTGAAGAAGAGTGTGCTGCCGGTGTGGATCCCGATATGTTGATAGCTTCTTAATTGATGTTTATGTTTTGGTAGAATGTTTATGTTATGTTTGTGATGTTTTGGTTGCACTCCTATTATGCTCCTATATGATTGTAGAACCCGTATAGTTGAATTGTTAGTTCTCGAAAGAGTCTATCTGAGAGTGGAAGGGGGGAAGTCTATGCCAAGAGTTTGGATTATGTTTCATCTTAAAAGTTGACTTTAAGGGTTGTATGTACCACCTAGTTAAGGTGAGGGAGAGGAGTTCAAGTGTTGACCAACTTCAAAAAAGTTAGTTATCTTTTATGATTGATCTTAAGTATGGTCATTAAGAGTAGGGTGTTTAGATAGTACCTAGATATTTTCGGTTAGTAGACTCTACCAAGGGTAGTGTTATGGTCAAAGATGGTTCTGGATCGTCTTATATGTTAAAAGTGAAAGTTAAGCAATCTCTTGATCCGACCTTAGTAAAGTTGAAAGAGACGGTATTTAGAAAGTCCATTGAGGCTTGCTCCCAAGGGGGAGATGATGTGCTTAGTTAGAAAGGTTGTTGAGGGTTCCTAATGTTTATGATTTAAGTTTACTTGAATTTCTCACCTTAGAAGGGTGTGAGTTTGGAAAGTTTAGTCCCCGTCATGTAGGCTCATATGAGTTTTGAGGATGTTAGTTGAATGTGTTACGTTGGAGGGCGAGGCCACTGATATGTCTCGATATCCTTATATTTTCCTTTTACTTTAAAGCTTGAGGTAAGTAGTTCCTCTTGAGTTTTCTTGTTTGGGGAGTCATGTGTGCTATATGTGTTTTTCCATGATTTCCTTATGTTATGCATGTTCTTGAGAATTCATGTTTATTAAGAAATTGAGTTTTTATGATTGATTTTCCTCATGTTGTTGTGCATTGAGTATGAGTTGCCTATTGAACTCAAGAGACAAATTATTTAACATGCTTTAGTATGCTTTTGAGAGTAAAGTGCATATTGGCTCCATGAGATTGTGTTGAGCAGGCTTTTAGTTTGGAAAAGGTAGTTCCTCCTATGATTATGTGAAATGTTGAGTTTTCATGCATAATGGTTGTTAGATGTAGTTCTTTCTTCCTTGTATTGCATTGACTATGTTTGATATGGAGTTGAAGTTTTCTCCTTAATAATTGTGCATTATTTTGATAGTGCATGCATAATGGGTTGCTAGTCTTGAGTCTTTACTTTCGTAAGGTGTCTAGATCGCCATTCAAGGACGAATGTTCCCAAGGGGGAGATATTGTAACACCCAGGAAACTAGTAGGCTAAACTAGAGCTTAATGTAAGGGTTAGAGTCATAACTCCTCGTACTTAACATAAAGGTTTTCATGTTAAGACGTCAAGGTACCAACCCTCAAGGACCAACCATGGGCCCTTGAGGAGGACCCTAGAAACTGCCCAAAATAGTAGTGACCATAACTGGACCCATGCCCCGTAGGGGGGTCCACGCCATATGGATGAAGGGTCAGGGTCACGGTCCCAAAAATCAGGCCACAGACACCTACCCATGGTTCACCAGCACGCCACGTTGGTCCATCCATAGACCATGGTCGTGGTGTCGTGGGTGATGACTAGCAAACTATTTTGAGAAATTAGTTAGGGGTACTTTGGGGTTTTTTGATTTTAATTAATTTAAGTGGTGTCGTTTTAGCCTAAATTAAACCACCTATATAAGGATTTTAGACCCCTAAACTAAGTCAACCAAATCATTATTTCTAAATTCCCAAAAGAACTCATCCTCTCCAAAAATTCTCTCTAGAACTTCAAGGAAGAAGAAGACAGAAGTTGAAGCTACATCTCAAGGAGCAAGGTTTTCTACTCAAATTCATTGGATTTCATTACTAAGGTAAGATAGCTTATTCATCCATGGAGCCCTAGAATTCCCCTAATTTGATGAAGAATTTCCCAATTCAAGTTGAGGTTTCTTCAATGTTGTGGGTTATGATGTATGTTGATCCAATTGAGTGAATATTGACTTTTTATGGTTGAATTAGTAGTGAATCATGTTATTATGATGAAATTACATGTTTTCTATGCCTAACCCTAGTCTAATTGATGAAATTGAAGTAATGTGGGTTTAGGCCTTAAGAAGGGAAATTGAGGATTTAGAGATAATCTTCTAGGGTTGATGATATGTGTAGTAATTGCTTGAGAGTAAAGATAATTTGTTGAATTATGAATGATAGGGCTTTGAGAGTGAAGCTTACATGATAATGGTAGACTAATATATAGAAGTGTTGTGGAAGAACTTTACCCACATAATATACCTTATGTATGAAGTGATAGAATCATTTAAGTTATGATGATATCTATGTCTAATGTTAGAATTATAGATATGATGATTAAAGGAAAGACTTGAACCTCAAGGAGGTGAAATATGAGATTTATGTATGCTTTATGAAATCTATGTATATGCTTAAGAACACTTTGAGAGTGAAGAGTCTATGATTATGATATGTTGTTGTTTTGTTGAAAGGATATTCTCATATACACACTTATGCATGAATATGATATGATATGAAAGGTTCTATCACATAGAATGATTCTAGGCTGAAAGGCTTGCTCACCTAAAATGAATCTAAGTCCAAGGACTATGAAATGTGATGAGGCTTGAGATGATTCCCCGAAAGACCTTTGTATGAGAGGGATGTGATGTTAATTCCCATATCCCTAAATAGATAAACATGACTCGATTACCGATGTCATGATATAAGAAGTGTGTGGTGACTACCCTTAATATATAACTTCTATGGCAAGGCAAGATATGGATACCCATTAGCCTTTAAAGTGATATAGAGGCGATTATAGATATCATATTATGATGGACATGGAGGCGATTACCTATGATCCTTATTAAGTGATGTGGAGGAGAATACCTACATTACACCTTATTAGGACATGGAGGTTAATACCTATGATTCCTTAAAATGAACATGGAGGCGAATACCTATGATTCCTTAATATGAATTACGTTATGAACTATGAATTGTGTGGATGGTAGCTTGAAAGGCCTTTCATGATATGTATAACTAGAGGTGATTCCCCTTGTACATGAAAGATGAGCTAAATATGAGAATAAGTGGCGATAATATGTATGATGTCCTAGAGTGGTACTTAGCATGGGTGAGATTATGGGGTCTTATCCAGGCATTGCACAAGTATGATAGAGGTTACTTATGAAGTGTTTCTCTTATGATATGAATAACTAAATATGGACTATGATTATGAATATGTTGTATCTCCTATGTTTATGGATTATGCCTTATGTTGGCTAATGCTTATATTATGTCTATGTTGGAGATTATGCCAATGACTATGATGTTATCTCTTATGCTTGTAGTTTATGTGTTATGGTGTATCTCTTATGATTATGGTATATGTCTTATGTTGACTAACACCTATGTTATGCTTATGTTGATGAATTATGCTAGCTATCATATTTAGTACATTTTGTATTAACGCATACTTTTGCCGACATTCTTATCAAATGTAGGGTCCGATGATATTGAGTTCCACTCCCGTGGTTAGGTTCCTAGTAGAGCAAGGAGTTGAAGATTTGGTGAGTCCTCATAGCATCGAGGATTTGATCACCTTTCCCTTATGTCTTTATTTTATGTTTAGAACTATTGTATGGGTTGTGTCCCAAGATTTTATTCAAGTTGTTTTAGATGGTTTGAGACGAGTGTAATAGACTTCCGTTTTGCTTTTATAGAAAACTTTGATTGTATGGAAAATGTTTTTAAAATTTTCGTTCATTTCTATTAACTTGTGTTATGATATGCTAAGGGGCTTGTATGAGACCCTTTGGGGTTGAGTACGCCTTGTTACATCTATGGGGTACTCTTGGGTCGTGATATTGTTGTTGTGAAAGGATTTCTTACATACTACTCAATACATTCATGTGAATGTGTTTTCTCACATAAGGATTATTAAGAGTTTAAAGTCTTTCTCAATTAAATTAACATGCATGTGAATGGGTTTTCTCACATAAGGATTATTAAGAGTTGAAAGTCTTTCTCATCTAAATTAGAATCAAGTTTTATGAGCTATTTTAAAGAAACATAGCTTGTATTGGCTAGTTAATGTGCCTTCCATGAAAGATAAGTCAAATAAAGAATTATAACTATTCCGTAAGATTTATTCTTTGCATTGAGAGGATATTGAGATGGAAGTTCTCCGTAGCTAGAGGTCGGGTTCTAGTAGCAATCTCCTTATCCCATACCTATGTGCAACCATAGGAAGGTTGCTTAGATAGACAATGATTTTCTTAGATAGACATTAGCTAGTGCATCCACATAAGCTAGAAGTGCAGGTTCTTGCCTTGGCAAATGAGGACACCCCTTTTTTGTGTGGGGTACACACTGGATTCTATGTTATAGCTCACATGGTCTCTATGTCGGTTAAGACTAATTCCCACACTAATGATGAACTAAGTTTACTTAAAGAAGTATCTCGCAAATGTTCAAAATAAGAGTTTACTTGCATTTTACCATGATTATTATGATGTTTTCTAACTTCTTTCTTATGGTTTTAACTTGGTGTTTGCATGACATGAAGGGTCCTTTTTCGCATGATTTTATATCTCTATGCATTGCAATCATACTTAGTACATCTTTGTACTAATGCATACTTTTAGCTACATTGTTTTCTCAAATGTAGGGTCCAACGCTCCAATCTTGCATCCTCATGGCTGGAAGTCACCTTGATCATACTTAGTAGTGGTGAGTCCTCATGTTCCCAGGACCAAACCTTTTATCATTTTCAGTCTTTACCTTTTGGATGTTGTACGTGATGCCAGGGTTACGCCCCTATCACTCTTTGGTGGAATAGATCATTTTGAGACTATGTAGGCTTTCGCTATGTTTAATCAAACTGTGAATCGTCTTTTAAATCTCTTGATTTCTATAATCCTGTTTATTCATGCTAAGTGGCTTGTGTAAGATCTCTTCGGGTGCTATACTCCATGTTATGCCTAAGGTGTACCTTGGGTCGTGACAAACTTGGTATTAGAGCACAAGCTGTAGAAAGGTCCTGTAACACCTCATAACTTATTTGACCATAACAACAGAAAAATAGGTGAACCATGACAGGGTTCATGGATTGTGAAAGGAACCACGGTCCATCGACCTGTTTGTGGTTCACACGCAGCCCCAGAAGTGGTGGACCACCTCACGAGCCATAGGAAGGCTCGTGGGAACCAGACAGAACCTCCCAAGCTCAAGCATCAGACCATGGATCCCACTACGGGCCATAGTCTTGATGACGGGCTGTGAGAGGTTCCGTGAACCTCAGCCAACAGACCACAACCCAAGTGTAGAACCACGGTGACCTTCATGGTCTGTGGTCCTTCACACAGGCCGTGGTAGGGCTCATGGTTAGCCCCCTCCCAGAACCAGTAGTCACTGGCCTAGGAACCATGACCCATACGATAGACCGTGGTCCTAGTGAAGGTCTGTCGATGCGTTCGTGGTCGGCCTTGTCAGATTTTAAGTCAGGGGTCATTTGGTATTTTCCCTTATGCGTTGGACACCTAAACTCATCATTTAACACCTAAAATACGTGGTTTCATTCAGTTTAAGCCTAGTAACTTAATCAGAACCTTCGCTAGTCGATTATTCTCCTGAATTCGTCAAAAATTTAGAGCAAAAAGGGAAGAAATAGGCGATAGCTTTCTCAAGAACATGCAACAAGTCTTCTTCAGTTCCAGCCTCGAAATCAAAAGATTTCTCTGTGAATTTTGTAACCAGGTATGTGGCATTTCACTAGTGGATTCCTTTCATCCACTTGGTCCCTAGAATTAAGTCAAATTCTTGATTCTCTATATTTCGGTTAGACCTATAGTTTCTAGAACTTCTTAGAATTTTTGTGATTTAACTGTTATAGTGTTCTTAATAAGATTATCATGTCTTCGTGATATCACTTCTTAGTTCTTTGCATGAAATTCAGAACCTTGGTTGTGTAGATTCTTTTAGTTTATGAATTACACTTTCTAGGTCAGTTAAACATATATACTTGCTCCAGTTTCGAGTGTTTCATTGTCAGTATTTAAATATTGCATTCTCAGAATTTGCATGTCCGTATTTTAAGCTATTCAACATTTCAGTATATCAGTCATAATATGTCATATACATATTCAGTTGGGAGTAGACGTAACACCGAGTTAGACTAGGGTTCAGTGTACCCGTAAAGTCCCAAAACTACATTTCCCCATAGGTTTATAAGTCCTCTATGTGGGCATCATACTTAGTGATCACACCAGTCATGCCTTTATACCACTCGCAAGGTATATTGGGTCCTCTCGATGGGGCATACACATCGCACTCCACGTTTAGTTCACCTGGTTTTATGTTGTTTAGTAGTAGCTCCCACAGTCAGACTCTAGTGCATGGACCATGTTTTCAGTGATACTTCAGTATTCAGTCTCAGCATTTTATGTACTTGGTCATTGCATTCAGTTTAGTTCATTTCAGTATATTTTAGTATTTCCATCATGTTCAGATTTTATCATTGCTTCATGTTCAGATTTTATCATTGTTTTAAGGACAATAGACATGTCTTTTAGATTTAATCTTTTATTTCAGTTTCAGTTTTGCTAGAGTTAGTTGGGGGCATGTCCCAGCAACATTAGTCAGTTGAAGCATATAGTTTTAGATTCAGCGCTAGTATTTGAGTGATTAAACTCTTATTTAGTATTTATATATTAAGACCACTTTTGGATTTCCCCCACTATTAGTTATATCATGATTTAACTTCCACATTAGTTTATCTTTCATAGATATATTCAGTTCTGCTTATGATATGCCAACTCAGGGTTAGCTTGGGGTCACTCGTGATCCTAGGTCCCATGTTTACTTTAAGGGGTAGCCTCGAGGTGTGACAACCTTGGTATCAGAGCCTTAGGTTTAAGAGTCCTAGGATGTTTGAAAAGCTGCACTAAGTAGAGTCTCTTTCATAGGTGTGAAGTGCATCACATCTAATGAGAGGGAGGCTACAAAGTTTTCTAATAAAACTTCACTTTCTTGTTATTCTTATCGTGCGTGGTTATGATCTTCTTCTAATCCGTTGTTATGCGTTTCAGATCATACGTCCTCATAGAGTTTATGCAAGGAATGCTAATGCCTGCAACGCTAACGCAACTTCTCCAGTCCCAGACAATGAGGTTTCGAATGCAGAATTTTAAAATGCTATCCATCTCTTGGCTTAGAGTGTAGCCAACCAAAACAATCAACAGGTCCTAGTTCCTATGAATACTAATGGTGGATCAGTGGCAGCTAGAGTTCAAGATTTTGTTTGTATGAATCTACTTGAGTTTCTAGGGCCGCAGATTGGTGAGGACCCACAAAACTTCATTGATGAGGTTAAGAAAATCTTTGGAGTGATGCAAGTGACTGGTAATGATAGGGTAGAGTTGGCATCCTACCAGCTTAAGGATGTAGCTCACATTTAGTTCACTCAGTGGAAAGAAAACATGGGTACGGATGCAACTCCTATGACTTAAGAGTATTTACTGGAGCTTTTCTGGACAGGTTCCTCCTGAGGGAGTTAAGAGAGGCTAAAGCTTAGGAGTTTATGTATTTGAGAAAAGGTACAATTTCAGTCAGACAGTACGCGCTAAAGTTCACTCAACTTTCTAGGTATGGTCCATATATGGTTGCTGATTCGAGGGCACAAATGGGTTTATGTTTGGGGTGTCCATCTTAGTGAAGAGAGAGTGCAGGAATTCTATGTTGTTAGAGGATATGAATATCTCTAGGATCATGACTCATGCTCAGTAGGTTGAGGGAGACACACTTAGGGAAATGGCTAAGGACAACAAGAAGGTTAGAACATGAAACTATAAGTACTCTCAGCAGAAATCGGGTAGTGGAAACCGCTCACAGTTTCAGCAAAGGCCTACAGCCTTAGCATTTTCATTAGCTAGTGCTCCATCCCCAGGTTTCAACAGGATCAGAAGGGTACGACATCAAGCTCTAAGTCTCAAGGTAGTGCTTCATGTAATAGGACATACCCAACTTGTCCAAAATGTGGTAAGAACCATCCGTGCGAGTGTCTTGCTGGCAAGGAAGAGTGCTTTGGGAGTGGTTAGTCTGGCCATAGGTTGAGGATTGCCCTTCTTCTAGGAAGGGGCAAGGAGATAAGAACAATAAGGCTTAGTCAACAGCTTCAGCAGCACTAGCAGGTCACCCATCTCAGCAGGGTACTTCATCTAGAACAGGTGACGGTCAGCGCCAGAACAGGTTGTATGCTCTTCTGGCTCGCTAGGATCAAGAAGATTCTCCTGATGTGGTCATTGGTACGTTGTGAGTCTTTCACTTAGATGTTGTATGCTTTACTAGATCCATGGGCTAATTTATCTTTTGTAACTCCTTATATAGCGGTAAACTTTGGTTTCATTCTAGAAGCTCTCTTAGAACCCTTCTCAGTCTCTACTTCAGTGGGTGACCCAGTTATAGCCAGATGAGTATATAGAAATTGCCCTGTCACAATGTCCCAAAAAGTCACCTCAGAAGATCGTGTAGAGTTAGAAATGGTAGACTTTGATATCATTCTAGGCATGGATTGGTTACATTCCTATTATGCCTCAGCCGATTGTAGAACTTGGATCCTTCAATTTTAGTTTCCAAACGAGCCAATCTTAGAGTGGAAGGGTAGTAGCTCAGTGACTACGGGTCGATTCATTTCTTATGTTAAGGCCAGAAAAATGATCTCTAAGGGGTATATGTACCATCTTATTCAGGTTAAAGATTCTAACTTCGAAACCCCAACTCTTGAGTCAGTTCCAGTAGTAAATGAGTTTCCAGAAGTGTTCCCTAAAGATCTTCCTCAAGTTCCTCCCGAAAGGGAAATCGACTTTGGAATTGATCTCCTTCCAAATACCTACCCCATTTCAATTTTTCTTTATAGAATGGCTCCATTCAATCTTAAGGAATGGAAAGAACAGTTGAAAGACCTACTAGATAAGGGCTTCATCAAACTTAGTATTTCCCTATGGGGTGCTCTAGTATTATTCATGAAAAAGAAAGACGGTTCTCTCAGAATGCATATTGACTATCGTGAGTTGAACAAGGTCACCATCAAGAATAAGTACCCCATACCCAGGATTAATGAATTGTTCGACCAACTTTAGGGTGCTAGTTGCTTTTCTAAAATAGACCTCAAATCCAGTTATCACCGCCTCAGAGTCAGAGATTGTGACATTCTGAAGACAGCCTTCAGAGCTCGGTAAGGTTAATTTATAGTTATGTCGTTTAGACTAATAAATGCTTCTACAACTTTTATAGACTTAATGAACAGGGTGTTCAAACATCATTTGGACTTATTCGTTATTGCATTTGCTGATGATATCCTCATTTATTCATGGAGTGAGGTGGAGCATACGACTCATCTGAGAGTGGTCCTGCAAACTCTCAAAGATCGCCAGTTATTCGCTAAGTTCAGCAAGTGTGAATTCTGGTTACAGTCTATTACTTTCCTTAGTCATGTGGTATCTAGCAAAGGAATGTGCGTGGATTCTCAGAAAATAGAGGCAGTGAAGCAGTGGCCCATACCCACCTCTCCAACAAATATAAGAAGTTTCTTAGGTTTGACCGATTATTATAGGAGATTTATTTAAGGATTTTCATCCATATCTTCCCCATTGACCAAGTTGACTCAGAAAAAGGTTAAGTTTCAATAGTTAGATGAGTGTGAGAAAAGCTTTGCAGAATTGAAGACTAGGTTGACTATAGCTTCGGTCTTGACTCTACTAGATGGCTCAGATGGTTATGTAATTTATTGTGATGCATCCAGGGTAAGCCTAGGTTGTGTATTGATGTAGCGAGGTAAGGTCATAGCGTATGCTTCTAGACATATTAAGGTACATGAGAAGAACTACTCGACTCATGACCTCAAACTCGGAGCCATAGTATTTTCCCTTAAGATTTAGAGACATTAGTTATATGGTGTTCACGTAGATGTGTTCATAGACCATAAGATCCTTTAGTATATGTTCACCCAAAAGAATTGAATCTTCATCAGAGGAGTGGCTTGAATTCCTCAAAGACTATGATGTAAATGTGCTTTACCATCCTAGTAAGGCTAATATAGTAGCTGATGCTCTTAGCATATTATCTATGAGTAGTGTAGCACATGTTGATGAAGAAAGGAAAGAATTAGCAAAAGATGTTTACCGGCTTTCTCGCTTAGGAGATTGTCTTACGGACATGCCAGATGGTGGTGTGAGTTCAGAATAGATTCGAATCTTCTTTGGTAGCAGTGGTTAAGGTAAAAAAATAGGATAGTAATCCTATATTACTTCAATTGAAAGGTGCTATTCATCAACAGAAAGTAGAGGTTTTCTCCCAAGGGCGAGATGGTGTGCTTCGTTGTCAAGGTCGCTTATATGTTCCTAATGTGGGTGAGTTGAGGCAGTAAATCCTTACAGAGGCCCATAATTCAAGATTTTCTATTCATCCAGGTGCCACTAAGATGTACCGTGATATGTGAAAAGTCTTTTGGTGGAACGAGATGAAGAGAGACATAGCAGATTTTGTGGCTAAGTGAACTAATTGTCAATAGGTTAAGGTAAAATATCAAAAACCAAAAGGTATGACTCAAGAGATTAACATTGCTACATGGAAGTAGGAAGTGATAAACATGGACTTCATCACGGGTTTACCTCGTACTCGTAGATAGGATGATTCCATTTGGGTAATAGTAGATAGAGTTACTAAGTTCGCTCACTTCTTGGCTGTCAAGACTACAGATTCAGCGGAGGACTACGCTAAACTCTACATCCATGAGATAGTCAGGTTGCATGGGGTTCCTTTGTCTGTCATCTCAAATAAAGGTCCTCAGTTTACCTTTCATTTTTGGAAGTCGTTCCAGAAAGAGCTTGGTACCCAGGTAAATCTCAGCATAACATTTCATCCATAGACGGATGGTCAGGCACAACGTACCATTCAAACCTTAGAGGACATGTTGTGGGCTTAGGTGATCAATTTCAAGGGCAGTTAGGATGATCACCTACCTTTCATAGAGTTCGCCTATAATAATAGCTACCATTTAAGCATACAGATGGCCCCTTATGAGGCATTATATGGGCGTAGATACAGATCTCCAATTGATTGGTTTGACGTAGGTGAATCAGCATTAAGTGGGCCAGATTCATTTCATGAAGCTATGGAAAAAGTTCAGCTCATCAGAAATAGACTTAAAAAAGCTAAGAGTCGTCAGAAGTCCCATGTAGATGTAAGGAGAAGGGACTTAGAGTTTGAGATTGGTGATTGGGTTTTCCTGAAAGCGTCACCTATGAAAGGGGTGATGCGATTCGATAAGAAAATGAAGCTCAGTCCTAGGTATGTTGGTCCTTACAGAATTGTGAAAATGTTTGGCAAAGTGGCTTATGAGTTAGTGTTGCCAAAAGAACTAGCAGCGGTGCATCCAGTATTTCACATTTCCTTGTTGAAGAAGTGTATGGGAGATCCGGCATCAATAGTACCATTAGTAAGTGTTGCTGTGAAGGATAGTCTCACTTATGAGGAGGTGCCAGTTGATATTCTTGATCGTGAGGTTCGAAGGTTGAGAAATAAAGAAGTCGCTCCAATGAAGGTTTTGTGAAGGGGTCCGTCTGTAGAGGGAGCTACTTGGGAAGCAGAAGCAGCCATGAAGGCTAAGTTTCCCCATCTCTCTCCTTCCATTTCTATTTCAGCTTCTAGTAATTGCTCCTCTCCAATCTCTCAGTTTACTCTTGCATAAATCAGTCTTAGTATCTTGTTCCTTCAGTTGTTCTTGCATTTTCAGAATATTTGCATGTTCTTGGAACTCAGCTTAGTCAGATTTCGGTTTCTAGTACTTAGTGGTAGGGTTTGCAGCTCTTTCCCTCTATACTCAGCTAGTTTAGACTTCATTTGAGGACGAATGTTCCCAAGGGGGAGATATTGTAACACATTAGAACTTATCAGACCACAACCATGGAAAGATAGGTGAACCACGACAGGGTTCATGGATCGTGAAAGGAACCACGATCCGTCGACCTGTCCGTGGTTCACACCTAGCCCCAGAAGTGGTGGACCATGAATCCCTTCACGGGTCGTGGACCACCTCATGAGCCATGGGAAAGTTCCTTGGAATAAGGCAGAACCTACCAAGCTAAGGCATCAGACGACAGAACCCTGCACAAGCCGTGGTCTTGATGTAGGACCATGGGAGGGTCTGTAAGCCTGAGCCAGCAAACCACAACTCAAGTGAAGAACCATGGTGACCTTCATGGTCCGTGGTCCTTCACACGGGCGGTGGTAGGGCTCATGGTTGGCCTCCTCCCTGAACCAATAGACACTGGCCCAGGAACCATGACCCATAAGATGGACCGTGGTCCTACTGACGTTCTGTCGATGCATCTGTGGTCGGCTTGGACTGATTTTAGGTCAGGGGTCTTTGGTCTTTTCCCCTATGCGTTGGACACCTAAACTAGATCGTTTTATTTAGTTTAAGCCTAGTAACTTAATCAGAATCTAACCTAGTTGATCATTCTCCTAAATTCATCGAAAGCTTAGAGCAAAAAAGGAAGAAACAAGCGATAGCATTTTCAAGAACTCGCAACAAGTTTTCTTTAGTTCATGCCCCAAAATCCATGAATTTTGTCACCAGGTATGTGGGATTTCACTAATGGATTCCTTTCATCCACTAGGTTTCTAGAATTCAGCCAGATTCTTGATTCCTTATATATTCATTAGATCTAGGGTTTCTAGAACTTCTGAGAATTGTTGTGATTTAGCTGTTATAGCAGATTATCATGTCTTCATGAAATTATTGATTAGTTCTTTGCATGAAATTCAGAACCCTACCTGTGTAGATTCTTTTAGTTCAAGAATTACGCTTGCTAAGTTAGTTAAACATATATACATGCTCCAATTGTGAATGTTTCAGTGCCCATATTTAAATGTAGCATTCTCAGATTTTGCATGTTAGTATTTTGAGCTATTCAATATTTCAGTCATAATGTGTTGTATACATATTCAGTTGGGAGTAGACTTAACACTGAGTTGGACTAGGATTTAGTGTACCTGTACAATCCCATAACTACGTGCCCCTATAGGTTTATAAATCTCCTCTGTGGGCATCATATTTAGTGATCACCTAAGTCATGCCTTTATATCCCTGACAAGGTATATTGGGTCCTCTAGATGGGGTATATACATCAGACTCCTCGTTTAGCTCACGTGGTTTTATGTCGGTTAGTAGTTGCTCCCATAGTCAGACTCTAGTGCATGGACCGAGTTTTCAGTTATACTTCAGTACTCAGTCTCAGCATATTATGTACTTGGTTATTGCATTCAGTTTAGTTCATTTCAATATATTTCAGTATTTCCATCATGTTTAGATTTTATCATTGCTCAATATGCTTTATTTAGTTTATATGTTTTGTTTAGCTTTTATCCTATTCTACATGCTCAGTACCTTCCAAGTACTGACGCATACTCGGTGCTACATCTTTTCTTGATGTAGGTTAAGGTCCTCAGCATTCAGATCACGTGTAGATTAGTTCCCGGTCCACATTCAGTAGCTTCAGTGGTGAGTCCTCAGACTTCGAGGACAGTAGACATGTCTTTCATATTTAGTCTTTTATTTTAGTTTTAGTTTTTCTAGAGATAGCCGGGGGCATGTTCAAGTAACTTTAGTCAGTTAGAGGCTATTTCAGACTTAGTTTTAGATTCAGCGTTAGTATTTGAGTGATTGTTCAGTATCATTAAAATCTTAGATATATTTAGTTCTGCTTATGATATGCCAGCTCAGGGTTAGCTTAGGGTCACTCGTGATCCTAGGTCCCGTGTTTATGTTAAGGGGGTAGCCTCTAGGCATGACAAGTCCTAGGACGTCTCAGAAGGCACGTCGAGTAGAGTGTTGTTCTTGAGTGTGAAGCGTGCATATTTATGAATTAAATGTTATAAAATGATTAGGGAACTCCACTTCTTTTATTACTCTAAGTGGTGCAATAGAGTGTAACTCCATCTGTATTTTATCCTAATCTGTATCCGATGTTTTTTAGGAAACGTTACCTCGAAGAGCATACGTTAGGAGGAATGGTAATGAGAATGTAGAATAAAAGGCTCCTCCTCAAGTTCCTCAAGTCTCGATCGATGGATTGGCCGAGCAAGTGACTAATGTGGAGTTTAGGGCTTCTTTACAAGTGTTGGCTCAAGCCATTATGGCTCAAGCCTATAGGGATGTTGTGATTCCCGTGAACCCAAATATGGGTACAGAGACATCTAGAGTGAGGGACTTCACTAGAATCAATCCCCCGGAGTTTCATGGTTCTGAGGTTAAAGAAGATCCTCAAAAGTTCATTGATGAAGTGTATAAAGTGTTGATGATCATGGGAGTGACAATGGTGGAAAAAGCGGAATTGTCTGCTCACCAACTTATGGGTGTTGCTCAAATTTTTTTTAGCCAATGGAAGGAAAGACGGCACTTGATGCAGGTCCTCTTGATTAAGAAAAGTTTAAGGTTGCTTTTCTTGATAGGTTCTTTCCCCTTAAGATGAGGGAGGTCAAAGTACTTGAATTCATCAACCTTCATCAAAGAAATATGAGTGTGAAGGAATATGCTTTGAAGTTCACACAATTGTTCAGGTATGCTCCTACTAAGATTGTCGACCCTATGGCAAGGATGAGTAAGTTTCTTTTGGGAGTGTCCAAAATGGTGGTCAAAGAATGTTGTACCACCATTCTTATCAATGATATGGACATTTCTCGTCTAATGATACATGCTCAACAAATAGAAGAGGAGAAACTTAAGGGAAGGTCTAGGGAGACAAAGAAGGCAAGGACCGGTGATGGTGACTTTTAACATTCAAGGTCCAATGGACATGGTCGTTTTAGGTTCTAACAAAGGTCTTCCGGTCAAGGTTCCTCTAATGCTCCTTCTAGATTCAACAAAGATAGGGTGTCTAACCCTAAACCTCAAGGATGAAATGTTAGTGGATCTTCATTGTCTATTTGTTCTAAGTATGGAAGGAAGCATGAGGGTAAATACTTAGCTAGTATGGATGCTTGTGGTAAGAGTGGCCATAATATTAGGGATTGTCCAACACTTACGACTAAGAGAAGAGAAGGTAGGCAAGTTCCTCCTAGTGGTTCGTGTTCAAGTGCTCAAAAGCAAAACAAATTGTATGCATTCCATACTTGCTAAGAGTAAGAGGGTTCTCTCGATGAGGTTACTAGTAGTTGGAACTCTTCCAACTTGATGTTTATGGATTACTTGACCTCGGTGCTACCTTGTCATATATGATGCCATATGTGGACATGAGATTTTATATCTTTTCGGATGTATTGTTGGATCCTTTCTTTGTCTCTACTCCCATTGGGTAATCTATTATGGCTAAGAGGGTCTATAGAATGTTTCCCGTCTCCTTGTCCCATAGAGTCACTCATGTTGATCTAGTAGAACTTTATATGTTAGATTTCAATATTATTCTTGGTATGGATTGGTTACATTCTTGTTATTCTTCTATTAATTGTAGAACCCGAGTAGTCAAGTTCAAGTTTCCAAATGAACCCATCCTAGAGTGGAGAGGGGGAAACACTATGCCTAAGATTCAATTCATTTCTTCTCTTAAAGATAGAAAGAAGATTTCTAAGGGTTGCATATACCATCTAATTATTGTGAGGGATATAGATTTCGAAATCCCTACTCTTGAGTTGGTCTCTATTGTAAATGAGTTTTCATAAGTGTTTCTAGATGATCTGCCCGATGTTCTTCCGAAAGAGAAATAGACTTCGGTATTGACATTCTCCTAGAGTAAAAATGTATCTTTATTCCTCCTTATTGAATGGATCCAGCAGAACTTAAATAATTGAAAGAGCAATTGAAAGATTTGTTGAATAAGGTTTTATCTGATCGCGTATCTCTCCATGGGGTGCTCCAATTTTGTTTGTTCGAAAGAAGGATGGTTCACTTCGTATTTATATTGATTATGGTCAGTTGAATAATTTTACCATTAAGAATAAGTATCCTCTTCCAAGGATAGATGAATTGATTGATCAACTACAAGGAGCAAGTTACTTCTATAAGATTGACCTCCGGTCAGATTATCACCAATTGAGGGTGAAGGAACATGATATTTCAAAAATGACTTTTCAAACTCGGTATGGTTATTATGAGTTTTTGGTGATTTCCTTTGGCTTGACTAATGCTCCAACCACTTTTATGGACTTGATGGATAGGGTGTTTATCCAATACCTTGATATGCTTGTGATTGTGTTCATTGATGATATATTGACCTATTCAAGGAGTGAAGACGATCATACTAGTCATTTGAGGATTGTTTTGCAAGTACTTAAGGACCAAAAACTTATTTCAAATTTTAAAAAATGTGAAATTTTGTTAAGGTCTGTAGCTTTTGTTGGCCATATTTGTCACGCCCTGAGGCTACCCCGTTGATGTAACACGGGACCTAGGATCACGAGTGCCCTAAGACAAACCCGAGTTAGGCAAATCATGAACATACTGAATATAGCTAAGTAAAATGTACTGAATGGAAACTAAATCAAATATCTGAAGAGGAACAAGTCCAATTAGTATGAATAATCATAATAAAACATAACATGAGTTTAGAGGTAATTGAAAAGACCACTTAAAATCTCAAGTTGAATCTACTAATATGTCTAAAAAGCCTCTAACTAAGTTGAGTTGCTAGAACATGGCCCCAACTAACTCTAACAAAACTGAAACCGAAAGCAAGACTCAAATGGAAAGCATGGCTGTTGTCCTCAAAGTATGACGACTCACCACTGAAGCTCCTGAAGTCAAATCGAGAATCAATCTAAGTGTGATCTGGCTGCTGAGTGCCTGAACCTACATCATGAAAGGATGTAGAGCAGAGTATGCGCCAATACTTGGAATGTACTGAGCATGCATGATATAGATATACTGAGCTGAACAAATATACATGAGTTGAACAAAACATAACTGAGCAATGACATAATCTGAGCAAGAATATAAATACTGAAATATAACTAAAAAACTAAACTGAATGCAATGACCAAATACTAATCATGAAGATAATATGATGAACTGAGAGAGGCTAAGGTACGAGAGTTCCTCACACTTAAGAAGGATTCTTTGAGCGTTCATGAGTATGGGTTGAAGCTCACCCAACTATCCCGTTATGCTATAGAGATGGTTACGGATATGAGGAGTAGAATGAGTTTATTTGTTGTTGGGTTGTCTCGTCTGTCGAGTAAGGAAGGTAGGGCTGTAATGCTAATAGGTGACATAGATATAGCAAGGTTGATGCTCTATGTGCAGCAGGTTGAGGAAGAGAAGCTGACGGATAGGGAGGAATTCATAAATAAGAATGTTAAGACGTTAGGGAATGAGTCCGGGCAGTAAAGAAATAATGCAAACCGGTCTTCTTTCCAACAAAAGCAAAAGGGACCTGCTCCATCATCTGCTAGTGCACCTGCACCCAGAAACAAATGTGAGTACAATAGTCAGAATTTGTAGTAGTTGAAGGCTAGACCTACCCAATCTCAGGGTAGTATGGCACAAGGAGGTAACTGGGCTCCTGCATGTGCTAAGTGTGGTAGAACCCACCTAAGTAAGTTTTGCGATGGCTCCACAGGTTGTTTCAAGTATGAACAAGAGGGCCACTTCATGAAAGAGTGCTCTAAGAACCGCCAAGGAAATGGAAATTTGGGCAATAGAGCCCAATCTTCATCACTTGCTCCACCAGATAGGGCTGCACCTAGAGGAGCTACTTCTGGTACTGGTGGAGGAGCAAACTGGCTTTATGCGATCATAAGTCATCAAGAACAAGAGAATTCTCTAGATATTGTCACTGATATGATCAAAGTCTTTACTCTTAATGTTTATGCTTTTCTAGACCCAGGAGAAAGTTTATCTTTTGTGACTCCTTATGTTGCAAATAATTTTGATGTTTTTCCTCACAAACTATGTGAACCCTTTTGTGTTTCTACACCTATTGGGGAGTCTATTCTAGCTGAGTGAGTATATAGTGATTGTGTCATTTCCATCAATCACAAGAACATCATGTCTGATTTAGTTGAGTTAGACATGGTAGATTTTGATGTCATTCTTGGTATGGACTGGCTTCATGCCTGTTATGCCTCCATTGATTGTAGAAATCGAGTTGTTAGGTTCCAAATTCCTAATGAGCCAGTTATAGAGTGGAGTAGCAGTTCAGCAGGGCCTCAGGGTTGTTTCATTTCGTACCTTAAGGTGAGAAAGTTAGTTTCTAAGGGGTGTGTTTATCACTTAGTCCGAGTTAATGACTATAGTGTTGAGATACCTCCTATTCAGTCAGTTTTAGTAGTAAAAGAGTTTCTAGAAGTCTTTTTTGATAATCTTCTCGGAGTCCCTCCTGAGTGAGAAATAGACTTTGGTATAGACATTCTTCCAGATACTCGTCCAATATATATTCTGTCATATAGAATGGCACCAGTAGAGTTGAAAGAGCTTAAACAACAATTGAAAGATCTCTTTGATAAAGGTTTCATTCGACCAAGTGTCTCATCTTAGGGTGCTACGGTCTTGTTTATGAGGAAGAAGGATGGTTCCCTTAGAATATGTATAGATTACCACTAGTTGAACAAGGTTACCCTAAAGAACAAGTATTCTCTTCCAAGGATTGATGATATTTTCGATCAACTTCAGGGTGCCACCTGTCTTTCTAAGATAGATCTCAGATCTTGCTACCATCAGTTAAGAGTAAAGGAATGTGATATTACAAAGACAACATTCAGGACCCGTTATGGTCATTATGAGTTGCTAGTTATGTCCTTCGATTTGACCAATGTGCCTGCAACATTCATGGACCTTATGAATAGAGTATTTAAGCCTTATTTAGATATGTTTGTTATCATTTTCATTGATGACATACTAATCTATTCGAGGAATGAGGAAGACCATGTTAGCCATCTCAGAATAGTTCTCCAAACTCTAAAGGATAGATAGTTATATGCCATATTATCTAAGTGTGATTTTTGGCTTGAGTCTGTGGCATTCTTAGGCCACATTTTGTCTGGAGAGGGAATTAAAGTTGATACCCAAAAAATAAAGGTAGTGTAGAATTGGCCTAGACCCACATCTCCAATTGACATTAGGAGTTTCTTGGGGTTGGCTGGATATTATAGAAGGTTTGTAGAGGGGTTCTCATCTATCTCATCCCCTTTGACTAAGTTAACTCAGAAACAGTGAAGTTTCAATGGTCTAAAGCTTGTGAGAAAATCATTTAGGAATTGAAAAAGAGGTTGACTACTGCCTTAGTATTGACCTTACCAGAAGGTACACAAGGCTTTGTTCTGTATTATGATGCGTCTAGAGTTGGTTTGGGTTGTGTGCTAATGATGAATGACAAGGTTATAGCTTATGCCTCTAGACAGTTGAAAGTTCATAAGAAGAATTACCCAACCTATGATCTAGAGTTGGCTGCCGTAGTATTTTCTTTGAAGGAATTATATTTATGGTGTTCATGTGGATGTGTTCACCGTTCACAAGAGTCTTCAGTATGTGTTTACTCAGAAAGAGCTTAATCTCAGACAAAGGAGGTGGTTATAAGTACTCAAGGATTATGACACGAGTATTCTTTATCACCCAGGTAAGGCAAATTTTGTTGTTGATGCTTTAAGCAGGCTGTTGATACGCTCAAATTACACCTCCCTAAAGAAGTATAAGCGATCGTTATCAAATAAAGAACCCAACTAGTAGGTTGGGGTCTATGCCACAAGGAATATGGTTTAGACTTCAACTTAACTTACGATTATATTCATTTAGTCAACTTATTTCCGAGACAAGTAACTAAAAGGGTGGGGGGAGGGCGGGTTTGTGGAACAAATAAGTGATGGTAGTTTAGAGAACAAGTAAGCAAGATTCGAACTTTGGTTGTTATCAATAAGAGAAAGTAACTAGGGTGTACGTGTTCCCCATAAGCTCATAACACGGTAATCCTAACAATAGCAATCTATCGTAGTGTTTCACATGCAAAGTGGTAAATTATGTATCTCTAAATCCTTGGTCTGGCAAATAGAGAATTTTACCCTACACCTTAGTCTGGCTACATATGTATAATTTAGTAACCCTTACATTTACCTCATATTAGACATCACATCAATGTATGGCTTAGTTTTCACCTTCGCATCAATCAACATTAGACTATTAGATAGTATTACACTAAATCTATGTTGATAATTCTTTTCTTACTAACTGCCTCTTTGGTCCGGAAAGTAGCAACAAGGTGAGTTATAACGTTGCACACCGTTAAAAAGACTTCTATATGAATGAATTATCAATGCATGCTTCAACACTATTCAAGAATTACTTAGTTTTTATTCATACTTTGTTAATCACTCATTGTTTCCACAACCCTAGTTGTGGATTTAGTTACCCATGCTAGCAAGCACACAATTCATATTATTAGAAGAAGTATTCATGAACTTACGTAATGAGTAGAAGAAATCAAAAAACCCAACTTGAATTTCAAAGTTAAAATTTTCAAAACGAACTTAGGAAATTAAGAATTTCTAGAATTGCAAGTTAATCTCCAAATCCAAAAACTAGAACTAAAGTAATAGTGTCTAACCTCTAAAAATGAGGTTTACATGCCCTATATATACAAAAACATGTCCCAAATATAAAGGAAATGAAATAAGGAAATAAAGTTTTTGGATGCAATTTTGATCTACGACACTGACCTATGGGTCGTGGACTAAGCTGCAGTCCGTAGGTCCCTTCCATGGTTTGGGACTGAGGCAATTTTCCAAAACTCAAAATCTTCAACTCTTAGTAACAATCGACGGATCAGCACGACGGATTGTGGTTCGATCCACAGTCCGTAGATCCTTCTCCGTAGCACCATACTTAAACTTTCAAAATTAGTTACTGGAACCCCCCTCTCTGAATCATTTGACGAAACTGTAGGACGGTCCGTAGGTTGACCTACGGTCCATCATTTCTAATCGTAGTTCGACACTTGGTCAAGAATACCCAGATTTTCCTTCAAGCCTTGCCTGTCCATCTACGCTTACCACTTACGAAAGGTGACTGGACCTATGGTCTGTAGGTCACGTACGTAGATACCCTTTTATGCACAATTCTCTAGCTATGTCTCTCTACTTCCACGTCCGAACTTATTTCCTGCAAACATGATAAGAAAACATTAATACCAATACAAAATGGCACTAAACACACAAAACTCTTAAGTGAAATGTATTAAGAATACCGTAAACTCAAGATATATCAGTTGTCTATGGGTAGTACTGCCCATGTTTAGGAAGAAAAAGAGAGTTAGCGAAAGATGTGCATAGACTTGCACAATTGAGAGTTCGTCTAATGGATTCCACTGAAGGAGGAGTAGTGGTAATGAATGGGGCTGAATGATCATTAGTGTCAGAAGTAAAAGAGAAGCAGGACTGAGATACTATGTTGCTTGAATTGAAGGCAAATGTTCATAAGAAAACAATATTCATTTTTTAGTATAGGAGAGATGGCGTATTGAGGTATCAAGGTAGGTTGTGTGTACCAAGCGTGGATGAACTCCAAGAAAGAATTATGGAAGAAGCTCATAGCTCCATATATTCTATCCATCCGAGTTCCACAAAGCTGTATCACGATTTGAGAGAAGTTTATTTGTGGAGTAGCATGAAGAAGGGCATTGCAGAGTTTGTTGCTAAGTGTCCAAATTGCCAACAAGTTAAAGCAGAGCACCAAAGGTCCGGTGGAATGGCTCAGAATACAGAACTTACGGAATGGAAGTGGGAGATGATAAATATGGATTTCATCATTGGTTTGCCAAGGTCTTGTAGGCAACATAATTCTATTTGGGAGATTATTGATAAAATGAAAAAATTAGCCCACTTTTTGCCTGTAAAGACAACCCATTCGGCAGAAGATTATGCCAAGCTGTATATTCAAGAAGTAGTTAGACTTCATGGAGTTCTGGTCTCCATTATTTTAGACAGAGGTGTGCAGTTTAATGCATAGTTTTGGAAGTCATCCCTAAGAGGCTTGGGTTCAAAGGTGAACTTAAGTACTACTTTTCATCCTTAGATAGATAGTCAAGCAGAGCGCACTATTCAGACCTTAGAGGATATGTTGAGGGCTTGTGTGATTGATTTCAAGAGGAATTGGGATGATCACCTACCTCTCATTGAGTTCGCTTACAACAATAGTTACCACTCTAGCATCGAGATGGCTCCTTATGAAGCTCTTTATGGGAGAAGATGCAGATCTCCTATTGGATGGTTTGAATTAGATGAAGCTGGGTTGATAGAACCATACTTAGTTCATCAAGCTATGGAAATGGTGAATGTTATTCAAGAGAGGTTGAAAACAACAAAGAGTCGTCAGAAATCCTACACTCTTGTTAGGAGAAGGGAGTTGGAGTTTGAAGAAGATGATTGGGTATACTTGAAAGTTTCACCCATGAAGGGTATTATGAGGTTTTGTAAGAAGGGAAAGCTTACTCTCCGGTATATTGGTCCTTACCAAATATCCAAGAGGATTGGCAGTGTAACTTATGAGTTAGAGCTACCCCAAGAATTGGCAGTGGTTCATCCGGTATTTCATATCTCTATGTTGAAGAAGTGCATGGGAAATCCTTCACTTATAATACCAACTGAAGATATTGGGATCAAAGATAGCTTATCTTATGAGGAGATTCCGGTTCAGATTCTAGATCGTCAAGTTCACAAGTTGAGGACTAAGGAAGTAGCATAAGTCCAAGTTCTTTGGATGAATCAGTTTGTTGAGAAAGCTACTTGGGAAGCTGAAGAGGATCTGAAGAAGAGGTATCCACATCTCTTTGAAACCGGAGAATTCCAGATCAAGGTACTAATTCTCTTCTTAGTACTCTTTAATTTATAAGTTGGCATGTTGTAAATGTATTGCTTGTTGGGTGTTTGAGCTAAATGTGAGATGTTACACCCTTAGCTTAGTAAGAGTAATCTCATTCGAGAACAAATGTTCCCAAGGGGGAGATATTGTAACATCTCGCTAATTGAAAAAACTAGAAAGAGTTAGAATTGGAAACAATCATTTTTGGAAAGAATGAAAAATCTGGAAATTTGTTAAGTTATGTTATGTTTGGGTTTTTGGTCAACTCCAAACGACTATAACTCCTATCTCAGGATGATTTAGGTGTGCTTCCATATACCGTACAAAAGATCTAGGAATTATCTGTCCAACGCCGCTGAGTTTGCACAATTCTGAGTTTGTATGAGTGAGATATGCCCATTTGAAGTTGGGTTGTTTAATTAAGAAAACTCTAAACCGGATTTTAGAAGGGTATTTTTGTCTTTTCCTTGCAAATTTATTTTAATTCGTCATTAGGAGTCTATTTGGGGTCTAATAAGAATTATACCAATTTAGAAAAGTTGAAGTTCACGCTAGGACTTGAAGAAAAGAGAAAAGAGGAGAAAGGAGGAGAAAAGTCAAGATTCATCAAGAACATTCATGTTTTGAGGTCTTTTCGACAAGCCGTTCACGTCTTCAACCTGATTATGATATTGTTTTTTGTACCAATTTAGAGCTAGACAATCAAC